>VZRL01002475.1:0-62500 GCA_013397895.1 Origma solitaria
AATATATATATAATATAATATAAATACAGAAGACACTCAGATTACCAGTTCATTACTTTACTCCCCGTAATTTTAACTTTTCCCCATTATTAAGCCCCTGGAAAGTTATGTTATTGGAGAAAGAGTCTCAACATTATATTACTGGTGCTATATACTTCAGAGCTTGTATCTAGTTTTTTATGAAAACACCTTTATAGAGAAAACAATATTACATTTTTTCCTTTATTGTCTTATTTCTCTCCCACAGATTGTGAGCGTGGGAAAGCATGTTAAAGGATACCATTATATTGTTGCCAACCTGGTAAGATACTTTTCTAAAATTATATCCCTGCTCGGTCAGTGAAACACTCAGTTTTACTTTGAAGTTACAGCACTTCTCCCAACATTTCCCATTTGTCTCTAATATGTGGTTGTACATAATACATTCTTTATGATGTGTAAAGAACTTGGGTTTCTCGTTACAGCCATCTAGATAGGAAGGGCACAGTAATATACTCTTAAATTTTATCAAAATCAAGGTAGGAGAAGGAACTGATAAGTGTATCTTGAGACTAAATTAGAATTTACAGAACTACAATGATTTTTGACTCATCTTTTTATTAGTAGTAACATAACAATTCTAGAGGTAACTCTAATACATTCCCCAGGGAGCATTCATTTTCCTGTAAGATCAGCTATTTCCAGTCAAATTACTCAGTCAGTATTTTCAGTTTAATTCTAAACTGGACATTCACACAGATAATGTTCAGAAGAGGACAAAGAAAGAGTAAATGTAGTATTTTATTATTTAAATGACTCATTCTTTAAGCCAAAATACCTGCCTGGCAGAACACAAGGAATGTAGGACAGAGTCTAATGTATGCTTTAAACTGTTTTCTTTCTACTCTCCCTCAAGGAATTTTAGTTGATGTGAATTTTTTTTTTGTGCTTCGCTGCACTTGAACCTTAACTTAGTATCACGTTAGATTGTTTTTAAAGCCTCAGGTGTTTCAAATGAGATGTCTGTTCTCTTAGGTCTTATAAATTAGATTTTTCAGCATTACAATTTTATAGTTCCCCAAGTAATATTTCTCATGAAAAATAGTTTCTGTAAACAAGGAACTGGATTTTGCAGTGAGCTGCTAGTGTGGTATGCAGTGGAGACAGGAACAGCTAATCTACTTCAGCAGGGCCACACTTTGTTATCTACTGTCTGTTAAACTCTGTGGGTAATATGACTTCCTGATGCATAACCTTCTGTATTTACTGTCAGTATCCCTTACTTATCAAATCTCTGTCCTTAGCAGGTGTTTTTCCTCTGGGATATTGTGTCAGTACCCCCATACCCCACAAATCTTTTTCTTAAATATTTCTCAATTAAGTGTGATGTACACTTGTGTTTTCACCGATAAATACTGATCAGAGGAATTTAAGACAATAACAATAAGATACCTCTGAGCTAGCCTTAAATATAACGGCTAGGAAAGGAGCAGAAAGATTTATGCTTGCCTCTTAGTGCATTAGCAGTTTGTATTATGCAGTTTATTGAAGTTCAGTTCTGTCTCTAAAGGCAAATTTTAGTAAAGAATATATTCTTTATATGTGCTGAACAGATTAGCCAGAGAAACCAATAGGTCAGGAGGTATATGTACTTTATTTTCTTTTTCAGTGTTGAGGTTTACTCTAGGTTTTCAATAGATAATAGATCTGAGAGCTACCACAATCCTGTTTAACGGAAGTGTTATTCTGCTGTTGTTTTCATTGCATTAACAGTGAGATCCTCGTGTGCTGTCTCTGCTTTATAATGTCTATTATATTATCTCATTATCTCCGACATTTTCAGCCTAAGCAATGAATGGTGGAATAAGTGTATTTACAGAATAGTGTTGTTCATTTTTCAAACAGGCAAAAAAAGAGGGATGCATTTTTTAAAGCACTAGTACAGTGCTTATTCAAATCTGCCAACTTTGATGGAAATTGGATTAAGCCTTTAATATTCTGCAGGCACTTTTCAGTTGATTTGCCAAAGGCATTTCTTCAAAAACTGTGTTCCATTCCCAGCAATGTGTTGCTTAGCTGTCAAGACCACCCTAGCAATAACGTGGCAAATTTATTTCATGACGTTTTTTCTTTATTACACAAATGGAAGTTATGAATGAAGGTTCAACATTATTCTCTGGTTTTAAATTTTGCCTTCTAATGGAATCCTGCTGTTGTGCATTCTTTATACTGCCATGCTGACCTAGAATAGATTGGACCCATAGGAGCGTAGGAGGGCAAACAAAATCTTAAATTGATTTTCTAGGGATTCAAAGATATTTCTCTGGAGAGATTTATGCATGGAGGAGCCAATGTAACTGGATTTCAGCTAGTGGATTTCAGTACCCCGATGGTAACTAAGCTGATGCAGCGCTGGAAGAAACTGGACCAGAGAGAATATCCAGGATCTGAGACCCCACCAAAGGTACTCCCTGACCTGAAGCACTACCAAAGATAGCACTTCAGTGGTCTAATTTCTGATTACCATTGTTGAATATATGAAGGAAGACTTTATTATTTTGGCAGAGGAGAAGGCAGTTGATCTTACTGTTACTGGCCATTAGTCATGCCTATCCTTACATTTGTATGGTGGAAACAAAAACAGCAACACTTTTTCCTGATGTAGTTATATGCCTGTTGTCACTTATTCTCCAACTTCACCACTTCACCGACAGCAGTTAAAGGTCAAATGCTTAACAGACAACTTAATTTCAATACAATTTACATTAATTAGTCTAATTATCTAGGTTAACTTAGCGTGCAGATCTTCCCTGACAGATGAATTCTTCTGTATGAGATACTACCATAATTCTAAATTTGCTACCTTTAAATTTTCATATGGCGTTTCCTCTGGAAATTCTCCACCTCAAAACCTCATGTAGAAATCACATCCAGGCATGATTTTAAAATTAAATCTCATCCCAGTGTTCCTCTATCCTAATCCTTCACAGATTGATAACAAAATATTTCTTTCACATATAATTTTCCTGGCAGGCAAACCACAGCATAGCTATAAATACGACTTCATCAAAGTGGTTCTCCTTATTAAATGCACTAATGCATACCAGACATAGTTGAAAATGGGCCCCTTTGCGCTGGGTACTTTGCAAAGATAAGCAATCAGCCCTCCCTTGGTTGGGAGATTGGTAGCTTGGCAAAGTCTAGAGGAAGCATCAACATGGTTATGACAAAACATAGCTGCAGAATTCAGTGAAACTCCAAAAATTTATGTAAAAAAACCCAAACAAAAAAGCAAACAAACCAAAACCAAGGATGCTGTGGGCTGTGAAATGCAGATGTCCCCAGTTACTGGTGACAGGAAAAATTCTACCTCTAGGACTCCTTGCCACAAAAACAAGATTATTCTGTCTCCTTCTGAGAAGTCAGCATGATTAATTCGAATCACACAGAATTCATCTAGGGATAACCAAAATTTGAGATTATAAAGATAAATCATGTCTCAAAGACCTTATCTTCCAGACAAAGAAAAGGAAGGAAATTAGATTTGAATAATGGAATTTGAATTTTGGAAGTTAGAGAGCATATCAGTAGGATCCCTGGGCATGTGAACAACTTTTCCTGATGCAGTGTTTATATCAGAGGACCATACTGAGAAAGCACCCCTTTGTTTATGTGGCTCCAGGCTAACATCTGCCAAAGTCTTGCTCTACACATTTCATCTGGCATGTTATCAACCTAAAGCAGTTGCTGTAATTAGTGAAGACTGTTCAGGGTAAATATCAGGCAGAGAGCCAACACAGGTTTTCCAATAGGAAGAACCTACTCTTGATCATTCTTAACAATTCCACTAACTTGGGTGTCTGCTCATTAGCTATGCATTTTTTCAGATATATTTTCTCAGTAAGTTAGTGTTTCTTTCTTTTCTTTTGAGTAATTTGGGTGGATGGGGTTCTTCCCTATTGTATGAGGCACATGGAAAGAAAACAGAAAATACGTGAATATTTCCAGTTTAATTTGTTTATTTTATTAATTCTTAAGATGCAGATTTTTCTACCCTGAGGAAATACAGTTTTAAAGCTGGACCTACTGAAATGTCCTGCATTTGTCCCTTAGACAAAATTGCATTTGATTTTGAGGAGAGCTGTTTTCTAAATGAAGGTGTAGAAACTGCTGCATAATGAACCAAACTACAATTATCTTGAAACATCAGATGTTTTAAAGACATGCGAACTCTGAAGGGCTGTGTTTGTCTATCTATTTAGTATACATCTGCACTGACATATGATGGAGTACTTGTGATGGCTGAAACTTTCCGTAATCTTAGAAGACAGAAAATTGATATTTCAAGGAGAGGAAATGCTGGTGATTGTCTTGCCAACCCTGCAGCCCCATGGGGTCAAGGAATTGATATGGAGAGGACACTAAAACAGGTAAAGGGAGGTTTTTTTCTAGTGATCTTTTCTAATATTGTATACCAGTTGCACACTATAGAACTTGGAAAATAGTATGCACTAGTAATGGGAGAGGGGAAATTATTTTTTACTTGGAAATTGGAAAAAGCTTGGGCTGTTCAGGTTGTTCTGCTTTGTAACTTGCAATGAAGGCTACTACTGTTCGAAGCTACTGTTAGTTCTTTTGAGATAGTTGGCACTTCTTCCACTGCACAGGTGAATTCATTTGCTACTATTGCAAATAACCCGGTTGTACAGATATTGTCATTTAAGGAAAAAGGTATAACCACATAATATAGCCTTTCAAATATGTTTCTGTCATCTTCAATAAAAGTAGACTTCTCCCAAGGAAATCACATAGGTAGGTTTTTTGGGTTTTTTTCTTTAAAAAGAAATAACCCAGAGCTATTGTTCTCTGATGTCAGGATTTTGAATTCCTGATGAATATGGATGCCTAGAAAGTTCCAGATCTCTGTCAAGATGATTTAGCCTTTCCTTTGAATTGGACAGTAAAGAAAATAAAAATCCTGCAGTAGAATTTAAATCATTGCAAATGAGCAGACTCCACTCAGGAGAAACTGCTGAGGAGAAGTGACTGCTGACAGAGCTGGCAGCTCTGCCTGGAAGCCAAGGTTTCAGTCCTGGAGAAAAATCAGCAGAGATAGAAATGGACAGAGGGAAAGACTAAGTGATTTCCATCCACATCCTGACTCTTAGGGAGAGAAATAAAGCATTTTGTATGCTTCACATATTCTATGCAGATGCATAGATCTGTAACAATTGAGAGAAACATTAAGTCAGGCTTCTGTGTTCAGGCAGACTGCATGAGCCTTCAAATTTGGCCAAAGAGGTTTTCATGGACGGATCCTGATTAAATCAAAGCCAGCAGCAATATGGCCATGACTTCTTTGGGACAAGGACCACAGTTTGGGTATCCTTCATTGACACAGTAAAGTGCTGAAAGAAAGAAAAAGCGTTCTGGTTTCGGCTGAGACAATGGCGGTGGAAAACTGCCTCAGCCAATCTTAAGACTTCACAGCTGGTCTTCTTCATTCTAATGCTTTGAAAATGAATGTCACCCCTCTTCGATCGTAGTAAACTGCTTTGCTGGAGCTAAGGTTGTTGTCAAGTTTAGCTAGATGAGCAGTAGATACTCTATTTGTACATTTAATTTGCCAGAGTGGGAGCTAAAAAGATACATGAGTTCAGGCCAAAGATCCTTCAGGTTTTTTCGTATGACCCCAGGAGTGGTGAGAATGGTAAAAAATGTACTTCTCTTTAGAACCTGCAGCTGGAAGGTGTTGAGCTGCACAGCATGAAAGAAGACAAGGTCTTCGTTAGCAGTTGAGTAACTAATCTAGTTAGTAACATATCTAACCTTGTTTTCAGCATGGTTTGACAGGAAAAAAGAATATAAAGAAAGCAGCCAATGTTATTACTTTGTACTGTTCTACAGTAGTGTTTTTATGGTAATCTAAGGACATAGCCAGGATAACTTGCACTGCTCTGTGACATTTGAAATAGAGAACGTAAGACTGGCTCTTCATGATGCTTTTTCTTCCATTTGTAGGTTCGAATACAAGGTTTGACTGGAAATGTTCAGTTCGACCACTATGGTCGCAGAGTCAACTACACCATGGATGTCTTTGAGCTGAAAAACACTGGCCCTCGGAAGGTAGGTGCTGAGAGCATTTGCTATCCTCATATCATAAAAATGAGTTATATGTGATGAAATGGTTATGCAGACTTTCATTAAAGTGGACTGTGCAGTTTAAAAAGGTACAATACATTGAATACATGGATATTTCTGGTGAAAGCAGTTTTTAGCTGCATTTTCTACTAGATGTTACTATTCAGTGCCACAAACTGAGGAACACAAAAACAAGTGTGCATCTTGGAGTGGCGGGATGTCAGTCTGTCAAGCATACTAATGAAAACCAGCTGGATGACACGTTGCTAGGCTGCTGGGTGATGGAAAATGGTCAGAATAGTAGATGTTTCTTGTATCTTATCCAAAGGGTTCTGTCTTGAAAATTGCTGGCATTTTTAAGCAGGTTGATTTGTACATTCTGTGTAAACAGAAATCATAGGCTGTAACTAACATAGGGCTTTTAAGGGTGAAAGGACAGAAGAGGAGAGAGGAGGAAGAGAGAATGCCCTGAATACTTACATTTTTTGAAATTAATTGCAGTATCTAATCCTGTGTGCTTGATTGGTTTGGTTGCTTGTAAGCAAATGCACATTAATACATGTCAAAGCCGATGCTCCGTGTCTGAATGCTCACTATCACTCAGTCCAATCACTTTGAAAAGATAAGCCTGGGTACTTTGTTGATCATTTCTCTTCTGTTCTGAAATTTGTCCATTTATCATAGCATAAAACAAATAAAAGCAGAAAATGTATTCAGGCCCAAGAATGTTAAATTTTTTTGAGTCATTGTGGCCTATTTTGTTTGTGAGGTCATCAGAGCAAGAAAAGGGGGCATAGGATGGTGAATAGGATCTTAATGGCTGCTTGAGTAGGACCAAAGCAATCAAAATTTAATTAATTAGTCTTCTGCTGTTGGCCAGAGGTGACAAGCGCAGTAAATAGTACCACAGGTGAACCGTGTGTCCCTGGAGAGAGTTACCTGCCACAGTGCTGAGGAGGCAGAGTGTTAAACTGCAGACCCAGAGCAGAATTACACATTTGGATTAAAAAATTGCCACTATATCACAGTATAGAGCTGTAGACCAAAGCAAAGCATGTGCCTGCATAGAAGGCCTATTGGTGCAATTGTCTTTGGAAAGTATGGCAGATGGCTGAAGAATAAATTGGGAAAGGTGAGTTTGTCTTCCCACTTTTGGGAAGTCCACTGTCTTCTGCCAGAAAATGTGGCTGATCTTGCTACCAGTCCTGCTTCCTTCCTGTCTCCATACCACCCTGTTGGCAGCCGGGAGGATATATGGGTGGCTGGGGTGCATTGAAGGCAAACGGTGAAAAAAGCTCTTTCCATCCCCTATTCCCAGTTGTACAGGAGGGAAGGCAAGGTGAAAGAAATGTGTTTGATTAGGTCACATCTTCAGTAACTCATTAGGGAATTTGCTTGTCAGCAAACTTTCAAAAAGGGGTTGATGTTTCAACCTTTGTCACCTGTTTTGGGAGAGGTGTCCGTCTGGCACCACTGCAAGAATGTCCCCATCCTCTTTCCTTGCCTGCAATTGAAGGGGAGGGTGGTTGCAAACAGAGGAGCTCTGTCTGTGCTGTGCTAGAGGCCCAAGGTGCTTTTGTTACCTTTCAGTCATGCCTCTCTGCTACTCTGAAGTCATTACCTGTATTTGATATAACAAGTCATAACAGCTTTGACAGATCAGGCTACTCACAAGAATTTATTTCTCGTGTATTAGATAGAGCTTTATATGTGATCATTGGACCAGTTCTGTGGTCCAGCCTGACAAATCCTGTATAATACAAGAGAAATGACTATACTTAATTGAACTAAGAGGCCTTCACTTTTTATGTCTTCTTCGCATGTCCAGCATAACATGACTTACGAGTCACCCAGCACTATCCTTTCAAAACTGCCTTTTCAGTCAGAGTAACGCATGGCTCTAATCTTTAGAAAAGCGATTTTTTGTTGCCCACAGCTTTAAATATGTGAACAGACCATTAAAAAATGGCATAGCTAGACAGAGGCAGACTTCCATGCAGTTTAGTAAAATGGGAACCATTAACCAATGCTCATGTTAGTTTAATTTCTGCAGCATTTCTTCTCTGCAGAGTAGTAACAAAACCAGTTGACGAGGGGAAATGGTGTGAGGACAAGGATCATGGAGATGGAATGGAATGGCTCCTGTGACTGGAGCGTTGTGATCAAGTGATACAGGCTTATCACTGGTGCCCAGGGGCTGGACCAGAGGCAATGAGCACAGACTATAACGCAGGAGGTTCCTTCTGAACTTTAGGAAATACTTTTTTACTCTGAGATTGACGAAGCTCTGGCCCAGGTTGTGCAGGGAGGTTGTGAAATCTTCATCCATGAGGACACTCAAAAGCCATCCAGATACAGTCCTGGGCAACTGGCCTTAGGCTGAACGAAAGGGTTTGAGCAAATGACTTCCAGAGGTCCCTTCCCAGTTCAATAATTCTGTGAGTGTGTCATTCACCATGCATCCTATCACCAAAATCAAAAAAAGATGGAAAAGAAAAAGTAAACAAAGCCCATACATTACGTGTACATGCACTAGACAGACTAAGATTTGGCTTCTGATTTATAACATGGCAACATGAAAATTAATTATCAAAAATTTTTGAGTATGCTCTTCCCTTTGTGACTTGTGAGCTTCAGCAGGATCACTTCAGTGGTTACTACAGGATGTACAGGCATTCAGAAAGGAAGCTATTCATTCAAATGCCAAAATGTTATGGCAAATCTACTTTGAGGCAAATATTTTTGCTATATTTTTTCCTAAAAGATAAATTCAGTCTTTGTATAAGTGGATGCAACTATGATGAAGTTCAATTGCAACCCAAACAGAACTGGAGGTACTTTTGTAGCTGAATTCAATCCTATCCTTTGAAAAGTTTTTATCTTGTGAAGTTGAGGTATTTATAGGAAAGCATACTGTTATTTAGTGCTCTCAAAGTGACTGTGTATCTCTATACTTATACAAGTGTCATGACATATCTTTCATATTTATTCAGTAATCTAGTTCCAGAGTTCTTTAGCACAGGTTTGAACCAAACACACACAAGCTCACACCACTGCACAAAAGCTAAAATTCTTTTTAAAAATGCCTGTCATTTCTCAAGTAATGCCTTCATCTCTGTCTGAATTTTCATATGGTACTTACTTCTGTACAGTAGTACATCATTCATTTTCTGCTTCCTTCTGAGCTTTATAGCACTGAAGAGTTGCACAGTGAAAAATAATGATCCACTATCATAAGGAGTTCCCCAAACTGCCAGGTTTTGGTGTACGTATTTTGCCTTTAGCTGGTCACAGTTTTTTGACAAGAACTCAATTTTCAATAATCAGTTGTATCTGTGACTGTATGCTTGTCTGGATGAAAAAGAATCTTTGCTAGCAGGGCAAACTACTAGGACGAAAACCTTCCTCTCCACTATATCAGTATTGCTGATACTTCCTGTTAGCTGCAGACAACTAAATCAAGGCTCCAGTGCTGTAAGAGAAATTGCAAAAAGAAAAGGAATATTTCAACTAAATGTGCTGCAACTTGAGCATGGGCACAGTTTGTGCTTGCTTGCTTCACTAACAAAGAAAACAAATCACTCATGGCCAATCATACTGCTCTAGGGACTGCTAAAATGACTTGCCTCTCCATGCATGTTTTTCAAGAAGAAAATTAATGAAATCGTAAATGTAAAAATCAAGAGGAATGTTGACTTTTAATAAAATACAGAATATATATATATATATGTATAAAATGCATATTAAACAGGAACCAAAAGCACTCCCCTGCACTTTTACACTCTCAAATCACATCACTGCATTGAGCTGAACATGTCATGGAGGCAGAATTCTGTGTGATGGTGAATTTTATTCAGGGTTCTACAATAGTGTTAGAAATAATATTGACTGCATAACTGATTTGATCATTTAGCCAGTTTAAATCATACTGAAATCTTTCATCAAAGGCACAGAGTGTCCTTTGGTCCTGATAATTACACTGAAGCTCTGCCTGGAGCCCACTTACCACTAAAATTTCCATTCCTCTTCTGGTAAGATGGACAAGGCATTCCTCTCTTCGAGCTCTTGGTCTCATGAACTCCTAATTAATCAAGGAAGGGGACAAGGGGCAGTTTCTGCTGACTGGTCCCCAGGTGCTCCTGGAAACTGAGCTGTTCCAGGTTGAATTGCATCTCATGGACAGAAACCTTTAAATCATGTGTCTGTTAAATCATGCTGGGAAGAAAATCAGTCTCCCAATCCATTAGGTTCTCAGCAAGCGGGGGAGCCCCTTTAGGTGGATCAGAATGCTGTTCTACAGACACATTTGTGTTCATATTGTCCATTTGACATGGAGCTGACTGCTGTCAGTGCTGGGTCAGAGGAAAAAGCCCCAGCAGCCTTGTTAGTGGATGCACAGACAGCCATGATCTAGCTGCAGAAAAGAGAACGGTCAAGAAGGGGGAAAGATAGGTTTGGGGGGGTTTTCTCCATGGGATTACAAGAATGACTGGTTCAAATCTGACTCTAGAGCTGTTTGTTGCCAGCAATGAAGAAAGGCAGCTGTTTTACCTTAAAGCTGCTCTGGGAAGGATTGTGGCAGCCTAAATGCAGCCAAGGAGAGAAAAACCTGATTTGTTCCACCTCCCTGTAGGCATTTCCTAGAGATATATTTAGGAAGAATTCTTTGGAGTCAGTGGGAAAAGCAAGCACCTTTCTAGGAGGGATGCTTATCCTGCATGAGCTGAGTCACTGTCTGCTGGTACTGTCTGTCCTGTGAGTGTAAAGAAAGCTTAAATAACAGGACTTCAATGTAGCTACTAAAAGGTCAGTGCTAGCAGTTAAGTGGAACAAGCCTGGTATAAGTCCTGGAGTTGGAGTCTCCTGGGAAGCCCATGATGGAGCAAGGAATTGAGATCAGCCATGGGATTGCAAAACTGTCATCCAGATGTCTTTCATTCCTCTGTCTAAAACCAGAAGATCTAGAGGATTAACAAATGAAAATATTCTTGGGGGGAGAAAAGAATCCTTATATCTCATTTGTGCCCCTGGAAGTCTTCAAACTAATGAAAATAGGATTTTACTTGTGCCTCTGAAGTAGCCCAGATCATTCAGGAGCAGCTGAGTGGAGGTGACACCAGGTTTGTCTCTGTGCAGCAGTGGTGAAAGGTGGTACAACCAAGGCATAGATGCACACCTCTGTATCCAACGTGACAGCACTTCCTTTGGCAAAATAACCTATGGATCACTCTTACAGTAATTTATATTTGTAGTTACACAGAATGTAGACCTTAACTGCAAATGATACATGTTTTGTTTTGCAGGTTGGTTATTGGAATGACATGGATAAATTAGTTTTGATTCAGCATGAACCTACACTTGGAAATGACACTGCGGCAATTGAGAATAGAACAGTAGTTGTCACTACAATTTTGGTAAGGTGTTTCTTTTTTTAAATACTTATACTGGTGTGCAACACAATCTCATTTCTAGTTATGATCTAATTTAGCCTGCCAGTTCCTAGGTTAGTAGGAGGATGAGAGCCATGTATCTTAATTATACTGACTGTCATGTCTGCACAGATTTTTTTTGGTATGCATTTAATATAGTGATTCACTTGAAATCAGACTTTTAAAATTGAGTTGTGGTAATTTTTTTTCTTTTATTCAGTCTTTTCCATTTTTTACTAAAGTAAGTCTCGGAGATATGAGTTCTTACAACCTCTAATTGACTCACAGGAAACTGTAAGAAAATAAAAACCCAAAACCTCTAAAAGGCAGAATAGAACAGAGGGTATAAAAAGAGATTACTGTAATGCCAGTGTCCCTTTTTGTGTTGGTAAATTATAAACTCAATAATTGATGTTAGCAAGAGCTAAAAGTCTAAGTGATATATCTCAGTCAGCCAGTCAGAACTGGATTATCTACTGTTAATTGTGAATGAAAACATGAATTTAGTAGATGCATTCTTAATATGTTTATTCAGCATTGCAGTAAAATTTCCATTTTCATAAAATCTAAATAGATTTGGAGTTTGGTTTTCTGGGATTATCGTGTTTTTAAAGCGTGGTTGCAAAGGTGAATACAGTTGCTTCATTCATTTACATTTTTAATTCATAGTTTTTCAAAACAGTTGTTTCTTACAAATCTGTATTTTAAACAAAATATTTAACAATGTTTTCCTCTGAAGTCAGACATGCCCTTTAAAGCTGATGTTTATCAAAGCCAACTGGCAAAGGGTGACCTTTACATGACCGCTTTTAAGATTTTACATCTCAGTTCACTGCCCTTTTCACCTGCTTCATTTAGACAAGACGTTAACCCAATAAACTGTGTCTCAAATGGGAAGGAATATTCTGTATGTGTTGTTAAGAAATAATTTTTCTAATTTAATACAGAGTTTAAAATAATCCAAAGGAAAGCATCTAAACATTTTCTAGCTAAAAATGCAGTTAATTACCGTATTTTCAGCAGTATGTATCAGCACTTTTGCATTAAGTATGTCTTAACAAATCTCCTGTTGAAGGCTATCATTCCAGGATACAAAGCAACCAAACTACTGTAGAGGAATTCAGAATGTAACTCCTAACCAAATCGTGTAATTTTAATTTTATTTTTGCATGGGAAATTTTAAATATATGTATCTTTTTCCTTAAAAACAAAACAAAAAAAACAAAAAAAAAAAAAAGAAAAAAAAAGACTTGGTGATGGAAAAAAATATACTTCAGTACAGTCCTCCTCTTTTCAGCCTCTGATGAAGAATCCTATTTTAAGAAATTGATCAAGGAAGAAAAGAGTCCCAAGATGCTGCGAACATTCCTAACTAAGGCTCAAGTATTAACCACCAGTCTAGTAACATTGAGCTAATTTTTCCATATGGATTACTGTTCCTCTGGATGACCAGGCACTGAACCACCAAGAAAAGTTCTGTGGCTTATCTGAAATGTCTAGAAAAGATGACGTTAACCTTCAACTTTGCCAAGCTGAGAAGAGAACGATGTGAATTACAAGCTTTCAGTCGAAATTTTCCTCTCATACCAATCCTGATATCTTTGACTGAAGCTCTCACACATGAATACTGTAATTTCCTTAAATAGCTCCAAGCTTAGGAGAAGCGAGTAAACTATAATAATGAAAAGTAATATAAATGGTTCCTGTTCACCAGAAAGGAAAAAAAAAAAGGAAAACAAGAAAGCTTTCAAAATGTGTTATCTTGCCTGTCCTGTTTGCATTGAAGCATTTTGATGTGCATAATAAATGTTATCTTCAAAAGAACTTTACCAGCCCCTGTATTGAAGGGACTGGTGGGATCATTTGCAAAACCAAAAAGCTGAATTAATATTCCAAAGCATGCCCTATGTTTATGCAGCATGTCATTTTTGGATAAATGCAATGAACTGAAAGCAGCACAGCTTCTTGACCAAAACTGTCCCCTTTCCATGTTTCAAAATCGCAGTGCAAGAGAAATATATTGGAATTTGGTTTGAATAAGAATGTATGGTGACTTCTGCCTTATCATGCCCATCTCCCATGTACTCTTCTGGGAGCTGCACACATGGTGCTGAAGGCAGAATAGAGCCATGATTCTTAATATTGGCCTGCTAGAGCAATGTATTTAGCGTCCGCAAGCATATGACCCCACACACACAAAGAAAAGATATATTTAACTAGAATAACTTTCAGAAGCCTGTTACTTTTCTTTGTTACTTTGCAAATGCCACAGAGACTTTTTCATCTCTTCATTGCCCTCTTCACATTGAAGGGAAGTTGAATCATTTAGGTGACACATTTAATTTTGGTTGCATGCATGTTTTCCAATACTAAACTGAAAAGCTTCTGCAAGCAGTGCTGTCAGACTTTTCAGTCTTCAAAGACAGGTGTCATGGCAGCATAGGAAAAATTTACAAGGTTTCAGCATGGCTCGCTTTAATTTTTGCCTGAAGCCAAATAGCACAAGTTGATTTGTCCTCTGTTTCTTCAGCTTTTACCTGTCTATGCTTACTTTGCTGTAGTGTGGCTGTATGGCTGTTGCATAGAAACTGCATTATAATGAATTAGCTCTGCACTCAGAGAACTTAGTATAGCGTTATCTACTTTGCAAGATGTTTTCTTCATTTGTAACATAGTGAGAACATGTAGAATTTATTTCACATATTTGGTTTGGGCTCTCAGCCTATCCCCAGTTAGATATGTGTTGCAGTAGCAGCCCAGAGAAAAGAGGCAGCAGGAGCAGCTAATGTTCTTTACCAACTGGTATTTATGGTTCCTCTTCTGAACCTCATGTGATGCACAGCCTCCTGAGCATCTGGAAAGGACAGATTTCCTACCTGTGCAGAAGCATTCCCTCTGGGGTGGGATGGTAGCACCTCCAAATGCACAGTAGGCTCATTGCCTGACTGGAGGAGGCATGCTATCTGCAGACCTGCTCTAACACTAAGGTGAAGTGAGGGACTTGTCTAGCTAGGGAGAATGATCATCTCTAATTTAGCAAGTTGAGAAATACGGTCACAAGTTGTTGTGATAGAATACAGGGAAGTAGGCTGGGAAGACTAATCCAAACTCTCAAATACATTTCATGATACAGTCAAATCTGTACTTAATTCTGAGACTGCAAAATTTAAAAATCACACAAATCTTTTAAAACCAAAGCTTGATGTACATGAGCTGCATCTGCATTGTGGCTTGCAGTTCAATATTTTAATGAGATATCCTTGGTGTTGGCAGATTAAGTTTCAAGGGCAGGATCCAGTTCACAACCGAGTCACCTAGATGTAGAGAGCTTTACAAAGGGTATTGATTCAGTTGCATTCGGTGACATTTAAGATACTCTAGGATATACAGCCTGTCCCCCATTTCTTACACACTGGCAGGGTGACCCTTGCCTGTCTCATGCTGTATATGTGACCTTTCCATCTGGATGTCTCAGCTGCTGTATGTGCTTTTTCAGGCATGTGGGATAAGTTGTGCCCCGAGTGTGTAACTCCACAAAGATTTAGAAATTGATTCAATGGCACATAGGTGGATGCCTTATACTGAGGGTATCAGACACATCTGTAAAGGGCAAGCACAAAGCACCTGCAGAACAGCACCTTGGGGTCAAGTAGGTCACCTTAGGGCATCTAGGATGACAGCCGATTTTCATTAGGTGACTGAGAACCACCCTTACTGTTTTGACTCATGATAGAGCCTTACCTCAGAAATTCTAACTATAACCTTTTTCTCATAATAAAAAAATATTTTTTCATTAGAAATTTTATTAATTAAATTCTTCAGTAGACTGGAGAAAGAAATGAAGTTTGTTGCATGACAATAATAAAGATTTCAAACCGAATCCTGGACACTTTATTCAGAAAAAAAAAAAGTTACCAAAAAACCTTCCATTGACATTTACAGAAGTTTCTTTCAGAATAAAGTGTGATAATGTATCCCACACCTGTTCTAAAAATCAGAAATTTCCTTGCACAGATATTTGTCACTTTTACAAATTATTTTTGCAATGTTTGAAGATTGTGAAATCCACTTTAGAATAGGAAAACCAAGTTTAGATCTGTTTGTTATTTGGGTTAGTTACTTTGTCCAGCTTCCCTTATAGTACGAACCATCAGTTGTGAGCATTTAACTGTACACATGAATTTGTGGCAATGTGGTGGAATGATTTGTTTACATCTATAAAGGTAATTGTTGCAGACATCAACTTGTATTTGCAAATGTTAAGTATTGTTATAAAATTGTGAATTATAGAAGTAAAGCTTGCACCATTTCAAATTTCTGTTCTGTGCTAGTCATTGGTCATTTCAATGTGGACTTTTCCTTGATTCATTACCCCACAGAATACTATTAAGCAGCTGAAATCTTGCAAATATTGCAGTGTTAAACCTCATTCAGCAATAAGTCCGACATGTTTTATTTCAGTAGGTTAAAAGCTCATAGTCCAAAAATATAGTAAGTACAACGATGGTGGGGAGAGATAATCTTTCTATTAGACAAGATGCTGTAACTGGAAACATTGAAAAAGTTGGCCCATGTTTTCAGCAATTTCAGCTGATCTAATGGAAGATATTACCTCTCCGCAGATGACTAGCATGACTACACTAACATTACTACTAACTTAGAAAATGCAATTGCAAGGGATTGTACAGAATAAAAAGGCCTTTTTCAAAAAGTGCCACAGATATAGGAAAGAGCATCAAGATATGGCTAACTACATGCTGTTGATAAATTCAGATATTTCATGACTTTACAGTGTGACCTTGAAAGTTCATCTCTACAAGTGACTTGTTAGCAAACCAGTAAAACTTGCCTTTCAGTGTCCTTTTATTATAACATCTGCGCACCTCAGCATTTGAAACACGCCCAAAGTCTGAAATGGACAAGATTTAAAACTAGGGCTACTATTTTTTATGGGTTGTTTTTTTTTTTAGAAAGAATCTTTATCAGAAACTCACATGCACTCCCACCTGCATTCCCCCATCAAATTCTACCTTGAAAATAGATATCTGATTATTTGGCAGGTAAATAGGCACAACAATTAAAGAGGTATGAAATCGATTAGGAGGGAAAGAACAAGATAGTAAGAAAATGGTAGTAGGTGTTGCTGTTATCTTTATTTGTATCGGAAATTTCACAGTGGCAGATCATACTCAGTTGCAGCTTCTTTGAAAGCAGTCACAGCAAGACGTGCTACCTTACTCCATAAGATAATTGCATTACAAAAAATGTTCCCTGCTGTATTTTGCTCTAAATCAGTGAGAGCAGTGTAAATAAAGGGAGGTGGGTGTGGAAGAGAACAAGTGCAGTTCCTCCATGTACCCAACAGACCCCTGCCAGATCTTGGTGGTCGTTCCACTGGATGGAATGGCCTCTGCTTGTACCTACCAAGGAGAGCATTGGGCCACTGTACTTCCCTTCTCAGTGTTCCCTCAGAGAACTCCTGGGTAGGAGGGCTGAAGTTCATTTAACATTTAACAGAAAAAATGAGGCATCTGTCACTTTGCTTTACTGTGCAGAAACAGCTAAAATGCTTTTTTTGTAGCAGCCCTGCCAGTGGTGAGGTGTGAGCAAAAGCACAGTGTCTAGATTTTGGAAGAAGGAGCAAGCTGACCTGGCATCCTCTGTGCCTGTCTTCTTCTTGTCCATCGCCAAAATTAGCTCCTGATGTGGCTCTAGTTGCATGCCTTTGGCCGGGGATTTATGGCTGAATCAGAAGAGCTAGCAATCACTAACTCTGGTCTTTGGAAAGCAAAATTGCTTTTGAGGTTCAGCAAGCAAATGTAGCTGAAGCTTGTAAGGAGAGTTCACAAATGTAGGTCACTGGACAAATGTGGTTGCATTTCTAGCTAGCAGTTGGCTAAATCACAGACAGAACACACAGTGTTTTTTACCTCTGTGTATTTTAAGCCTTTTTTGTGCAATAACATATGTGAAAAGACACAGATTTTGGCTCTTCCTCTTACGGGAACAGAAAGACTGAGTGAGGGAGGAACATTTTATACACGTAGCCAAAATACTTCAGAAAATCAAGATCTGTCACAGAGATTAAGATCTCCCTGCTTTTCTCCTTTCATCCCTCTAGAAGACCAGTGGTTGAGATCAAGGTGATTTAATTTGGAATAGGAATACAAGAAAAACTGCAGGCTGCTGGTAATACTCAACAGGTTTCTTTGAAGATGCAAACTCTGTATGGGCAAAGGCATTGCACTGCACTCATGTAACACCACCTATCCTCCCTTATTAAACACCTAATAGAGGTTACAAAATTGTTGTTGCTTACAGCTGATGTTCTTGTCGTTTCAGTGAAGCAGACATTGTTGGACTACATGTTTATACTTATTTTTATTTTTGTACTAATTTTATCTGTAGAAAAGTTGTGAATACAGCAGAGTACTACGAAGGTTAGTGTCAAAAGACCAACATTTGCCAGGGCTAGCACAGAGAAAACTTAAGCTAACAGTATTTTGTGATGTAAATTCTAACAAAGGGTGACCTAAGTCACCCTTCAAATTAGACAAATATTTCATCTGGAGCTGGCTCTGAATATGAATTATGTGAAGAGATTTAAAATAGCATCAGAAAGGATAGTTTTACTTAATAATTGCTAAAGTCTCAATTCACACAGAGCTAAAAAGAAAAAATGCCTTGATTTCCCAATCACATAATGTTCACTGTTATGATAGCGTGGTTTACACAGGGAATGCAAGATCCACTTTTCAAGACAGATTTTACTTGTTTCCAATTGCAGTCACCATCCCAAAATATTTGATACTTCTTTTTCATGCAGCACGTAAAGTCACTGTCAACTTAGTACCACTCTTGTCTATACATATCACTTAAGTTCATCCTAAATGACCATGCAGAATCTGCACTGTTTATTTTAAACGGAAGATGTATGTTTCCTTGGGAATATATCTCTATGTTCTGACTAAAATGTGTGTAGCCTCTTAGCAACTATGCATTCTAAACCTCAAGAAAGAAAGTCACTCAGGCTCTGCATCTGAAATTACATAGGCAGTAACCACACTGTTAGAGGATACGCTGACTTACTGAAATCAGAAGTGTACCTTGTACCTTCATGATCTCTCAGTCCTTTGCACTGTGTAGGCCCAACCTCTATCCATGCTTTAAATTTAGCATATACTGCATTAAGGTCTTTCATTTAAGGCAAAGTAAGGTTGGTAATTCTTGTGAAATGTGTAAGCCAAATTAGTGTAAAGAGTATACCTTGTCAGAAGGATTTCTATTCATACATTTTAATTTAAATGTGCTGATACTGTCCATGAACTTTTGATAAAATGTGTGTTGTTCAGTCAGTTCATGACATGGTTTTTTTTTCAGACTATATTCGATACACTTCTCCTTTACAGTTCTACTTCTTTCATTATAGGAAGCCCCATATGTTATGTTCAAGAAAAACCATGATACGTTTGAAGGGAATGACAAGTTTGAAGGATACTGTGTAGATCTGGCATCAGAAATTGCAAAACATATTGGTATCAAGTACAAAATTGCCATTGTTCCTGATGGAAAGTATGGAGCAAGGGATCCAGAGACAAAAATCTGGAATGGGATGGTGGGAGAACTTGTTTATGGGGTAAGCATACCAATTTTTGAAGCAGGATTTTATTTATCATAGTATAAGTCATAAAATAGGAAGTATATGTGCATTTTATTTAAGCTTGGAGTCACAGAAAAGAAACAGAATCTTGTTTCAGATCTGTGTGTTTTCACTTATTTTCAAGATAAAATCAAATAATTTCATGCAAGTTCTACTATTTATTCAATTAGTACCTTGAAACATTAGAACATCCATAGTTTGCATATCCCTTAAAAATTCATTAATGTTAGAGCTCATCTGTTCCTGACACACTGTAAAACTTAGCTGGGAAGAATATCCCTCATTAATTCATTTTCATGAAATGGTGATCTTTTAAAAAAGATGGGATTCTTGGTCTAGTTTGAGAAATGGAAAATCCACCATCATATATATTAAACATAAGTAACAAACCACTGCAGACAAGTACATAATTAGGCAATTCAGAATGAAGACAGACTTTTAAGATGACCATCAATTATAAAATTTATGAGCTAACCTGTAAGTTTAACAACTGGGAACATTATGTTACAAAGTGATCTGCAGAAGGAGTCTTCAGAATACCATAACAGTTAGCAATTCTGTTGACACATAAAGTGCCAATATTTAATGAAAATAGTTTCAATAAACTCAAATAAACATTTGCAGTATCTGGGGTTACCAAAAATAGCAAAACTCAGAGCTGAGCTTGCTGATGACTGTAGTTGCTAGCCTCTGCACTGAGAACAGTTCAGAATTCTTAGAAAAACTTTTCATTTCAGTGATGGAATTTAAAAAAAAATCCTCAAACTCTCCAGGTGCTAATATTTCCACCAATGAACTCATAACATGCCTCAACCTCCCCATAAAAAAACACCTGCATACACATTGATCCATCCCCAGCTGCAGTTTTCACAGTTCCATTCACAGTTTGGGCCATATGTGGCGAAGGCCTCATGGCTTTTGTCGCAGCTCCATTTTAGTTCCCTTCTGTCAGTTTAGTACAGCTGATAAATTCCTCATTTGCATCACATGAAGGGACTCTGCAGAATGAAACTCTGTGCTGTTAGGAGCATGGGAAATGTTACCCCAGAATTTCAGTGATCTCCCCTCCCCCTAGGAATGGAAAGGTTATATCCTGTTCACAAAACTCTCCATGCTCTTGCAAGTTCATGAAAGAACAAACCTCAATTTTGTCTTTAAACAGTAGAAACACTGAATGTCACCAAGCATGTATATCAACTTTAGTGGCTTGACAGCAGCTCAACTCTTAGGATATTAAGAGACAATGATTTTTCAGGCTTATTTTATCAAGTATGGAGGTTACTCCTTGTCTGGCTTTTAACTGCAGTAGCAAACTCATGAGCATCAATGGCCAAGCACTGTTTTATACTAGATTGTTTTTTCAATAATCCAAGAAATTTTACTATTTATGAGAAAATTCTTTTGCTCCGATGCACAGTTTCAGTGGCCTATCATGTAGTTGAAAATGGTAGAGGAAACTTGATATTACACTTTCATTTTCTGTTTGTTTGGGGTATTTTTTTTTTTTATCTTAAAAAATTTACCTCATCAAACCCAAGCTGCCCTAGAATTAGAGTGAAATACAAAGTGCTGCTAGGAAGCTGACACAGAGGTGTCAACCCCTGCAGCTGTTAACAGAACTGAAAGCAGTAAAGCTCACAGGCATGAAGAACCTGTTGCAAATTCCCCACATGAAAAAGCACAGCCCAGAATACATGGCCTACACTTCATTTTCTGTAGTGGAAAGGACCGAGGTGGAGGCTCTTTCCAGCTATCTGTTTAGGCAGGCTGCAGTCTCCTTGTGATTCTGGGCCTCGGCCCTGGGAATGAGCTGCAGCAAAGCTCTTGGAGCTGCTTTTTTGTGGAAGAACAAAGAGAAATCAGCTGTTGCCCAGTATATTTGCTGCTCTGTCCTAAGACTCCTTGAGGCTTTCTCTACCCTACTGTATCAGTGGAACCAGAGAGTGCGCCTGTGCTTTGGGATTTCACCTGATTAATCTGCTAAATTGCAAGAATGGTCTCTGATATATTTTTGGCCCATGATCACTGTCCAAAACAATTCCTGAGCCCAGCTGTACCTTGGGATTGAGGAGAGGCCTTTCCCTATGAGCAGCCTGAATGCAGCCATGCCAGGTTAGAGGTGAGGTGACTTCCATGGCGGCGGCGCAGCCTGTGCGGTGCCACCAGGCCTTAAGGCCAAAAGCTACACCAGGCGTGTTTAATGGACTTTTACAGGTGTAGCTTTAAAGGAAATTGTTCTTTCTGTTGCTTACAAAATCTGCTGCTGAAGATTTCCACAGGGAATCCATCAAGAGCATCCTCCCTGCAACTTCCTTGAGTCCTTGCCAGACGATTTACAGAGCATCAGGTTCCCAGGCCTATTCCACACAGAGAAAGCAGAAAAATCAGTCAGGCAGAGACTTTGCTGCAAAGCTCTGCTAGGAGAGAGAGTACGTTCATCTTCTGTGATAGATCCCCTAATCATAAACACAAGTAGTCTGAGTAGCTGGCTGTGTTTCAAGCAAGGCTTTTTATGTGCAGCCAGGACTGGGAGAGAATTTGCAACTGAATTAGCAAGTTAACGAGGTGATCTGTTTGGGAAACATTTTACAGCTTTTAATTCCCAGCCACATTAATGGATTAACAGACAGCTTTGTGCTGGCCAGGGAGATTCGACCCTTTCTGTACAACACAAAAGGTTCCTCTGCTCTCCTGCTCTTACCATCATACCCTAGGCCCTACATACCTAGGCCCCCTAGCCCTGTCCCTGTGACTGAGAGTGGACATGGGAAAATTTTATCCTTTGTTCCCTTGAGACACCTGTACCTGGACACTCAGGTGCTGCACAGAGCCGCCTAGTGATTTCCTAAACTCTGTGGTTGATTTTTCCATCATGTCCCAGAGGAAACATCATATAAAATCTTGTGGGGTACAGTTTTGCTAAAATTGTACAGAATGTCGTGGTGGGGGTGTTTGCTTATTTTCCTGTTTTGTTTTTAACATTCTATTAAAAACTACCAGGAAACCTTAGTCATTTCTCCCTGATGTATCCGATTGCATGCAGTAGTCCATGTGGAATCTATTTGCCTTGATATCTAGCTCACAGGAGAAATGCTGGCTGGGGTTGAAATGCCATTACGCACATGTAACAAGTGTTTCCAAATTCACTAGCAGTCAGCTCCAATTAAATATTCATTCTCTTGACACAGAATGCTTTTCTTTCACTGCTTAACACAAAAGGTCATGACTCATTTCTGTTTAAAATCTCAGAAGCCATGAGCTTCTGAGGTTGAAATCACTTTGTGCATGATTTTTCTCAGATAGCTTTACTACCTTCACGATACTTGTACCAAGCATATATTCTATTCACAAAGTTATAATAATGATATATTCTGGAAAAAAAAAAGTTTCTCGCCATCAGAATCAATCTTGTCTCACTGTATAATACTGGAAGGATCCGGAATCCATCTGTCCTTTAGTGGTGCAGCCCTGATTGAAATGCTGCTGCAGATGCAGTTGATTTAACTGTGAAGTATCATTAGCCTTTGTCAAAACAGTTCACTGGCAACAAAATCATTAATTGTTTTTGCACCATAGTTATATTGTTTATCATTTAAATCCATAATTATATGGTGTACATTAACTGGGCAAAGTACAAATGCTGATAATTATCATGCACAGCTATTTTCATTATTTAGCTTTCACAATGAAGAGTTTATGTAGGCTTTACATGGCACAGAGTAGTCTTACAAAAATAATAAACAATGTGATCAGCCTGGGCAGGGGGCTGTACTTTCTTCATTTTTTTGGCATTTAATTATGACCTAGCTATATATGTCCCTTTACATTTGTTGGCATGAAATAGATTTATCTACATTATGAATTATCTGATACTAGATCACTATTGTAAAGAAATAGGTTAAGTTCCTCTTTCTCCTCGTCAACTCCTTCAAGGACTGTAGACAGCTAGTCCTGATGTTGTTCAGGTTCTGCATATCCTATTTGAGCATTTAAATTTGGTGAGATAAATCCCATCCAGCATTTCACATAAGATATGCAATGTGCTAACTAGGTACTTAAAATCTCTTCAATTCACACTAAAATGGTGGTGTCACTTTTCCAACTCACACTGTCAAAACTAACAACCCCCAGGGATCTGTGTTTCAATCCCAGTAGAAATCTGCAGACACAAAAAATTGGCCAACACCTTTGAAGACTGGTGACCAAGTCTATCATTTGCACTGGGTTAATGAAGATGCTACTATGTGACAAACTGGCAGGAAGAGATCACAGTTGCCATGAGTCATTCACCTAATTAAGTTCAAGGACTCCACAAGGACTCCAATATTTTGATTACTCAGTAATCAAAATTTAGAAATATAAAAGACATTGACTCTAAAGAAAGAAACCATTCTTCTGGAGAAAAGCTATTTGTGAGTGAGATGAAAAGCAAAAATGTGCCGAAAAGCCAGTAGCCCAAACCATCCTACAGTCCTTAGTCTACAGAAACTAAGTTTACTTTATAATTTTCAGGCTGCTTAAAAATATATTTTAGACATTTTACCCTTCTTAATGTAATAGTTGTTCTCATAAAATATCTATTTCAGCCAGACTTAGGTAATCACAAGGCATCAAGAAGCCAAATTTTTTAAAATGCTTTGCATAACAAAATGAAAATTAAAATTCAGAGAATTAGCAGTGTTATCATAATGTTTACCCGAGACATTAACACCAGAGGTAATTTCCGATACCTTTGCATAATTATGTTTTTAGATGAAGTGCTTAAAAGGCAATGTCTTTATATAAAATTTTGGTAAGTGCATCACAGCTATTTCGGAATGACAGATATAATCTGATAGTTACTATATAGCAATCTTAATACAAATTTGAATTTTTGGGCCGTTGCACTGGAATGAGTCAGTTCTTCTGAATTATTCACAATTGCAAAGCTGCCAAAACAGGTTTAAATTTTAACTACACAATATTGGTTTAAAATTAAATTCCATAAAACCTATATAACTCCATTTGAATTACTGTATAAAATTAAAAACACGCATTTACCTGTTTCAAAGTTTTAAGATGACAAAAAAAGCCCTCAATTTCAATATTTTCTTTGCTTTAGTACGCAAGCTATTTACATAACACTTGGATTAAACTATTTGACCACATCCTTATTTTTCAACATGTTTTAATCTCATTGAAACAGCAAAGTGTTCACAAAATACAGTTACTCTCCTGAGCCCATAAGCTGTATAGATGTCCACAATGGTCTCAGAGCACAGGCTCTAGTCTGTGACTGTAGCTAGACACAGCAGGAAGAAGAACAGAAAAAAGGTTTCAGGAGCTTTTGCATCTGTTCCTGTCTCAGAAGTGCATCCTTTGACCCAAGGCCCAATACAATTCCCATCTGAAGTGCCGCTGTAGTGTCAGCTTTAGTGTAAAAGGCAAGGCAAGGCAGGGAGCAAACCTTCATGTAATATTGCATCCCTAATGACAAAAATGATCCATTAGCTTAGCTCCAGTATTTTACAGTGCATGCAGACATCATTGTTAGCAGCCATAATCACCTCCATCAATAATGATTCATTCAAGATTGGCATCTTCATAGTAAAAACATGTTAGAAATTTAAAAATATTCCTGATAGTAGTGGGAATGGATTCAGCACACATTTTATCCTTTTAACACATGATTTTTCACACCTATTTCCTATATACTTGCCATTTTTTGCTGTTTAAAATCTGATTCAGTCATATTGAACTATCTTTCCCTTGAGACAACTCTGTGCAGTTTGGTGGAATCACAATAATAGTTAATCACTTTTACAGCCTCATGCTATTTGGAGCTTTCTTGAGTCTGTGAACTGCTTTACCTCAAAATATTATTACGTCTTATGAAAATATGACAATTAAGTACTGTTTCTGGGATTTTAAAAAATCCCTCTATGTTCTGTAACAATAGGGTCATTCTCATTTTCCAGTCTTTCTTGAATTCCTTTATTTAGGTCTAAATTACTACACTGCTGCTCACCTCTATAAAATTTAAGAGTCTTCTCCTTAGCGGAAAAATTAAGTATTTGCATAATTCTGTAAAATAAAAACCTGCAATGTGTATGTTTTAATAAAAGCATACTGAGTAAATGCGGAGTGTGATAGAAAGAGAAAAATGCTACAAAGAGCATTTAAGCCACAGTGTCCTGATGTTAATAACATACCTTTGGAATTAGCTGCTTAGCCAAGTGTATAAACTAACATCAATTAATCTATACATCTATATTTCTTTTTTCTTTATAGAAAGCAGAGATTGCTGTTGCGCCTCTGACCATCACTTTGGTACGAGAAGAGGTCATTGATTTTTCTAAGCCTTTTATGAGTTTGGGGATATCCATTATGATCAAAAAGCCCCAGAAATCTAAACCGGGAGTGTTTTCCTTCTTGGACCCTTTGGCGTATGAGATCTGGATGTGCATAGTCTTTGCCTACATTGGTGTCAGTGTGGTCCTGTTCCTAGTTAGCAGGTTTAGTCCATATGAGTGGCACACAGAAGAACCAGAGGACGGGAAAGAAGGACCCAGTGACCAGCCTCCCAATGAGTTTGGCATATTCAACAGCCTCTGGTTTTCCCTGGGTGCCTTTATGCAACAAGGATGTGATATTTCCCCAAGGTTTGTGTCAAATCTTTTTACATTTGCATTTTATCTTCAACACTGAAGCATAAAATCTTCCTTCGTTAATTTTCCTGGCAGTGTTTTGAAGTTCATTCTTCAGGAAGCCTTTTCTTTTTTTTTTTTTTTTCTTGTTTAATAGCCATGATAAGAGGAACAGATAATCTGCTTCAAATTTCAGTCATTACTATTATTTTACCAATGTCAATGTGCATAAACCATTAACAGCTCTCAGAAACAGCAGGTGCACACAGGGGAAATTGCACTGGTTTGACTTCAGAAGAACTGTGTTGGTGCTAGATTAGCTTCACTGTGTTACAGCCATGAAATGCGCACAGTTGAGCTGAATATCTGCCTTGCATCAAGGAGTGTCCCATTTCTGTTTCAAGCTCTGCAGTGCTGCTTCACAAATATTACTGTCTGTGAGAGACAGTGTTTGACTGCCTGTTTCTGAGAAGCCACGCTGTATTGCTCAGGTGTGCCTTACAGAGCACATGCCTCAGATCTACTACATGATTAGTCCTATAATACATGATTAGTCCTATAATATATGATTATCTGGTACATGATTAGTCTAATACGCGTAGTCTTGTGTTTCTCAGCCTTTTAAGATGTTCTGGAACTTTAGTGGGCAGTAACTAAAACTTTTTAATTAAACATTATGACCCAATCTTTCAAATTTAAAGGCTTCATTTTAGCCATTTGCAGTGAAATTTTGAGTGTTCTGCATTAGCCTAATCCTATTATTGAAGTTAGCAATTAAACTGGTACTGATTAAGAATGGATGTACATTACTCCTCAACAACCTTCTCATCAAATTACAGGTATTGAGAAAGAAAATACAAATTTTTACTTAACAGAAATGTCTCTTTTACCACAGAATTCTTGCTTCTTAAATAAGAAAACTGAAAGTTCAAATGATTGCAGTAGCTTGTGGAATTTTTGTGAAGTTTGGGTGACAGGAATATTTTAATCCTAGAGCCAACATAATTCATGTGCAAAGCCTTTTTCATTTTTTTAAGAAGAAACAGAGAAAGCTACTGATTTTCAGCTACCATGCTTTACTTTTGTCTCCAAAAAGAGATTACCTATCCAATATTTTTGACAATTTTTTCCTCTTTTTAGGCATATCCTGAAATAATAGGAACACTGAGATTACTGTTCAAGAGGATTTAAGCTTCTGTGTATGTGTGATACACATTAGTACAGTGGACTCATACTGCAGACATTAAGATCCGAGAGTATAAGCATTTATTAATATTTAAAATGCAAATGATCTTCCTCCCATTGACTGTTACTTGATGACAAATGTTCAGCAATGATGGTGCCTCTCTCTCTCTCTCTCTCTCTCTTCCTGGCTCAAGAGACAGGAAAATGTGCATTATCTTATTCATGTTTAGATCCCTCTCAGGTCGCATTGTCGGAGGTGTCTGGTGGTTCTTCACGCTCATCATTATTTCATCCTACACTGCTAACCTCGCTGCTTTCTTGACTGTTGAGCGAATGGTCTCACCCATAGAAAGTGCAGAAGACCTTGCCAAACAAACCGAAATTGCTTATGGAACACTGGACTCAGGGTCTACCAAAGAGTTCTTCAGAGTAAGTTGGCGTGCCCATTAGAGCAGCTAACCCTACCAGCTGCTCTTATAAGATGCTTGGAAATGTGAAATTGTGTCACTTTGCAATTATATGTAATATGGTTTGTAACTCCTGCAATATTTTAGCTATGTTTTTACCCCCACAAGACCATTTGTTGGAGTTTTCAGTTTTTTTTAATCTGTGGAAAGCTTATTGATCCTGTCACACTGGGCAAAAGAGATGCCCAGGGGGATACTGAAACCAGTGATAATTAAAGCAGCATTGCACTATTGATTCATCTGAAGCTACAGTATTGAAGGGATGTGCAGCATTGAAAGCCTAACATGGAGTCTTGCAGTTTTGTTTTTGCTTTTGGATTTGGCTGTGTGCATTTTGCTTTAGGGTCTTGGGTGGTGGGCAGGAAATGCATTTTTTAATTTGCTGACTTTCAGATGGATAATAAAGAGAAAATTTAACTCGAGGGGATGTGATTGGAGCATTAGGAAATAGCTTAAATAGCCATTCATATGCCTGTGCTGTCTCTATTGATTACTTCATTTTCATTTGCTCTCTTGCGTTAGTGTGGTTGGTATGTAATCCTCATCATTTGCCAGCTGGAAAACAGGGAGCTTGGACATCACAAGGAGTACTTAATAAACAGTCCCTCCTCCTTTATTTCATGTGTCTAGCAGATGAAAGTTAAGCTCAGCTGACCGAAGTGAATTTAGTGTTTGAGCAGAGCTCTGAATAAATGCTGTGAGCCAGTAGCCCTTCCTTGAAAATTAGAGTTTAAGGTCATTATTTATCTGAAATGTGGAGATTAAGGAATTTTTAGAAGTCAGGAAGACAGAATGAAAATTTCTTCTTATTGCCCAATTGAAAGGAGAGAGTTCTGTGTTAGGTACTCACATGCATCTTCACCATTTTCAGGTTTGCCAAATTGACCTCAGTAAACCATTAACAAAATTTTTGTTGTAATTTGGAAACTATAGACAATATCCATTCAAAGTCAGTGTCTCAAGTGACATAACCTTTTTATTGCAACAGATATCCCCATAGAAGAGCTTGCAAATCTGTTCTATTAGCTGCAAAAAGATAATTTTTAAGATATAAATTTTACTTAACAAACACGCAGCAATTGGACCTTCACATCATGAAACCGATCAAGGAGTTTAACCAAGTTTTCTAGATTTCTTCTGTAGACACTGGAAAAAGAAAAGCAGCCCTGTGCTTCCTGTGTGGGACGTGTGTTATGCTGAAATGAATCACACATTAAAGTGTCTGCCTCTTTACTTGAACTCTAGAGGTATCCAGCTGAAATAGCTAGGGTGCTTGGTACCTCATTTTTAATGGATACAGTTCACTGACAGGTTTCTAACTACACCTGTCTTCTTCTATAGCCCGGGCACAATATGACACTGCAGATGCTCTCTGGAAGCTTTGTTTTTTATGCCAAGTGGTAGAAACTCAGCTTGTGGTCACTAAAAGCCCTGTTTTCGTTCCAGATGTCTACAAAAATGACATTATGTTAAATGTAGAAGGCCTATCTACGAATTGAAATATGTTGGTACTGCGATAGCCAGATTTCCTATTTTTTAAAATGAGTATAGTCTCTCCAACTGATTATCTATATTCACTTATGTTTCACCCGTAAATACTCTTTTAGTTCTTTTTGTGGAAAGTTAGGTATTTAATTCTTGGAACTCCGGTTTCAGTCCATCATAAGTTGAGGTGGTAACCACAATATATAGGTACAAATAGTTCTTTCTACTGGAATGAAGATGTGATAATACTTAAAAACATTATGCTGATGGCCAGGCATTCTTTATGTAGTTTTATTAACTTGTTGCATTTTCAACAGTAGTTAGTGCTTGCAAACTTTTTAGGTGATGATATGCAGAACTTAATTTCCAAAGAAATAGAGAACAAAGGACTGGAATTCTTAAGAGTTTCAAAACGCTTGTACAAGCCATTGTTTTGAAGTAATGAGATCAGATATTTTGATGTAGAAACAACATTGGTCACAAAAATTTCATGGTTCTCTTAAATTATCCTGTAAACACAGAAACTTTTTCAGTATTTTATGCAAGTCCTCATTTTAAAGAGAAGGTACTATAATGAAGTAAAAATGTCTGTGGCGACAGCCCTTCTTTCACTTCAATCTTAAAGGGTTAAGAGATAAAAGAAGGAAAATCGATGTTGCTCTTTTTATTTTTTCTCTTCTTTCAAAATACAGAGGGAAACATTAACTACAAATACTAAATATTATTGCATTTGCAAAATTTGAAGCTTAATCAGTATTTTCATTGTGTTGATCACTTTTTTAAAATGGTGTCATTGTGGCCCTGCTTTCAAATTATTTCTAAACTCTGTCACAGTATAGTAATTCTTAAATGATACTATATGTGCTATTTCTAAAAATATTTTTCACAAATCAGGGAGAAAGATAAAATATCAGCAGGCAATATTTGCACTGAAGCTGTTTTCGTAATACATAAATTAAGACCTAGCCTGAAACAATAGTACAAGAAGACCTGTGTTCCAAGTCCAACATTTTGTGGTTTTGGAAGCAATTCACTTTTTGATATTAAAATCATGTGTAACATTTCTGTCAGTGGTGATTATCTGGCTGAAGATGAGCCTTCAGGACATTTTCTCATCATTTTGTCATTTCTGATCAAAATGTCAGAAACTCTGAGCACCTCTTCAGCCTGTTTTAAGTCTGGATTGAAAACAGAAAAGGCAAAATCATTTTAAAGCCAACATAAGGAAAAATAAGAACTTTGATACTCTTAGCTGTTACATACTCTTATTTTCTGGTTTACATGCAGTGAGAGTTGTATTTTCCAAGCAGCTTGCTCAGGAGGGAAAGTAGTTTGTTTTAGCAGATCTACTCGGAAAAGCCCAATATGAAAATTATCCCAGCTTGGCTGACTGCAGGAAAGGCTGCAATGTTTCCTCATATGATAATAAAAAATATCTGTTGGTTCTCTCTTCAATTTTCACTCTGAGTTGACATGTAGAAATTGAATGTTAACAAATGAAAGTTTGGGAGAAGAAAATGTTCTTACAGAGCAGATACCTTTTAGATTTTCCATATTTTATTTTATTTTGATAGGCAAAGGAAACTAGATCCTAAAAAAAAAAATGCAACCTTTTTCAGTTGATTTAGGGCAATGTGTACTCTTACTGGTTGAGCTGTTTTATTTGCTGCATAGTTTTAAATGAAAGTGACCTGTTATATGTTTACTGTATAAAAAATGGATGTTAAGATGTGAGAAATGTTTGGAAGTGAAGGCAGACAAAGGCAAGAAAATTGTCTTGAAATTATGACTGATTCATTACTACTCTCTTCCATTTTTTTCTTTCTGTAAATTTAAATCCATGAAATTACATCAGTGTAAAGCAGAAAGAATGCATTGGTGGCTTAGTCTATGCTCTGCTCCCAGCCACTCTTATGTAAATGTAAAGTAGCTGTGACTGCAGTGGAAAGAAAGGGTGACAAGTCAGGACGTGATTATGGACATACACAGCTGTTGTTGATCTAAATGTTATTATATTTGACAGAAAGATAAAATTATGCATATAGACAAACTAAAAAAAACAAGCATAATTTATGATGTTCTGCTATATGGTATTTTTATTGAACATTTTTGGTTAAATGCCACTTGTTTTCAAAATAGACTTAAGTCCCTAACAAATTATTTTCTAAGTAATAGTTATGGTCATTCAGTAATTGGTAAAAAGAAGTGCTTCAGGGAAACTGCTCTCACCTATAAAAAGGCTCAGTTCCAGGCTTCTTAAAGACATTTTCAATTTATATAAAACTTAGATTATAGGATTTGGTATTTGTTTAAATAATTTAAGGCCCTTTGTTTTGGGGCTTTATAATAATGAATATTTTTCTGGAGTGCTCAGCACAGTGTAGGAACAGGCTCATAGACCCAATCTTGCTTAGCTAGAAACTCCTCTTGACTCAAATAAAAGCTGACTTGAGCATTAGGTTAAAAAGTCCTTGTTGCAGCATACATAGGGGAAGACAAGTGCCATCTGTTATTATAAAAACACTGTGTAGTGTTCAGCTGACACACTGCTGGTTTCAATGTATGTATTCCTATTGCTGGAGGAAGCGAAGGAGTTGTTGAGTGAATCTAATGAGCATGGGAAAGTTCTCAGCCTGACAGCACTTTCTTTCTTTTAGTGAAAATTTTTATTTGTTGTAATTATTTATGAAGAAGTATTATTTTTGCTGAAGTATTTACCTATAGTTACACCATGCATTCCCAGAGAGGAAAATTTCCAGCTAATGCGTTCTAAGCCATGAATTCTTGTGCATTCTTTGAGAAAGTACATTTCAGACTTGGTTATTGGCAGGATCAGAGTCTTTAAAATAAATCCACTGATCCTGCAGTTCTAAAATCATACCTAATTCTTTAAGAAATATGCTTAGGGCATTTTACTTTCTTTAATAGCATATTTGGTCCAACTTGGTGTTTCTATCTTTTATTGTGAACCATGTCTTCAAATATTGTATAGCCTTTTTGAATATAAATCAAATGAATTCTGGACTCTGAATTATGAAAGAAATCTTGCTTCTTCTGTTGTGGTTTTGATGGTATAAGAAGTGGGTGTTAGAGAAATGCTTAAAGAATCAGCTGAGTATTTTTGGGGAGATTATTTTACTGTTTTGCTTTAGAGTACAGTTTTATTGTGGACATGTATTTCATATATCATTCCCTAAAACACACTTTATAATGTGTTGACAGAGTGAACTTCCTTTATCTAACAGTAAATTCAGCTTTGCAGTTGCTTTGGGGTTTTTTTGACTGCTAGAGGCTAGCTGAACTTAAAAATAATATCTGCCATTATAGTATTTATAATGTTATTTCTTGTAGCTTTTAAAATAATGGGATTCAAATAAAACCCTTATCCAAGATTTTCCCAACCTCAAATGTCTGAAAAATTAAGCATGGTTGATTTTATGTGAGCAGTGCCAATCTGAAATGTTGCAACATTCTTTTGTTCTAACTTGTTTTTGATTTTCTCCAGAGATCAAAAATAGCAGTGTATGAAAAGATGTGGACCTACATGAAATCAGCTGAGCCATCAGTGTTCACTAGGACTACTGCAGAGGGAGTAGCTCGTGTCCGCAAATCCAAGGGCAAGTTTGCCTTCCTGCTGGAGTCCACCATGAATGAATACATTGAGCAACGAAAGCCATGTGACACCATGAAAGTGGGAGGAAATCTGGATTCGAAAGGCTATGGCGTAGCCACACCGAAGGGTTCTCCATTAAGGTGGGTGGAATAGTATAACAATATAAAATGTGTTGTTATAGTATTCCACCTTCCCTGATGTCCCTGATATAGCTCTTTTTGTTTTGTGTGTGAACATGGTATGTTATTTTTCTTTTCTTCCATTTCATTTTTTTTTGATCAACAAAGGTAACCATTTCTAATTGCAATATGGATTTAGCAGCTATAGTTGGCGTATTTTTCAAGGCCATATAAAAACCAAACTGGTTGAACACTAGCTACTTGAAGTCAGCCTCTATAGAATTAACATCAGTTATTCTATTTCATCAGCTTTTTTCACCAAATTCAACCCTTTATAGCAGTATTATGCTTACATTATCTACATCAGTATCTGCATCAGTAATATGCCTACATTTTATGTTTTGTTTATTGATCTTGACTGCTAATTTCTGAATAAGGAGCTGCTTGTAACATCTTTTATCAAATGTCATCACTTGGAGGCAATTAGTCCTTCATTAAAGAAAATGTCATTAAAGTACTTTTTTATTAAAGCACCTTCTTATTTAGAAAAAAAGTTTGTGTTTCTAGCATTATGCATTTCAGTACTGCCTTCAAACTCACCAGTGTTTTCTTTATCATGGTGTCAGATGCATTCAGTAAAGTAGGAGAGTTTTTGATTCACAGGCAGAACATCATTTGCATTTCATTCAAATTGTCAGGGGGCACGTCGAGGTACTAGCTCTGTGTTAAAATTGGCAGTATTTACCATTCTGTTTCTTTAATGTTTAAGGCAAAAAAACCTTACATTTACCAGTGGTAGATTTGCCAATTTTCTTCAAAGCAAAAGGGCAACTAGCAGATCAAGGGAGTATGGCCTGTGTAGTCTGACAATGATAGGGTACACATGGGTGGGGGAAAGGGAATGCTCTGCGGAGTGCTCAGTACCCCATTTCTCACATTTGTGCTCATAAGGGATTACAATGTAAACCAAAAGGGAGGAAGTATAGGTGTAAGGGAAGACTTGCAAGTGCAGATGGAGCCATATTTCTGTGGGGAAAATAACTAAGGAACTATTTGTCTTCATCTGTGACTGCAAAGGAAACATCATTACCACTATGCAGATAACTAGACTCACTCATAACTCATCAGTTTAACCTGCGCACAGTACCACAAACATCAGTAGCTGTAACTGTATTACAGGAATGGTGAAAGGAGTATCATTAGAATCATTTCCATCCACAGCAGCAGAAGATTTGTATGTGCAGGGGAAAATCAGGCCAGTTATTTCAGTGACTGAATATGAATTTTTGGTTCTTAACATTCAGTACCTCCCAGATTTAAAAATTGCCACCTTCACTGCTGAATAAAGTAGTAAGAGAACATAAGAAGGTGAGAGAGGGAAAATGACTATAAAAATATTAATTATATAGAAAAACATATCCAGAACTCAGAGTAATTAAAGGTAGAAGACAGGGATGATAAGAGAGGCCCAGTCTATTATCTGAGTATATTTTCAAAGCCCTTGGTTTTAATTTTACATTTCTGATAGATTCATATCTCTTTCTCAGTGTTTCAGACAACCTAAGAATGGTAGGCATTACTGCAGTTTAAGGTAGTGAGGAAATGCCCATTGCTCACAGTCAGACTTTACTGTGTCAAAGCTAGGGCAAACGTTTTAGGAGTACTTTGGCTGTTGTCATACATGTCCTGCCAGTGGGCTCTTTGCTTCAAGTGTGCTTTATGGTGTTCTTTAGTCCATTTCCCCTTTTTCTGCAGAGTATTCAATACCAGCAAGAGACAGCCTGTTGTAATGAGCACTGATAGCCTGTGGAAGTCGATTTGTGTCAAATTTGGGATTATTTCAGGTTTGTTCAGTTGGCTGGATAAAAATACCTAGGAGTAATGGGGATGAGACACAAAGCAGTTAGAAAAAGGCCTAGTAAGACTGTCTAGTAAGAGCAGAGAGGTAGAGCACAACCCTGATTGGAAGGATCCAGTGTGAAATCCTGATTCCAGGCCAGCTAAAGACCCAGCTCCCAGACATTTCAATGAGGCCACAGTTGCATCTAACTGGGGGTCAGCAGCTATCCTTAGGGTGACATGATCAAAACTGTGTAGTTTCCCACATCCTAGTTTCAAATGTGTTTTGAAAAGGAGAATAGGGGAAATGCTACCCAATTTGAAAATTGGACCAAATCTTCTTTCAAGCTGTCTCGACTGGCTGTCCATGTCCATGCCTTTCCTGAGCCTTTCTTTCACATGTGCTAAGCTGCTTGTTCTCCTGCTGCACCCCATTCCTTCTCCAGCCCCAGTGACAAACCATCAGTGCTGCTTACCTACTAAAAACATTAAGCAACACACTTAATGTTCTGGATAAAAATAAAGAACAAGCAATACCTCACATTCGTACCACCTCTTTTCACGTATGTCTCTAGGGAGTAGCACTTAAAGAAGAGGGGAAAAGCTTCCTCCCCCTGTGCTTTTGAATAGAAAAGAGTCACCTGTAAATTTTTACTGCATGTTTCAGTATTTTCTGAATTTTTTAAATTTTAGAATATGCTGCTTTTGCTATTTTGACTGCATCCCACATGGTAGTGTTTCTGTCACTGATCAGATGACTTATGTAACTGCTGTCTGCACAGATAATTGCAAATATTGAACATGCAGTTTGAAATCCATGAAGGGCAGGCTAGCTGAGCTCATTACATAAATTAGTCAAAAGACATAATTTGCTATGGGAGTTGTAAATTCTGTTTTATTTAATAATCATAATTTCCTATTTGAGTAATATGTAGACCACAAATTACTTGATGTAGTTCACAAATAATTGCAAGTAGCATATAAATGTCAAATGTTCAAACGCTATTCTTGGTGTATCCAGGACTAGGGAAAAATAACAGTTTTTCCAAATGAATTATTCATATCAAATTATTCACTAAACTGTTTGAACACCTATTTCATTAGAAGTATTTTAGTCTTAATCCTCCTCCTTCTTACAATGATGTAAATCAGGAGTAACAGCTGAATAAAATTGATGTGAGTGTATGGAGAACCAGACCATATATTTTCACACATCTAACTGACAGAAAGTGGTTCTTCCTATAGCATAGGATTAGGGATGGTTCCCTGCCATCTCATCACCAGGCTCATGTTCATCACAGAGCACATGCGCATCACTTGGCTCATGCAGATGAAATCCACATGTCAGAGAGATCCAGGGACTGGTCTCTCTCTTGCTCATGACCATACACATGAGCAGGGTAGTGGATTTTAATTCAAAACTCTTCCTTGTTGGGTTCCATGCTACACTCCTGCAGTGTTCAACCAGTACCTATTGGCTAATTGGAATGATTTATTCTCAGTGCTGGTACAATATTATGATTCATGCATATCACTGAATGGAGGAGAATGGGAAATGCCTGATGTGTGTTTCTTTTATGCCCAATGGGCAGTACCACATCACATATCATGTGTGTCTCCTTCCTTCCTTCCTTTTCAGTGATATTCATTTCTATATAATGTTATAAAAGACTGACGTGTTTGAGAAGGAATGTGGGATTGAGGGCAAGGGCTCTCATCGCAGCAAAGACTGAGTTTTTCTCATGGCACTACCCAACTGTTCTTACTGTTTCCTCCTCCTACAACGGTAGGTATCCTTCCAAAGCCACTGTGTAGTACTCATTGTGAATTAATGAGTTTTTTTCTTCAAAGGTGGTGCTTTCAGAGGTGGTTAAGAGAGTGCTGCTTGTCTGCCTAGCAAGACCTGCCTTTGTAAAAGTGTTGTCATTAGAAGATGTTCTTGTGGCCAGACTTCTGGCCGTTGTGGATCACCCCGGGTCATCTGTGTTGCCACTTGCTGTAGTCTGTGTTTCCAGAGGGCAACACCTGGAGATCTTGTACTACACAAATCCTGTGCCTTGCATGCCTCTGCTTTTCTGTTTTAGATATGTAGGCATCATAAACAAGTTTGAACAGTGAAGAACATGAAAGAGTTCTCCACTCCAAGAGATAATGAAAAAGGAATTAAGGGCAATATTTTCTTAAAGGTACACTGAAAGCTTTTTCAGCTTTTTGTACCTTAAAGCTGTTTGGGCTAAAAATATGAGGAGTTTTTGTCATTTTTTCTGTTACTGTTTTAACTAGGGACGTTTGGCTGTCCTGTCCTGGAGCCAACGGTATGCAGCATGGATGAGTGAAACCTGCAAGGTCTTAAGTGTCTGGTGAGACACTTTGAGCCCAGACAGATGAGAGTGGCAGGATTAGATTTAGTCAAATAATAAAAAAACTTTTGCTAGATGCATTGATGTATTTTAGAGTTTGGTGATATTTGTTCACCAGCCTCATGAAATCCAGAGCTCTAATAAGTTCCGACTGTTGGAATTACAGTTAATGTTTATGTATATGAACCTGGGATTCTACATTCCATTATTCAAGGCTCTATTCTTCTTATGTAGTAAAGGAGTAACTCCAGTTTGACTTAAGGAAGATTTCTTTATGTTCTGGAGAGGAAGGCAAAAAGGTCCACCTGGTGATGATATCTGCTGGTTTTTTGCAGTGTGACATCTGATGACATGAACTGACTCTTTATACCAGCTAAGGTGCTGGTTCTTTATCTGGTCTTTACTGTGTTTAACATAAGGTGTGCAGTGTGGGTAGTGCATCAGTGATGCAGGTGTTGCAGATGTAACTTTCTGATTATTGTAGCAACTTGTGTGGAAAGCAAAGTACAATGAAAGTGAAGCTATGGATTTTAGTTTCCATCCCATGCAAGGGAGGAGTGCCCTGGAGATTGCTTAGGGTGCAAATGGCATCCAAACGGTGCCCTGTCAACAGCGTATGGATTCCCCTGTTTTAGTGCAATAGCTGAAAGAGATTTGCCCTAAAGGTGAGGGGTCTGTGATGGAAGGAACTTTTTCTTGAAGAAAAATGAGTTTGTGTGAATAAGATCTGTTGCGAAGGAAGTCCTTGTGTGCATGGGGTCTATAATCTACCATCTTGATCTCAGTGACTTTATCTAGCCCTTGTTTTCCTGAGGTGAAGAGGTGAATCTCTAAAACTTCCATTCTTTCATTGCTTTGTTTCAATGTGGTACTAAAGCTAGCAATGTTACCTTTGCTTTTCATGGATATATCTAGTATGGTTCCTTAGAAATACAGTGTTGGAAGAAAATTTATTTTAGTAATGCATGCTCATTCATAAAAAATTTTGGCAGGCCTTACATAGGATGGAATTTTTTTGTTTGTTTGGTTGGTTTTTTTGGGGTTTTTTTTTTTTTGGGTGGTATTTCCTATTCTTTTTTTCATTGACCTAAAACAAGCTAGGGGAAATTACCAGTATGATACTATAGTTTCTTCCAGTGGGGCTATTAAACTTTTTATCAAATGTTGTCTTTAATGTTTTTGGAGACCAGAGTATAAGGAGTTTATTGTGGAAAGAATTCCCAGCTCATCATTCACTGCCAAAGCTGTTTATTGTGAATGTAATATATTATTCTGAGATATACCCCAGTTCTCATTTTACCCTGGATTTGTAAGTCAGTTAGCTGGTAATTCACACAATGCTTAGTAGAAAAACAGAGTCATTACACAGTAGTCAACTGCAAGGACAGATAAAAATGTTTCCCCCAAAATTTCCTGCATGCTCTGGTTTCTCATGCTTTCTGTAAGATTGGGTTTGTGTGTACAAAATGATAGGTATGATATTCACAGATTGCCTCTGAGTAAGAGAAAAATTAGGAAAAATGTTTGAGCTGACCACCCAAATTTTTTACACAGTCAACATTTATTACTACAGAGGACTTCTTCCACTGTTGTTTTTCAATGGTTTTGTACTGTGGGAATCCATGAATCCTTGCAAAAACAGACTTTTCCCATAAGTGAAGCTTCCTTTTACAAGTTGTGTTGTATCATAAAGGAAGCGTTTCCCTGGACCACTCTTCAGTGTGCCCTGTATTGTTCAGTTTTCAAAGGTCTTTTTAGATTTTTTTCTTTTTTTAAGCAATATTGTTGATGTAACTATTCTAGCTTGGTGTTTCTGTGCATCTAGGCTGCATTCTTCACTCAATAGCATGTTCCTGTTTCTAGAAAGGTACAGAAATAGTTAAAGGTAATGTATGGTCGGGTCATTCTGATAACGTCTGTGGCCTGTGTGCTTCTGACCATGTTCTGACGCTTCAGAGAGAAGAATGTGTACTTCCTTTGCTGGTTAGCTGTCTTCTGGCTGGCAACACTGGCACATAAAGGCCTCCCCAGATCATTCTGAAGACAAGCGACCGTCACAGTGAGGCGAAATGCAGAGGAAGCAGGTTTGATTTTTTTCACATTTATCTTCTCCTGCCAGAATGTCTGGTCTTGCCCTTAATCAGTGTCTTACTCACGGAGTCAGTCATTTCAGCATAGGACCTAGAAACTGATGTTATTTATATATGATGTAGAGAAGATAGAAGGAGAACTGGTGAATAATTGAGGTTTGAGACTTAAAATGAGTGATGTGAAAATACTGAGTTTGACCTCTACTCTTTTGAAGCAAGGGCCACTGGAGAAAACAAAAATGCCTGCATAGTTAGGGGGTGGTCTGTTGATACTTAAAATAACAAGATTTTAGTCAGCTTACCAGGATTTTGCAAAGTCATTTCTTTCTGTGATACAAAATAATTTGAAAACTAGAATGTGATCTGTAGCATTTTATACATATGTAAACATTATCCTGTTTGACTGATGGGGTAGATCATACTGTATGACTTTGCATAATGTTTTTCCCTTCACTGTAGGTATAACAAGACTTGAATTACCACCTCATTACCATTCAGCGTCAAAGCTTATAGCTGAGAAATTTCTCAATCAGGTCAGATCCTTCAGAGCTTGTTGGGTTTTCTATCAACTAAAAATAACACTTACTAGGTAAAAAGGCAGAGAATGGGCCACTGCTTAGGAAGGAATATAAAAGTCAGGGGTCAAAAGAATATCAGTGAAGAGACCCTGGCAATGAATGTTAGCATGTTGTTCTTTCATCTGAGCCTGGGAGGCATACTTAATTTTGGTTACCTGTATTATTTCTGTCTAAAAACAGTATTTATTTTAAAAGTAAAGATAAAGCCTTGGGAACAGAGATTGGAGTCCCAGCTTGCTCTGTTCCCCAGTGATGCCTGTTGGATTAATTTCATAATTTTCAATCAAGATAAGGGTCTTCCCTGTGCAAAAATAGTGCAGTAAAAGAAAGGGAAAATTTGATGATGGCTAATGAGATCCATTGCAAGATGTACAAGCAAATGTATTGAGGCAAAATCTTCTACTTGAAAGAGTTTTGCCCACTCTTGCAATTTTTACTTACAGAGGAAGGAAATTGTAATAATTCCTATTCAAGTCACCAAATTGCAGTGAAGAGCATTGCTATTGAGATAATTTCTGATACTTGTATCTTTGGAAGAAAACAACTCATTAGTGTCCATGATGCTGCACTTGCTGAATTTTCTCTGACCTGGGGGGAAAAAAATCGCTATATCTTTCAGGCACTTCAAAGAGCTGTCTCTGACCCGCCTTGCCTCATAGAGCCTATTTCTTCATTGCCACTAGCTGGAAGTTTTCAGTCTGAGACTTCAGGGATGATTCATAATTGAACAAAGCTCTCTGTGGTTTGGAGGAGAAAGCAAAAGTCACAGGAATTTGTTCTGCTGCCATTTCTGTTTTCTTACACTACAAATGACACTAGAAGCAACTGATGGAAGGCAAAGCTCTTCCAAGAAGTTCAGTTCCCATTTTGGTCACACTGTGACGTTCTGGTGCCTCTCTGCTAGCACCATCCTGCTCCTTACTCCATGGAAGGTCCTGGGATTTTAGTGGGTAAAGTTGTGAAATGAAGTGTTTCTGAGGAGGAGTGAAAGAACCGAGCATGGAAACAGCAGTAAAACCATTGCATAGAAATGTAGGGTTTTTTTAATCCAAACATTTCAATGGCAATAGGTATTTTTAAATTAGCAGTATAACCAGTGTAAAAGGTGAACCTACCATTCTATCTCTTCAGGTTTAGTATTGGATTAAAAGGGCAATGAGTGTTTTTTGTTGGTTTTTCTCTTTTTTTTTAAAGTTCTTTTTTACAAGCCATTTATACAAGAGATTTCGCATTCTGATATTTAGTGATTACTAAATATGAAATTTCTGTACTGTCCTACAGAAGCGTTGGGCCAGAGGTAGTCAACATCAGGACAAGTTTAATAACAGGCTTGTTTTCTACAATCAGAAAGAAATCGAGGCAGAAAAAAAATCAGCGTTCTTTTCGTGCTTCTCTGTTTCAGAATTGTTTGAATGCAAACAGAATAGGAGCTTCACAATAACAAATCTGTCCAAATGAATTTTTTCAGGCTGTTCAATTCTCTGATAGGTAAAAAGGGGCATGTCTTAAAGTATAACCAATGAGCTTACCTCAGACTGTAAGCAAAGGCCATAATGTCTCAAAAATACTGATACCATTTCTGTGCACACATCTTACTGATTTTCTGGACATTTACAAACCTTTGATAAGCATTAATCCCCAGCATATGCCAGTGGGATACAAAAAGGTTATGGTTGTTTCCAATCTATAGATCCCCTGAGAAATAAATGCTGCTTCTTGGCACTTCAGAAATAATTTTCTCCTGCCCTTTTCCCTGCCATTTCCCCAATCCCTTGTAAAGCATCTCAGCAGAGGGCAAGATGCAGCCCTTTATATTTTAACAATGCTGCTTGTTATTATTTCTCTCTTTTCTTTTTATTACAACTCTCTGGCTGTTTAGGTGTCAAGTCCCAGGAACTGCCCTTTGAAGTTGATGGTACAGTTCAAAACAACTAAAGGGCCCATCCCACTAAGATAATAATTGTTCAGGTAAATTGTAGGTAGACTAAAGCAAGGGAGCAGGCTGTTGAAAGGCATCTCAGCAGCTTGTAACAATGCCTCTCTGTGGAAATGACATTTGGGGAACAAATAGCACCTGAAAAACAGTTTGTGATTAATCTGTGTGGTAGTTGCAAAACTGCCCGCCTCCAACTGACAGCAAGTACTAGATGGACTCCCAGAGACATAAAATGGCTGTTTGGTCTTTGTGCAGCCTTGATTCTTGTGAGAAATCTCCAACCAAAAGTAGGGAGAAGAGTTTGTTTACTTTCTTGTGGTTTCTTTGAACTGAGAACAGTATCTCAGTCTGGCACAATGTGTGACAGAGTAGGCATTATGGACTGAACATCCCAGCATGAAAGGTGGAAAGGTGTTGACAGCACAAAACAAGATTCAGAAGTTTTAATGTATAATTTAAGCTACTGTGTATCTTGACACAACAACTCTAAAATGCAGCTCTTTCCCATCGTCAGAATGTTCCCAAGGAGCTCAGGTTCCAAATAAAAATTGCCATATGTGCATCTCACTGAACAGTACAAGTTTAAAATACTGTTTGATAAGACGGTGACTTGTGGCTGATCAGTAATTTTTCCTCTTAACTGGTCTGCTTTATGTGTGGTAGGAGATAGAGTGAAAACTAGTGCTCTTTTTCTCAACTATCTCTAGCTATCCTTAGCTCAAGTCTCTGTACTTTTACAGCTCAATGCCTTAGTCCCATTTTCTGCTTTCCTTCCTCTGCTTCCTGTTCCAACCAAGTCACTGAGTGAGAGCTTAAATCAAGCCTGAAAAAGGATTTAGCTCCTGTTTAAATATATCTTTTAGCGAATCATGTGATGCTAAACAATGCTGTGCTTTTGTTGAGATTCTCTTTTAACAGTTTTCGTCAGGATTGGCAGTTTTCTGTAGTCAAAGTTTGACCACAATTTTCCCTACAGTTTTTTAAAGGCAAGAGTCAACTGGATAAAAGTGATTCAAGCCTGACCTGATGCAGAGACCTATTTTATTATTACATTTCAGGTATTTCCTACTCTAAAAGAACACATGAAAATAATAACCTGCGTCCAGCACACAAAGAAAATAAAGTTTTTTTATTATTTTCTTGCTCCCCATTCAGGCAGGAATAGCATCTGTGTGCAGGAAGATCCAGATCCCTTGCTAGCTTCCAGATCTTCCATTACTAGCGGCAGGGATGAATGAGGCTTGCAGGTGAGAGCAGCCCCAACATCTGGCAGCCCATCTGTTACCTCCAGAACACGTACAGCTTTCTCTGTACATAATTACACATCAGGCTCTTTCCAATCTGTTGCTTATATGGTTCTATTTAGTGTGGCCCGGATTTGTAACTATGTCTTTAAGAGGCTTTTATGTGTAGAATTAGATCTTTGGATTCCTTGGTGTGGGTGCAGACATCTGATTTTGCACATTTTATGCTGTGCCATTTGTGTGATTTAGGTCTATTTTGGATCTTAAAACTCTTAAAACTACAGAAAAATTCATGGGATCTAGTTATTTCCTACAGAAAATCTCAGTTTTTTCCAGAAAACCCAAATTATCTATATTTCATGTGCTTAAATGTAAACATTACCAGGTAATTTTTTCAGATTTTTACATTTTCAACCAAAAAATTGTATTTTAAGATTTCCACAAAAACCTATTACTGCTTTCAACACCAAATATGAAGAGACAGGTTTTAGGATGATGTACTTTTCTTTATTGGTTTTAAATAAAAAGAAAATGCCCTGTGTAAAAAGCTGGGTGCCAGCCCACATTCAGGTCCTGTGCATTTACTGAGATCCAGCTTCTCAGCCTTTAATCAGTATATGATACTATTTTGATTATATTTTTTGGTTTAAAACCACATGAACACTTGACAATTTGTTCTGATTTTTCAGTTTAAATAATGCAGACTCAGGCTATGAAAGTGTAGTTGAAAGTGAACAGAAAGTCATCACAGTTTCTTGAGGATTTAGGAATTTTTCCTGTCACAGTTAAATAAGCAAGCTGCTATTTTTGGCATCTCTTTTAGATAGTGGGCAATTATCCAAAGCAGTTTCCAATGAGAGTGCTTTTAGTTCATCCAATTTGTAGGCCACAAGAGATGTACTGTGGCATCAGATAAAATAATTGCAAACATTCAGACTACATCTAGAGCACTACATCGGAAATTTTTTTGGCCTCCTTATTTAAGAAAAACATCAATAAATTGAACTGATTTCGTAGAAGATGATCAAGATGGAGCTGGATATGGATCTGGACCTTCTCTGGTGAGGAGAGGCTAGGAGAGCTGGACTCATTCAGCCTGGAGCAGAGATGGTTTTTGGGGGGTTCTAGGAGCAACCCAGAGTGTCTACGGGGATGTCTTCGAGGAGATGGAGCCAGACTCTTCACAGCAGTGTAGGGCCGGAAGGTCAGTGACAATGAACGTAAAATGAAATGGGAGAAGTTCAGACTGGATGTGGGGAGGAACTGTTTCCCCTGCCTGCCTGAGGGCAGTCTGACAGTGACACTCTGCTCAGAGAGGCTGTGCAGGCTTCATCCTTGGAAGTTTACAAAACGTGACTGGTTGAAGCCCTGAGCAGCTTGGTCTGACTTCAGGACTGACCCTTATATGAGCAGGAGGTTGGACCAGACAACTCCTGAGGCACTTTCCAGACTGCACTGTGCTATGATTCTTTTTTGAAAATTATGGATATGAAAAGGATATCTTCAGCCATCACATTGAATATTCTGGAGCTACAGGAGTATTTGGGAAGTTGTAGTAGCTTATGGAAAGTGATGTTTGTGTTTTCTGCATGGTAGAAAGTCTTCTCCTGACCACTAGGCTTTAGTTAAAATTTCTGTGAATTAAATGTCAAGCAGATCATTCTCATCTGAATAAAATTTTCTTGCTGGAAAAGCAAAAGGGAATGAGAGGATCTGAGTTCAGTGAAGTAAGTCACAGTGCTTCATACTTCCTTGCTAGGGCAAAAGGAGCAGTTAACTTCCCAAGCAGCTTTATACAGCTGCTGAGTGATTGACAGCATGGACCTTTTTGGAATTCCTGAGTGGGTCAAAAAGTGGAAGAGGTTTTTTTTTATGGGAGTCAGGCCACTCAGGTTGGCTGTCTCCCACTTACAGCAGGAGAAATTAGGAATATGTTGTGGCTAAAGACTGAATTGAGGAAATATACACGGAAGTTTAAGCTTAATCTGTCTCTGGGAGAACAGAAGGATAAATTCTCTATGAACGGTTACCTGAAAAGACCCAAAGATTTCTGAGAAGCAATGAAGTGTGGTTGTCTTAAGTCATGTCATACCGTGCCCAGATTTCCTGGGAGACTTCGAAGACGTTAGTGCACTTTCTTACGTCAGGCTCACCTTTGCAAATTGAGGTTAATGACAGTTGCCCATCAGTCTCAGAGGAATAGTGAAAATTAATAGGGTTGCATTTATTGTGCTGTGAATATTTGAAGCCCATTCCCACTCCAGATGTTTGTATGATTATTTCAAATCCATGGAGGTGCATGCATCAGGACAAACACAATGATAGATTTCTCAGTGTCTGATCAAAGAAACTGTTCTGGAGAGAAAACAATAGGGAAATTGTAACTTCAACTAATGGTTTCTGAAACAGTCTGTGGTCTATGACCACGTTTTGTGTTCCATTTAGAAAGCAATGGCAGCAATCTCCATCACCAGTGGACCCTACTCCATATGACTTTTTTATTAAAATTGGCACACAGGCATGTGTTCAGGACAACAGTAATTACATTATTTGTATCTCCATATCCAGTGTGGAGATCTATTAGTACCTTCAGTGCCATGTTTTCTCTGTAGTCTGGCTGCTTGTAAGTGAAACATTACAAGCATGAGTTTTACTGTATTGACATGACTGTGCTTGGTCCGACTGGTCTGAGAGCTGCTATATTTGCATTTCTTGGAGTGGTTTGGGTTGGAAGGGTCCTTAAAGATCATCTATTTCCAGCCCCCTGTCATAGGCAGGGGTACCTTCTACTAAGACCAGGTGGTCTAATGGATGAGAGTGAGTGGGGCATAATAAAGTCCTGTCAGAACCATTGTATCACTGACTGTGCAGCTGACTGTGGCCTTTCCTTCACCACCAGCAGTGGCAGTATAGGGACACAGAGCTGTGCAAAAGTGAAGATGCTCCATGCTTAAGTGGAACCTGCTTCCATGCTGGGGAAAGGTGGAGAATTTGCTGCTGTGTACATGGTTGTATTCATGGTGACAACATCATAGAGCTGGTTGCCAGAGGGATTGGATTGCCCTTGTGATCATTTCACCTGATCTTGGGCTGATGTTCAGCTGGCTTCAGGGCATTTTAATTATCAGCTCACTGGCTATTGGACCAACCATCTCATCTGGTTGCTGGCACTGTTTATGTTTGTCTAAGCATATCAGATATTCCTCATTAACTTCTGCGATAATATTCAGACAGAAAGTCCTAGGAACTCTTCCAGCTAATCCCCATTTTGGCTGCTGACCAAATAAGGCTTTATATGGCACAACTGTAATAGCTTCATTTGTATGGTATTGATCTGCCATTAGGCAAAACACAAGCCAGCATTTCACTAGGGCAGAAGTTATGCAGTGTTCTTTATTGTTTGCATTGCCATTGCAGCTCCAGTTCCCACCTGGGAAATGGCTCCCCTGTTTTTTTCTTTCAGTCTCTGCTTCTAATTAAAGTAATGAACTTCAAAGTGCTTGCATCATAATTAGACCAAAGCTTAAGAAAACATCTCTTAGCTGGAATCTTTCCATTTATTGCCTTCCTTCTAATCTTTCTTTATGAAAACATCAGTATGGAGTCAAAAACAAGCATGTATGTAATGTTACAGAAATCTCTCATGCCTCTTCTAAGTCTAAGTTTAGACATGCCAAAAGTGTATCAACTGTACAAATCTCATGAATTAGTGGTCTGTTTCTGTCAACCGTAAAAGTCAAGAATCCATCCTGATTTCTGTGCTGCCAATAGCTTTTGGCATAGTCACCATGTTTCATTAATAACTTCATGGACATTGATGTCAGTGGATGAATTCCCTCAGAAGCAAACAGCAGTTTTGCCCTACAGCTTTCCTATGTGGAGTAGCTTTTCTTACTAGAAAACATTATTGAAGAGATTGCTTGTATTACAGCACTTTTAGTACTGTACAGAATGCTGATGGCATTTGGCTTTGCAGTCATTTCATATTCTCATTAAGGTGAGACTAGGGCTTGGTGGCTGAAAGGTCTAATTAGACAGGCAAAAGGTTAGAAACAGTACCTTAGGAACAGAACAAACATGGGCCTGTTCCTAAAATGAAGATATAATCATAAATAGAACCACAGAATCATAGAATCACTGAATAGTTTGGGTGTGAAGGGACCTTAAAGAGTCATCTAGTCCAACCCTCCTGCAATGTGCAGGGACTGAGCAGGTTGCTCAGAGCTCTGTCTGGAATGTTTCCAGGGGTGAGACACCTCTTTGGACAACCTATTCCAGTTTTACCATCCTTATTGTAAGAAATTTATTCCTTATGCCTAGTCTAAGTCTACCTTCTTTTAGTCTAAATGTGCCCTCCTTTAGCTGAAAAGCACTACTATTTGTCCTGTTTCAGCAGGCCCACTAAAAACCTTTGTTCCCATCTTTCTTATAATCCCCCTTTAAGTATTGAAAGGCCCTAATAAGGTCTCCCTGGAGGCTAGTTTTCTCTAAGCTGTACAACTCCAGCCCACTCATCCACTTCTCATGGGAGGGCTGCTCCATCCCCCTGATCATTTTTTGGTCCCCCTCTGGACCTGCTCCAACAGATCCCTCTCCTTCCTGTGCTGGGGTGCCCAGAGCTGGATGGAGTACTCACAGGAGTGGAGCAGAGGGGCAGAATCACCTCCTTTGACCTGCTGGCTATGCTTCTTTTTATGAATTCAACTGAATTTGGCTACTCCACAAATTCCTGAGAACAGCAATGGTATTTTTTTTCCAAATGCAGCTGCTGGGAAGATGGCAGAAGTTGGGGTTTTTTCTTTCACTGTTGCTCTTGCCACAGATATCTGTATGTCACCCTGAAAGTGGTAAAATGCAACTGCTTTTGTATGACTCCTCTCTGAGGACACTTCAGCAGTATTTGCTAGGATAGTAGGCTTTTATCATTTTTCATGGAGAATCATAAGCTGACGGTGAGGCAGTTTATGAAAAAGGTAGGCAGAGATGCTTAGTTTAGCAGTTGAGCACTTTTACTCAGCCAAATCACCCCATCGTGACTCCTGATGTTTTTCTGCTGTTTCTGAATCTGAAAGACATCTTACACTTACCAGATGCTTTTGTGAGATCCTGATGCTTGCAAGAAGAAAAATACAGCAACATATCATAAGGAGCAGAAAACAGGAGAAGCGCATTTCAGATGTAGCTACTCTTACCCATCATTGTATATTCATAAATGGTGGATTCAGGCTGACATCAATGAAAAACTGGAGAAGTCTGAGGGTGAAATCTTTTCAAATATTTCAAAATTTGAACCAAATCTCCAAAAATGCCAAGTATGTTCAACACTGCATTAAAATCTTGGGTTTATTATTATACCCCACTACCCACTAAGTAGAACATACATTTATATAGCATTATGAGATATGGGGCTGTTTAGGAAACAGAAAGCCTAATTTTTGCATTTAGCCCAGCAGGATATTTTATTTTCCACTATTTGTAGTGAGATTCAGCAAGAGTTCTGACTCCTTTTGGAGGTCACAGTAACATTTCTTCTAGGATAGGCAATTCAACCTAGAACTGCATCTTCCTGCAGAGGAAAGCTGTGAAATGCTCAGTGAAAGGTACAATATTTCTGCCACTGCTGGGACATGTTGAATGGAGTGAAAAATTAGAAGCTGCTGAAACAGCTGCCACCTGCTTTGTTCTGGAAGATTTTGATGTAGTAAAATCTTCCTCTGCATAAGGTAGCCAGAGTCTGTGATCTTAATAGGCTGTCTAGTAATCCATCAGTGAAATCACATGGATTGAGGTGGATGTAAAGAAGGAACAGCTTTCTAAGCTACAAGGAACCCCACCATATTTCTATTCAATAAGCACTGAGTTGCATCCAAAAGAGATAGGTTTTCCTAGCCTCATTCTGGGTGAAAATAGTCACTCTCTGGCATTCAGAACCATAAATTTAAAATGCCTTACAAATATAGTTAAGATATTATATAAAGGAAAATTTAAATCTTCTGGCCAAGATCAGTAATGGTGAATAATGCTTTCAGTCCTGTTAAGTCATCCATTTGGAAAACAATTAGATCAGTTGTGCAGGCAGTAAACTGCAGCATTTGACTTTTTCTTGAGATGGAGAGACATAAGGAGTCTCAACATGTGCCTGGTTAAGAAAACATAATGTCAGCGCAAGAGGCTTGCTCTAATGCAGCCTAAGGAGGAGAGGAGAGGGACAGCATGAGACATGACAGACCTTCACTGCTGTGACCCTCACCTCAAGCTGCTCCTCCCTGACTTTCAGCAGTGCTTATCCAACATAGATGGAACCTCTGCCTGGCGCTGAACCTCACGCTGCACTTTGCCATGAAACCCCTACCTGTCTGTGCCAATACTTCCATTTTGTTTCAGCTGGGGGACCCTAAACTTAGGATTTACTGACGAGGCAGGTGAAACAGCATTCAAACATCCTGCTGCAACAAAACTGAGTTGAGGTCTGCTTCACCTAAGCTATAAAAAGCAAAAGGCTTTCTGCCAGCCATGCCAGAGGTGAATGTTGCCCCATCTGAAATCATTATGTAGTGGGGGGGTGAAAGGCATGTACTTAAACATGCTCACTTTACACATTCAATTCTAAAAATATTATTGTAAATACTTTCAGCAATATCAAGTGTATAAAAACCACAAAGGGCTCAGGGTTCATAATGTTTCTGAGATGAAAGAGAGTTCTGAGGCACTTGGCAGTGGGCTAAGCTTATCCTGAGAGTGATTCCTGCAGTGTGGAGACTGCGTTACACTGGTGCTTAGACACTTTTGAAAAATATCACTCAAGCGAGGGATTTGCTGGCACAGGTCACTCAGCATTGCTGTGGATGCCCCATCCCTGCAAGTGTTCAAGGCCAGGTTGGATGGGGATTTGAGCAACCTGGTCTAGTGGAAGGTGTCCCTACCCATGGTGACGGGGTAGGAACTAGATGATCTTTAGGGTCCCTTCCAACCTGTTCTATGATTCTAAGCCTTTAAAACATGTATTCTGAGTTGCAGGTGTTGGACTGCAGCAGCCTATTCACATCATTCTATTTATGCTGAAACCAGCAAGAAAAATTGTGCTTTGAAAAAAAAAATTGTACTGCTCCATTAGAACAGGATTAGGTAGTTGACAGCAAAAATTAAAATAGCTCAGAGTTGGGAGAAACTAGCATTTCCATTGCTGCTAAAGATTCTCTACTGAACCAATATGAACAGTTTCTCTAGAGACAATTTTATGGGTTTTTTAGTTACAGCAAAGCTTTGTATAAAACCGAGAAACAAGCTGAGTTGCAATCCCAGGTCAACTGCTGTTGTTTTTACACAAGCAAAATATATATTTAATTGCTTGTGCCAAGCAGTGTTTGCATACTGTAATTGGAATATCTTGCTGCAAAACAGCTTTCAATCTATATAAATATTTTAAACTACAGTCATCAGACCTCTAGCTGGTGTAAATTGTGAGAACCTCTTTGAATTCAAAGTAGCTATGGCAATTTTTAGCAGCAGTGGGTCTCCCATTAATTGGACTGCCTGCTGATCCTCAAGGTGTCCGTTTGGCTCATATTTGTTTACAAAGCTCAGCTTGGGGAACTAAACTGTGTACTATACTTAGGATATACATAGAAGCTGTAAATACTCACTGCCCCTGGAAATTAGCCATCTTATTTGGATGGCTAAATGAAGAGTGCTATACTTATTTTGATTAGCCACAACTGAAAAGTATCTGAGCGCTGCTGTAAATTTCCCATCTCTAAATAAATAGGAATAAATATACACTCTTGCAAAACTACTTTATTCTTATTGTTTGAATAATATTTTTCTATATTTTTCTGTAAGAGGTGTTTAAATTGGACAGGGATTTTTAATATATATTTTAAATATCTATATTATATGTATTTTTCTTTTTAATAATATTTTTAAAAGGCATCAGCTTCTAATGCAGCACAGAACCTGCCCAGAGCTTTTTTGCAATACTTGGCTTTCTACAGGCCAGTCAGTTCTTCAGGGGTATGTAAATTTTTCAAGATGGAATTCAGGAGGCATCCACTGTTCTGGTGGACGGTGTTCTGAGCTGGGCCTGAGCATTCTTCTGAGATGGCTGATCATGTCCTTTGATAAGCATGAATATAGAAATGGAAGAGCTTAGCAGAAAAGCCTGTGAGACCCACTGCAGAAGAGCTAGTATTATTGTGAAGACCCACAACATCAATATTAGTAGTTCTTTTTTTAATACAAATGCTGGGCAAGCTATGACAGCAAGTGCCAAGGACTCTATTTTGTTTGAACTAACATGTGAAAATGTTTTTATGACTGCTGTGCTTCAGTATTTGAATACAGTTTTTCATACAAGTGACATGCAAACCTTTATAAATCCCAGTACAGATATTATCCCTGCAAGATCTTGAATGTGTTTAAGAAAACATACTTTTAAAGCAGGCCTTTTGTCATTAAAGTTTTGGGTTTTTTTCTTGTAAAAATGTTCTTGCATTAGCTCTCCTTTTTAATATTTACATTATTGATCTTTCAAGCCTTCTGAGTACACAGTGATGTAAGGTTTGGCTGCATCTTCCTCGTTAACAGAGTGCTTGTTTCATTCCTAATTTATTAAATGTATTCAGCCAGTGCCATGCAGCTTTACACTTAATTTCTCTTGATGAATTGTCAAACACCCTTAAACTGCCTGCATTTGTGTCGTGTTACAATCTGCCATCAGCGCTTTTCAAAACACGGATGAAATAAACAGCTCAAAAGATATGCAGGTCTTAATTTTTTGCTTGGTAAGGTTGCATTTTAATTTTTCCTGTAAAAAATCATTTGAATGGATGATAGATACAAGCTGTAAAAATGCACCCACTTGTGTTTCACTAAGCACATTTAAGACAGATCCTCAGCTGCATCCAGGAAGCAGTAGGCTGGGGGGCGAGGAGAGGCTCCTGACAGCTGTGGCCTCCTCTTCCCAAGCCACCTGGGCTGGATACAGATCAGATCATGAGAGAATAACTGCAATTCACATCACTGAAATAAGGTCACTGAACTTGGCTTCACCGAGCGCTGTTTCTGCCTTGTCCTGCTCCCGCAGGATGCCCTTCAGCCTGCACCAGTGGTGCCCAGGGGCTGCACCAGCAGGTTGCTGCAGGGAGAGACGTCCAAAGTGCAAGGAAAAAAATGAGCTTGGAGTTGCTTGAGACATATCATCAATTGCCAGCATTGGCTGTGATATTGCAGTCTCAGGAAATCTTGTTCCTTCAGTGAACCTCTCCTGCTGATGCACGACCACATCTCTGGTTTTGCTTCCCCTTGTGCAATAGTTTACTGATCCCCTTTCTTTCCAGGCACTAGTTATACAGGAGTATATATACAACAAACTTACAGGACATGTGGTCATGTATTTTATCATAATAGGAAGAGTCTGTATTTTGCCAGTTGGTCCATGCCTCACGTATGGCCCACCTATGGAGCTTTGTTCTGTAACATTCAGGTACTCCTTGCTGAAGTTTGTTGTATGCTCAGAGAAGCTGAGGTTAACCAGTGATGCCATTTCTCTGCAGCATGTGACTTCTAAATGACTGAGCAATTTATGAAAATGTTGAAATCCCTTGTGGGAAGGATTTGTGCAAAGCCTTTTGGGGGTTTGGGGTCTCTGCTCTGCTTCTGCCTCAGCAGCTGTGGTGGCCCCAGCATTGCTGGCACAATGGGCTGTGCAGCATGGCTGCAGTTTAAACAAAGCTGTCTCTGTGTATGTAGGGTCTCCTTAGTGAGTCATGTGATTTTTGCACATCTTGCTCATCCTTTATTGCAAGTGAACAGCATCCCCAACTGTAAGCAGTGAAACAACAGTGCCGCCGTCTGTGATGATAACTGCAGAATTGTGCTAAGAATCTGCGCAGGATGCAAGGAAGTATTTTTGCTATCTAGCATGCCAGTTACACAGAATTTATGAGAGGAAGTACAAGAAAGGGATTCAGGAAAATGTCAGAGCTATTTAAATAGCTAAGACATTTAAGTTTTCCTGGCAAAGCTCTACTGGCTGCCTGAAAGATTGTTATTAAATGCCTGCAGCAGAGATCCTGCCTTTCTTGTAATGAATACCTAAGGACCTGTCTGTGCCTTTATGCCAGTATTCAGTATTTAGTATTCAAAAGCAGATATTCTGAGACCGTACTTCATGGAGGCAGTCTCCATGAGCCAGGCCAAGGCTGAGTCCTTGGAAGTGCATCTGGGGATGATGCTGAATGGTGCAGATGGGTGGTACTTTCCACCCATCCTGTGAACCACAGTGCATCCAGAGATTTTGGGAACTGAATGGCTTAAACAAAAAGCAGCTGTGGCTGAGAGTATACATATTTGTATACAAGTATACATACATCTGGATACATATTCAGCCTAGCCAGGCTGAAGAGGGCCTTTTCTGACTGTTGTGTGTATTCAAGCTCTGGGTATTGGGCTGTGAAAACAGGCTTGATCTTACTAAGCCAAATGCATTTTATGTTTTAGTTCCTGATTTCTAAAGAGCGCTGAGTTGCTGTGCTGAAAGTGGTGTTGAAAGTGTTGCATTAGGCAAAAGTTGGTATTCCTGTTCATGGTGTTTTGTGATGACTGTCTAAGATTTCCTGCAGTGTTTGTGATTTTGGTTGTGATGGTCCCTAGCCTGGACCTCTGTCTCATTTGCTCGTGGTGCAGGGACCTCTGTGTGTCTTTATCAGCTGTGGAAATGCCCCTCCTTTGGCTGAGCATGTCCATGAGCTGGGTACCACAGCTCATGTTGTGAGCTGTGGTGTTCAGGTCCTTTGTTGCCTCCCTCACTGCTTCTTACGGACTGAAGTCCAACAGATGGGTCAGCTGTTAGCCATTGATGTGACCCAAACTCACTGGAAGTTAAAGCAAACCTCTCTGCAGCTTCCCTGGGCTTTGGGCAAGTATCCTGCTGCAGTTCTCTTGGGTAACAAATAAGGTATCCCTGTTTGGAACTACTGGTGTTATTTTGCAAAGGACTGGGTAGTCATGCTGTTATCTGTCTGTGCAGTTTTAAATTTTGGTAACTGTGTAAGGTGTATCTGCCGTTGGCACAGATAGGCTCTTTAAAAAAAAAAAGTGATACTAATTAATGTTTTAAACTGTGTATTACTGTTTATTTATAGGGAGATGGACAGTGATTTTAAATGAGTAACGATGATTTCATTCTCATCAAATTTTTCATACTGTAATTCTAAAGGCTGCTTAAAAATAGCTGTGAGCCATACATTGAAATCACTGTCCATGCACCCAAATATTTGTGAAGTGAGGGCTGCAGTTTTGTCTGAACTGGCTTGACTATTGTATACAGGGACTGTTTTCTTCTGATTAATGGAAAAGGCAGGACTGTGCAGTGACACCAAGCATTAGAGTTAAATATTGAAGCCCTTGCCTGCTTTCTACTATTAAGCCCTGACTCTCGCAAAGAGTTCAGTTCCTTTGTTGAGGAATACATTGTCTTTAGTGGGAGTTTTGACTAAGTGTAGTATTGAGAATACAGCCCTATATTTGAAGATGAAAGAAAAGCTCCTGCCACAGAGACTCAGGTTTCCAAATGCCTTCCTCTGTGGCAGAACGAAGCACTGTATAGGATGAGTATGGGTGATCTAGCCTGGCTCTGAGGTCTCGGTATATAATTTTCAATGCAGTCACCATTGCGCATTTTAGACTCTCAGTTATAATGTATCTGGGAGGTACAGCAGTGTTGAGCAAAGGTTCTCTGTGTTTTGCTGACCAGAAGGAAATTTTTTATTTCCACATATTGAGGTGGACCTGGATAACAAAGCAACAGAGAAAGCAGTGTGAAACTAACCTGGTTTTACATGGCCTACTAGACATGATGAGGACAATAATGTGTTACATTTATAAACAATACAGTTTAATTTCAGAGTGATGATTGCAGCTTAAATCCACATTTACTTCTTCATCCTTTTTATTTCCATTTCTCTATTGTGCTGTGAAACTGTCTATGGATATGGCTAATAACCCAGCTAAATAACCCTCTCATGAATGGGTTTAATTTATTTATTTATTACTCTATGATTACTATCAACCAGCTGCAGCTTCTCTAAATGACTGTGGGAAAATTTTCCTTGATAATCTTTAATGCTTTGAAAGATAAATTTGAACATTTGGCAAGTCAAAATCAAGAGCATCCCTTCAACATGAAAATTAAACTTGGAAACTTAGATTAGTTGTCAAAGACATCACCTAGTTGTTTTTAATTCATCTTGGAATATCCATATGAAAGGAGTATGTAGACATCAACTTGAAAAGTTGTAAATTATCAGGTAACATCTTCACCCAAAATAAGATGAAGATTTAAAAGGAACTTGCTAAGGATTTTAGATGAGGACTTTGTCTAATTTGGTAAGCTTTAATGTTCACACTTGAGAGTCTACAGCTTGGCGGAAATAGTTTGGAGATGCTTTTTTCAGATAGACAGATTGATAGGGCTTCCCATCTGCTTTAAAATCAGACTGAGATTAAGTGGCTTGTTGGATTGAGAGTTAGTGATATTCCTTGAGATACATTTCATTTTTTGTGGGAGTGATCAATCCTGCCTGCATCTGTAGAACTGTCAAAGCAGCCGCTTATGTTATTGCTGCCCGGTGTGACAATTCAACATAGCAGCATTAAATTAGACCTTGGTTTGGATCCTGTTGAAGCAAGAAGGAGTTTTGACATTGACTTTGTAGACAGAGGGCTCCAGATATATATCTAAGCCATTCTCAGAATAAGTAATGTTGTTCAGTGTCAAAGTAATAGTGCTTCCAGGATCATCTTTCATCTATGGCCCAGTCCCAATGTCCTTAAAAAGGTAACATTTATGTTTAGTGTACTGGAAATCTGTCTGCTAAGTGGCAAGGCTGGCCGCACAGTTACCTTTCTGAATGCGGCAAACAGACTGAAAGCACAGGCTTTGTAATTAAAAGCTGAGTCTGAAAAATCTGTAGTAAATATGACTGGTATAAAAGCAATTGCTTCCAAGAACAAAAGGGACAAATGAACAATTTCATTCCAATTTTGCAATTGCTTCTCTCTCTCTGGAGTGTGAACCATAATTAGAACACTTATACAAAATCACATTTGTCAGCCTGGCTGCTAAATTCCCCTTAAAGATTTATCCACAAAGAGCAGTCTGTTATCACTCCCACTACAGCCTACAGTTCTCATTTTCACTTTCAGGGACAGGCAAGCAATTACTTTATCTCTATTGAAAATCTCATATAAATCTAACTGCAATGAAGTTAGGTAACATCAGATCTAAACACACACAGTTTCTAAACTGCACGACCAGCCAGCAAAGACCTTTCTTTCATTCAGGAGGAGCTTTACGGAAAGCTGTTACCAGAACACAGTAAAGGTTTGTCCTGAAGCTGACGTTTGTCCCACAGATGGACCAATGTAGTCAGGGACTCTCCATAAGCTGTGGAGTACCACTGTCTGTACCTGTTTGTCATGAAGATACCTCTATTAATAATTGAGAGAAAAATTTTCATTCTAAGACCAGAAAGGACCCCCAGGGACCAGAGACCAGCCATCTCTAGAGAGGCTGGATCGCAAGCCCCAGTGTCATCTGGTGCCATATGATTTGACAGAGCCCTGCTGACAGAGGATCTCTTCCCAGCCCTTCTCCAAGTGCTTTGAAGGTCTTGTATCCTCTCATTCATTGTTGACGTGACGATGCCATTGACCGTCATAGTTCTTGTCATATCCCACTCAGTCCTGACAGACAGATCTTGAGAGCATTAAACAAATTCAGATAGAGAAACTCCATTTTTCAGCCCCATATCATCCCAAAAGAGCAGACAGAAGTCAAGCTACTGACACCTCACAGATACTTTGGGGATTAATTTTGCCACTGCTCTATTTGCCTTGGCAGATCCACAAGCAAGCCTGGGCAGACACCCATCAGGAAGAGTGTACATCTGATAGGCATGGATGCACTAGGGACATCTGGACATAAAAATAGGAAGATACAGTTTTACTGGTATTGATGTGGCTGTGTGTCATTACGATACCTGACTGTTCAGGGTCTTAGTAATACAGACAGGAAGTCATACACTTAAGTGCAACGTTTCCTTTGGAGATGATGAAGGCTGCATAAATACCTTGGCAGATTAGTTATCAACTGATTTTAAAATGTTATAGAGTGACTGTAGTCACTATCATGAATCCAGATGCCTTACATTTGGGTTTCTATGGTGGTCTGTACTGTCTAACCTCTGCCATCCAGTCCTGATGCTCTCTGGAGACCTAAAGCATAACGTCTGAGCATTCACAGAAGCAACTGGATCCAAGGACCATCTGTGTCCTAGTTCTTGGCTGTGTTTCAGTACACTTCCAGCAGCCTTAAGTCCATACAGAAACAGTGGTTCTGTGCTTTAGCTCTCACGTTGGCAATGCCCCTCTGCCTGCACATATCCAAAGTCTCTCTCAGGTATCTCTGTCATCTGAAAAAAGAGCATTTAAACATGATATGGAGGACACCAGGCTCACAGAGCCCCTTTCAGTCTGTTGTGCCCATGCCACTGTGCTGCCAGCAAAGCAGGATTTGTCTTTCCTTCAATGGTAGCATAACATGTATAAACTCTCCAGGGAAAAGTCCTCAGGATGACAAAAAAACCTTCTTGTATCTCAGATCCTCAGGATGTCCAAAAAACCTTCTCATATCTCAGCACTGAGCTAATTTGCTGGCTTTGCTCTTCCCAGTGCTTGAGCCTCAGTTTGGCTGCACTGTTCCCAAGCTTCCCCAGTGAGGACACCCTTCACCACCGCCTTTTCCCTCCATACTGCAGGTGCTCTTTGGGCTGGGACCAGGGTGCTCTCCCACACCAGCAGGGCAGTCCCTGGAGCCATGGCACTAAGCTCTTGCCTCTCAGCCAAGCCTGTACTGTGCAGAGGGAGCAGGGCTCTAGAGCCTGCATCCCAAATGTACAGCTGTGCCAACAGCAGAGGATGGAGCTTCAGACAGACAGACAGACAGACCTCTGGGCACCTTTGATCAGTACTTTCTCTTGACTGGCTCTGGACAGCACCTTAGTCAGTGTGAGCTGTTAGCGCTCCTCCTCGGCTCTTCCTCCCATGGCCTGTTTCTGGAGCCCTAATCCATAGCTCGTGCAGGATCAGTCTGAAGTGCTGCGTGTCAGATCTGTAGGGACACAGTGACTGGCAGCGTCTCGCACAGGCAGTCTGGATCTTGCCTCTAGTACGTGGGGATTCATTTTCTCATCTGCTTGAAAAAACAGCCTGGGCCCACACTTTAGCATACTTTAAATATAGATTCAAATAAATCTGTGTAAATCGTTTTTAATTCCAGGCAGACTTTTATCATCATTTTGCAAAAATGGTTTGGGTTGGTTGATAGAATTTTTGCATTAAAATCCAAGCTGTTCTGAAAATCGTTTCTACAACTGGAAACACATTTTTCACATTTGGAAGTAACCGCAATTATTTGTGCTGCCAAGGGCTTTGAAATATGGAAATGAGAGGTTTATTTAGTGTGTGGATCAAGCTTATAAACAGCTTAAGTCCTCATTCCTTCTAACATCTTAACAGCTGTGCAGTTTCTTACAAAATATGTTTTATCGTTTCAAGAAATGCGGTTAACCTCGCAGTACTAAAACTGAATGAACAAGGCCTGTTGGACAAATTGAAAAACAAATGGTGGTACGACAAAGGAGAGTGCGGCAGCGGGGGAGGTGACTCCAAGGTTAGCCTCAATGTCACCAAAAGCGGGTAAACAGTATGTGAAGTAATTGGTGCATCTGCTGGGGTCTTACCTGCGACGAAACAGCTTCACCAGTAGCACTTCGCTGCTGGTACCTACAGCTGAAACCGAGGTGTATGCAATTACTGTCAAAGCAAAAATATTTGCATTTGTTTAAGCACCCCAAGGAGAACTCGTAAATGGTCTCTGGGCTGAGATCTATCACCAGTTTTCAGAAACCTGCATCTTCTGTAATTGTGGTGAGCCTTTTCCAAGCTTGCTCTTGTGAGCAAGCAGTTTAATACCTTCAGAAGCCTGCTCACCAGCTAAGACTTTTTTCCTGCTATAGGGTACTACTCAAAATATTTTTCAATGACATTAGGGGAAAAGGGAAAAAAATCAGTGTGACTGTCTCTAGGGGTAATTTAATGTATGTTCCAGGCTCAGGGATCCACTACTGACAAAAAATTCTGGTACAAATTACAGTTTTCACAAGTATACACAATAGGAAGACAAACTTCAAATAAAATATCTTCATGCTGACATTTTCTGATATCTTTCCAACAAACTGAAATCTATGGTGGTTCCCTAGGCATAATTTACCAGAATTTATCAGACAGGAATTTTAGGCTGCATGCTAGGCTGAGGTGTTAACAGCTTCATATTCTTTCTACATTCCCCTATCTTCCATATGGCCAGTACCAGTATTTCCTTGCCTCCTCACAGCCTCATTTAGGAAACTGCCTGGTGCTGAAAAGAAGCAAAAATGTGGAAGATGGTGAAGTGGGGGAGAATTGAGATATTAAAAATACCCCTTCTGTTCCAGGCAGCATGTAATAATATTTATTTATGTGCTTGTGTGTGAACAACATATTAGAGAATGCTGCACAGGTAGCTGTGCAGGCACAGAGCTGGTCAGATATAGATGATTAAATTTGACTGATTTGTCATAAACAGTTTATGTAGCTTTCTTTACAGTTGCCTACATATATTTTTTCATACTATTTTCTCTCCTTCTTTAGTCCTCCTGCTCTTTCATGCTGTGTCCTGGCCTCAGGGACCATCCCTTGGGCTGTTCTGCACTCACCCAGAACTGGTCTCCTAATCCTCTTCACTTTGCCTTCAATCCTGCTGCTCTACCTATTTTTCCCCACACCGCTCTGCTTGCCAGCAGTCACAGTTTCAAAAATGGTCTCTATTTTCTCCTCTGAAGTGTTCAGATATATTAGACCTAATAGCACTTTCCTCCACCCAAGCCTGAAATTTTGCATTACGGGGGGAGGGGTATTTATTTAATATTTTTTTTAATGTCACAGGCAGAGAATAGAATCTTTAAAATACCTCAATTTTCTTAGAATATCCCCCTCATAAGCCTGCAGTGGTTGCAAAGTGAGATGAAAGCTAGATAGCATAACTAAGGATGTTTTTTAACTTACTTTCCTTGACTACCAGCCACAGGTTCTGTGAGTCACAAAGCAGGAAAAAGGGTGCAGCTCATGGCAGAGGGACAGGCAGGGCTTCACCAGGGAAATGTCTGGAAGTGCTGAAGGGGCAAGTTTGGTGTGATGGAAAGTGACCGAAAAAGGAGTGGGGGAAAAAACTAGGAAAAAAGGGCAAGGAGAGCAGTTCATGGAGAAAGAGGGGACCTGTGTATGCAGGAGGGAGGAAGGAACACATTTCCAGTGGAAATAAACAGTAGGCGACACAGGCAGTTCAGGATAGAGCAGACCATGTGGTGGGCAGGACAGTGTTAGCAAAGGATGGAGAACATGATGGAGCTCAGCCTGTGCTTCTGGGACTGTGTACAGCCTGCCATGAGCATTTCTCTGCCCTTGGGCCAGATGTTTTCCCCAGGCACAGCTAAAGGAGTAGGCAGTACCAGTGGTCCTGGGAAGCTCCAGGTCTATCGTGTGCCTGCACTGCCCACATTTGGCAGAACCAGGCACATGGTGCAGGTGAGCAGGGATTCCCATGCTTCCCAAAGTCTGCATTGCAGCAACCGATGCTCTTGGGTTGTAAACTACGGCCAGGCTGATTCCCCAAAGGGTTACTTAGCCATTTATCATCTGTGAAGTCCACTCCCTTGTTCAGAAGCAGTCTTGATCAATTGAAGTCAAGACCCTTTCTACGGAATTAATGGAGCTCTAAGTATTTTATTTCTTTTCTGCTAGAAGATTATCATGAGTGGAATAACCTGGACACTATGCACTACTTTTGTAAACCTGATAGCTACCAACAAGTCCTGAACTAAGTTCTTGCCTTCTTAAGAAGCTAATACTGCTTTTCATTGTATGAATTTGAAAAGAACAAACCCTGAGCTTTGTTAGCAGCTCCAGTTTAAATTACAGGGCTTTGCACTCTCATAAACGAGAATAAGAAACTCCTCTTGAAAGAAATACAGCACCTGAGGCTTGACTGATAACTGTGCTGTTGCTATTTGAGTTTCATTAGCCAAAATACGAGAGTCTAGACCTAGCATAACCCTTCATGATAGTACAGAGGACTACAGAAATGAGAGCACTTCATGAGAATTCAGCAATTCTCCAAAGGTTTCTATTGCTCTGTAAAAAAAGATGTCTCCTACTCCATTCTCTCCTCTTAAAAGGTCACCTCTAGCCTCCCCATTTATTGTTCCCTTTTGGGGACAATCTTCCAAAATTCAGAAGGACAGAAAGCTGCCCTGTGTGAACCACCTGTGGTTTAGTGATCTGATTAATTAGTTCATGGTTGAAGATAAAAGTGAGTTTCCCAAGTCATTTGAGTGCTTTTGAAAGTATTACCTCAGATCCTAACTGTATGCCATCATCATTTCATGTGGTGCATGGGAAGGTACTGAAACACAGTTTTTGCCACTTTGCTCCATTGTTTTTATAAAAGTGTGAGTGCACAGAAGCCGTGCTGATGGAGGTCCTTTCCAGTCTCTGCTGGCAGCCCTCAGGAGAACACAGTGGCCCATGATTTTTTCATTCAGCTGATGAGATTGACCTACACTTAATTAATGGCTCAGCCATGAGTGGGTAATGAAAACGCTCCTAAAGTATACTCATGATTGCATTTTTAAGATCCTTGTCTACCAGAATTCTACATTGGTTTCAGAATCACTCAGTATTGTGATTTAAATGTTATAATTGCCCATTTGTTGTCCTCAACACAACTAGCTCAGAACTTCATTAATGCCATTTTAAAGCACTTTGATTTTGCTGATGTTGCTGGCTCAAGCTCCAGCCTGAGGCTCTTAAAAAACAGCCCTTCCAACAGCAAGTGATTAATGACAGGATAGGAGGAAATGAGTAAGAAGCCAAGAGGGGAGGTAGAAGGGCTGAGAACATGATGAAAAGTTAGAAAACCAGTGTGCCTGTGCCCAGGTCAGACTGTGCCAACACCAACTTCAGCACATGAGTGAAGAACAGGGTTTCCTCTGCTGTCACACAGCAGTTTTGCACTATGGCTACATGGGGCAAATTCTTCTCCATAGAAAAAGGCTAATTTTAGTTATTATTTCTCATATATTATCCTTACGTGATCTTCAGGCAGTTGGATCCTGTTTATAGACAACAACAGGGATTCTCAGCAGCTGTACACTGGAAAAAACAACACTAATTTTCACAAACTGCCAGTTAATTCTAGTGGAAGATTTAGCCCAACATTAGTAGTTCAGGAATCACTAAGTTGCTTAAATAAAACCCAAATCTATAGTCATTTTCCATTGCCATATTAAGTATACAATACTGAACTTAATGGGAAATTTAATTATACATGCAGAATTTATCCCCTGTGTATGACTTCAGTACATTACTCTTGCTCACATACAGCAAACCATACTGATTTTTTGTTTCTGTCCCCTTTAATATCAGTGGGACTATTCACCAACTGATTGTGTAAGCAATGTAGGAACAAGTTGTAGTCTCTGAGTTAGTGACTGACACGGTCAAACTAAGCAGCTTGCCCTGGGAGCCAAGGTGATCTGGACATTGCTCTCAATGAGAGCTGTTGAAAATCTCCTACTAAAATGAAAAAAAACC
>VZRL01002475.1:67500-93681 GCA_013397895.1 Origma solitaria
TTACTTCTCCACTTAATGGAAGTAATGCTTAGCAGTAAGCATGCAATGACATCCTGATATGTTGGCAATATACTTAGAAAATTTTTTATGCCAACCAGGAAAACTAGTTGCTTAAAATATATTTTATAGATCCAGATAGGTCAAATTTTGCTAATGTATGTAAACAACTGTCATTAAATTTCAGCTAAATGTTGTTATGTCTATTTCTAATGTTTTAATGTGTGGTTTGTGCTTCTTGGGATCCATTTTCCAGGGTTAACTGTGTCGCTTCTGTTTTCCCAGGACAAGACGAGTGCCTTGAGTCTCAGCAACGTTGCTGGAGTATTCTACATTCTGGTTGGAGGCTTGGGCTTGGCAATGCTGGTGGCTTTGATAGAGTTCTGTTACAAGTCCAGGGCAGAGGCGAAACGAATGAAGGTGGCAAAGAGTGCACAGACTTTTAACCCAACTTCCTCGCAGAATACCCAGAATTTAGCAACTTATAGAGAAGGTTACAACGTATATGGAACCGAAAGTATTAAAATTTAGGGGTAGGACTTAGGGCCTACTACAGCGAGTGGGTGATGCATCTTGTAACGCAGTGTTGTGACATGTCTGTCTAGTGGTGCTTGCTTCTAAACAGAGCTTTATATTTTGGAAAACTTCAGTGCAAAGTGGTTCAGTTCTTTTGGCTGCAGATGTACAGTATATTATTCTATGTTGCTAATAGACATCTGCATTGCAAGGAATTTTTAACATGGAAAATACATTTTGAAAAACTCAAAGTTGTCAAATTAGTTGAGAGATGACAACTATTTTAAATAAGAAAGCATATATCCAGAGGGCCAGTTTTTAAGTATTTGATTGGAAAGTCTGTTTTCCTAAAGGTTTGCACTCTACTAGTCACCAATTGCTGCAAGCCTGTATTATTCGATGTTGGCCCTATCTGTAAACAAGATTTAGGATAGGCAATATCACTGAACCATAGTTAACCTAATAGAAGAAAAGGCACTGTTACAAGAAGTCTAAATGTTGTTTTACCTTCTCTCCCTTCTCCTCCCCTCCCTCTTCCTTCACCCTCCCTCTGATAGATGTTTTATGCTAATTGTGTGGCTTTTTTTTTTTTTCCCTTCCACAATATCCTGCTTCAGGTCAACCTTTGCCCACTATAATAGTCACAGAGAGTCACTAACCAGTGAATAGACATTGATTATCATCCTCAGCTTTCATACATACCCCCTTAGCTAGGTCAAGACTAGTGTATTTTAGATGTTCATGCAGTGATTTTGGAGGCTGAAGCGCTGATGCTGCTGAGCTGCATCCTGCACAGCTCCCCTGAGTAGGTGTTCAGGGATGGTTTACTAATGTACTTGCTCTCATCCGTACAGTGAGTATCTTGCCAACTAATCATTAGACAAATCAACTCTCTGACCTTTGGAAATGGCACGCAGCAGCAAATTGAGTTTCTAAATATAACTTTTACGTAGCTCCCAAGCTATGCTGGCTGCTTTATAAGTGAATGTGCAGCTAGCACCCTACCCTGTTGTGCTAGAGCTCCCATGCCCTTGAAAATAACAAGTCTCCTCTGTTAACAAAAATCTTCAGCTACATTTTCCTGAAATCACTGAGCCATCCCTACAGTGGAAGTAGGAAATTTAGGGAAACAAGATGAATAATATAATACTTACGTTGCCACCTAGAAAAAAAAAAATCTTACAAGGAATGACTGGAGATACAATGATAATTTTTTATTTATTATTTATATAGCGCTGGAGTAGACGGCGCTGTACAGTAGGTGAAGTGTGCCAAACACATAGCAGGTCCCTGTCCCGAGGATACAGCCTAAAGGCACAGCCGGTACAGTACCGAACCATACAGTACAGAGCAAACACAGAGTGAGCAGAGAATGCTGTTTGAGCATGATAGCTGGAGCGCTGCGAGGAATAGGTGGGTTCTCGGGGCACGAGGGAGGGGGCTGGCTGGGAAACTGTCCCCAACATACTGTTCTGTGTAGTTTTCTTCCCTGTTCTAGGAGTCATGACCCTGGGTATATTCTGATTGTAACAGAGCTGCCTAATTTCCCCATGTTCCAAAAAAAAAAAAAAAGTGTTAGCTGTGCACCTTGTTCAAGCGGGCAAATGTGAGGCATAGCATGTGTCAAGGGGGCTCCAACAGTATAGGCCAGAGTTCATTACTCTGCACTGGGAGCCAGGACTTCCATTAATATTATTCTCCCAAGTCCACTCCCTACTGTCAGTAATAAGGGTCTTAAAAATAAATGATCCTGTGCAAATCATGGCGCAAAATGCAAGTGAAGGAATTTTCCTTTAAATTCTTTAGTGATGTGCTCACAACTGAGAGTGTCCCCAGGCTGGTATAAAAGTAAGAATCCCAAAAAACCTATTTCTTATCAAGTTTACAGAGTGCAATGCATTCAAAACATAGTCTTAAAAAAAGCAAACAAAATAATTAAGCTTTTGTTCAAATACTGACCTGACCAAATTGGCTGAGCATGGTAAACATGGCATGACTTGAAAATCCCCACAGTTGCCACCCAGTTCTGTGATTCCAGTGCAACCGACACTGGCTATACTTGCAGATTTTTTTTTTTAGTCTTAATGTTTTCTTATAACAAAAAAATAGAGACGAGTTTTATATTTAAAAGAAAGATAGTAAGAACCTTACTCTAAAGTGTGGATTTCTGTGGGACTTGTTGCAACTCAGAGATTAATTCCTATTGGAAAAATAGATTTTAAATAATACAAAAAACATACAAAAATGTTGCATTTTTTAATTGAAAATTCATATTTATGTCAGTTAGAACTTCTCATAGTTAAAAACATTTTAGGGTGCAGACTCCTAAAATTCACAACAAAAATCACTAGGATTTTGAACAGCTATTTACAGACTTCTGAAATTCTTCTTTCTGCTTACTTGACATAATATTTACCTGAGAAATTTCAAGTGAACTTCTCATAAAAAGGCTTATGCTCCTGTGTGGAAGACTGCCAAGGTCCAGTCATCCTCTCCTGGCCACACTGGCAGCGAGAGGTGCACAGGGGGACTATGCCCTCTGTTCATACACGTGCCAGTCATAAACCCCTGTTTAGCTGGCAGCATTACAGAGCCCACAGCAATGGCTGCACATATTTCTGTAGAAATATCTCTGCCTTATGCATTTTGAAACCTTTGATATGTTTATTTATCCAAGGAGTAAAGAGATCATACTGGAACTAAAACTTGCTAATATGGAAAGATGCCTGGTGGTTCTAACCTGCATGAGTAACCAACACACTTTTTAAGCTAACCACTAATAGTTTTAGTGGTATATGTATTAAACTAATATAAAATAGCTTAAATAACCCTCTTGACAATTAATATTCATTACCATGATTTTTATTTTAGTTTCAGCCAGTCACATGTGAGCTACCTCAAGGAAATTCACCCTGCCTGCGAGGCAGCTGAAAATGAAAATGAAGGACTAGTCTGTATGTGTGGACTGGTCTGTATGATAATGGACTAGTGTGTGGGATAAGGACATTCAGAAGGGCTGACAGGCAGTGGCATCTGCTGAAGGCAGGGAACAAAGTTTGCTTTAAGGAGGGAACAATCCCTTCCTTTTCCCCTGGGCAGCAGTTTTTCCATTAGCATTAAGCCCTTAGTGCACAAGTGGAGCTGATATGGAGCTTAACATCCTTCTCTCCAGCTGCTCTAAGGCAAAGCCCTGCTGAGTTCCTCACCCCAAACCCACAGGCTTTTCAAGGGGTTGTTCCAGTATCCAGCCAGCTACCACCACCGCCTCTCCATGGCCTTCTCAGTAGGCCATGAAGTTCAGGAGCCAGCTTCCAGCTCAGCTGCCTTCTCTTGCTCTTCCATCCCATGCTGTTGTCTATAACTAATGAATGAAATTAATTACAAAACTACAAAAAACCAAGAAAAACATCATTATTACAATTAACTACAAAAAAAGGTGAAGTGCTACAGGATGGCTCAGTAAGTGTGTAATGTACTTATTTTGACTTGTAATACTTCCAATTTCATAATCGAGAGCGAAAAATTAAATAAAAGTTCATGTTAGATATTTGTGCCAGACACCTCCATGTGACCCAAGTACTAGAGAAGCATGAACAACAAAAGAACCCATACAGGCTAGGACATTTGTATTACACAGACTGAGGATATAAGTATATCAGTAATTCCCATTTCCCATTAGGAACAAGGCAGTCAGTGTTTTTACATTATTAATTTCACAACTAATTTAATCAAAACTAATGACAATTTTGAAAATATGTTATCACTATTAACCGCATACACTTACTGCAAGGAGATTTTCACAGTTTCGGTAATACTCACAGTAAATACTGAGACTTTTCCCTCTTATCCCAACCACTCCTGAAACTGTTTCTGCATCCAGGCCGTAAATCTGAAATTGCATCAGCACAGTTAAGCAGAGTATTAGCCTGGTTTGTTACCTATAGCATAGTTTAAAATACAGAGCAGATGCTTGCCCAGTTACTTGGCTTTATGGCACTGTCCCAAGTGCGAGTTTGACCTGCTCCTCCTGGCGCTGTAAGTGTCTGAGTTGTCCTGTGGTGTGTTGCTGAGCTGTTGTTAGTCTCTGCACTAAGAGGAGAAGAGTTACTTCCTTGCAGCTTTTCTGTTCTTCTGTGGGAGGCTGTTGAGAAAGTGTTGTTCTCTTTTTTTTTTTCTTTTTTTTTTCCTCTTATTGGATCCCTTTTATTGTCTTTCTGTCCTGAGTGTGTTGTCAGTGGCCAGAAAGTTTTTTAGACTGAGCTACTAAAGCACAGTTACATGCAAGTCATATATCTCGTATAAATCTGAGTGCTCTCACTCAGATTTCCTGGTGGGAAACTCTGAATGGCCATGAACAGATCGCTGATCATTGTGCTGGAGAGACTCTGGTACTCGATGGCTTTCTGGGAAATGTAGCACATCTGGAGTAAGCCGTCCCTTTCCCACTCAAGTTTGCTTTCTAATCTAGTTTGGACTGTCATCCCTCTCCCAAACTAAAGCACCTTTAGCTTTTTCTTGCCATTGATCAAAACATGTTCTCTGCACTTCTCAGACAGTTCCCAGTATCCATTTGCAGTGGGACTGAGGACATGCACCATGTGGATCTATACCACACTATATTCTGTGTGTGCTTTGCAAATGCAGAGATTTTTATTTGCTGCTGGGAAGTAGTTGAAGTTTTTGGTAATGTATAGCCTCAGGTCCCCACTTCCTCATCACCTCTGCCACCCTTTTTGTATCTGGGTGTTGTTTTAGGTCAAGATATGTTTCGTCACAGTCCCTGTCACAAAGTACAGTGGCAGCAGGGGAAGTTTTCAAAGGATGTCCTTTACCAAAGCTGAGGTTTTCCAGTGTAAAGAGAATGCCATAATGCCCTCTTTACAGAGGCTTTTTCCTGAATTTGGGTCCTTGTGAGGGCTGAAGGTTTTAGGGTAATTGGTTCAGAAAGTTGCTTTTAAATCCAAGCTCCGTCTGTGCCACAAACAGCCACTGTAACTTCGACAACTCTTTTTGAAGGAGCTGTTGATAACAGTGCAGTATTAGACTGGTGCATTTCCACAGAAGTGCGCCGGAAGCAGTGGAAATGTTTGGGAGTTTTAAGGACTCTTCCTCATCCCTATATGCTCATATATAAAATTAACTCCACATATCAAGCACCAGCAGAGGATTTCACTGCTACCTCAGAAGGAGAAGCTGGGCTCAGAGGGATAAAGTTCAAAACGTAGAGATTAGTAATAAAGCAAACAAAATGCCTTTATGATGTTTGTCATCCCTTTGCTCCTATGTGAATGCACCCTATCTCCCTTTTTTCCCAACTGGTATTTCAGACTGCATCCCTGCATACCATTTACATAGATTCTACTGACTAGGAATCAGATTTCCCCACTAATTAATATCTTAACATGGTTATTTCTGAAATCTCTTTTAATGTAGTATAGTTTGGGTGCCTGTTGTTCCAGGTGTCCTTGCTGCATTGTTTGACCTTAGACACATATCCTAATTTTAGTCATCTGGAAATCATTTACTTTGAACTTGTCGTCTTGGCTTTTTTTTATAATCACATGAGAGAGCTCTATTAGATTAGGCTACTGATTTTTGGATGACTAAAGTTTGATGGCATACCTATAAATCTTTTAACAAATCCAGATTTTTTTGCTGGAGTAATTTTGTCCCTAAACAACATCTTTTGTTCTGATTTACCTGAAACTAAAGATTTTAAAATAACAAAAATTTAAACCTTCTTATGGGAAATTGACACATAATGTAGAAAACTGTAAAAAACTGTATTTTCTCTCAATAAATTACATTTTCTTTGAAAGTTACAACCTTTTCTAATTGTAGTAAAATATATATGAAAGTAATTTGAGGACAGTTCTTAGATTTCCTGGCAGTAAATATTTGCATTGTGAAAAGAAGTAATAATTTCTTTAGATTTGAACCATGGAATTGCTACAGAGAGAGCTGATACAGCCACTGCAATTTATAAATAATTTTCAGTAGTTACATTTTATCTTGACACTCCTAGTTGAAGGTCAAAGTCTATAAACACCTGTGCATGACTTTATTCACAGATGCTAATGCTTTCAGGTTCCAAAAGGTCTTCTCACTCTATATAAATTTAGTTTGAAGCAGTTCAGATGAAGGTATTACCTCTTCAGTTAATTTCATTATCAAAATCAGATTTTATATTTAAATCAGTAACAATTTATTGTAATGAAATTTACCCTCAGAATTGCTAGTCTTTTTTTCCCCAATCGACTTAAGTGCTGTGTATTATATTTATGATGATTACTATTTTTATATTTAACATTAACATGAAAAAAATGCAGATGTCTAAAATTTAATATTTTGGTGTTTGCTGTGTCCTGGTTGGTTGAAGGACAGAAACATTATAACACTTTCTTCTCTTCTGCTTTCTCTTCAAACCTAGCTTACCTTTTCTGAAGCCATAAGAAACAAAGCCAGATTATCCATCACAGGGAGTGTGGGAGAAAACGGACGCGTATTGACTCCCGACTGCCCGAAGGCCGTGCACACTGGAACTGCAATTAGACAAAGTTCAGGATTGGCTGTAATTGCATCGGACCTACCATAAAAACCAAAAAAATAATTGAGTGCCTTAATCAAACTGTGTTGGTGACTGATGGGAACACAGCACAGACTGTAACGACATGGGAGTGTCATTGATGAACTAATAATTTGGCTGAGAAAGGGAAGTACGTCCAAATGCGCCAGACATCATCAGCAACAATGTGTGCATGAGCTCAGCTCGGAAACCCAAACTCAGATTTTATATCAGGAAAATTCATAATTTAGTTTTGTTGGGGGGAGGGGGCTGGGAAGGGTGTATTAACAGCAACAAATTACACTTGAGTGGACTTAAAACTAATAAGACTTGCCAATTTAGCGCATTAAACTGTGAAGAACATGCTCAGAAAGGACACCATTTTGGTCTTTGTCTTGACAAAGAGAGAAAAATAGCTATAGAAGTCAATGAACATGCTAACCTGTGTCTCCAGAACATCAATATATTCAATGGAAGAATACTCAGCTGTTCAGCTGTAGAAATGAATCACTAAACTGTGATAAAAAAATAATAAATATGTAAATCCTGTGAAAAAAATAAAGAAATTATTTACATTTTCTTTGGAAAAAGAGGAATATTGAAACATGCTTGCTTTTTAACTGATGTAAATTCAGTAGAGGACAACACAATTCTTTTTTCTAACCATCTTAGGGAAAAATCATTGCAATAATTGATATAAAATGCCATCACTGTAATAAAATTCAGAGAATTTTTTTTTATAAAAGTTGTTGGTCATCCTCTTGTTTGCTGTTACCTTCATTCTGTTCCATCATTCCGTGTTCCACAGATTTGCATCTGTCTAATACAAGAAACAAAATTATAAAATGTTTAGAGTACTTCATCAGTCTGCAGTGTAGAATCAAAAGAGACTACGGGTCACTCATGTTACAGATATTATTTATAATCTTGTTCTGTGTAAGAAACTGTGGTTTTTGTACCCACCAAAAAGAATAAAACAACAAATGTTCTTATAATATTGACAGAGCTTGAGTTGTTTTCTGCTCATTAGGGATGCAGAGAAAAGTTGTTCATTTCTTACAACAGAATTCAGGACCTTGTCAGAGCCAGTCTGAGTCCCTGCACATTTTTGAAGTGCTTTTAAGTCCATAGGGAGGAGGGACTCTGAGCAGCTGAAGAATTGGCATGATTATTCACTAGGTGTTTTAGTACTGGTCACTAAAACCCTCTCTGAGGTGTGAGGGAACCATTTAGGGATAGATTTTGTCCTCAGGGTAGGTCAAGGAATGAGATGCCAGGGAGCAAGGAAGTACAAATGACGGTCCTTGAGACTGATGTGATAGGTAGGTGGATAGGTAGGTAGATAGGTATGTAGGTAGATAGATTAGATAGATAGATAGATAGATAGATAGATAGATAGATAGATAGATAGATAGGTAGACAGATGGATGGATGGATGGGTACAGCCTGCTTGGTGTCCATGAGCCTCAGTTTCCATCACCCAGCCTATCAGTGGCCTGCCTGGGAAAGGCTAGCAGCCACCGTTTGAATAAAAGCCAGATGTCAACAAGAGCAGGTGTCTGTAGGTGCAAAGTTGCAGCAAGTCTGTTCTGTGATGGTCATTCTCCTTGGCCTCACAAGACCTGGCAGTGGTGTCCAAATCCAGACTGTTGTCAGCCATGTGACAGCTCTATTCCAGAGCCCTGGTGAGGTCAAACTCGGAGTAGTCATAGCCACAATTTTTCCAGGCCCACGAGGGGTCATGTTGCAATGGCTTACATTTCCCCAAAGCGTGGTGCTGGTGCTTCTCTCATGCAGAGGAGATGGGGCCCTGGGTGGAGCCCAAGACTGCCCAGCAAGGACCATCCCTCAATTCCTGCCAGAAAGGGCAGCCAGAGAGCCCTGAGGTGATGCTCCTTCTGTGTGATGCCGACAGCTGCACAGTAGCAAAGCAGGGGTTCATTTCAGTCCAGATATCAGAAATATAAATATGAGTTTCTTCCCTCAAATCCTCTAGAGACCCTTTATAGCTACTGGGGAGAAATAAAGAATGAGAGTGAATGACTTAATCCTAAAGCAGACCTTAAAACAGCAGAGAGCTGAATCACAGCAGCAAGAGCCTAAATCCTCCCACTAACCTTAACGTAGGCTGAGGGAGACCAGTTCTTACACAGAGCTTGACAGTGTAGGCAGACATGAAAATAAGGTGGTGCTTATCCCTAAGGCACAATAACTACAATGTGTGCAGGGGTTTTAGAGAAAAAGATAACACTACAATGAATCGCTGTAACTAAACTTACTCTGTATCCATGTTTTACTGGCATGTTTAGCACATTCATGAGTTACTGTGAATTGTTATGTGTTTCTTTGGCTGGGTTAGGTGAGTTGTCTCGTTTTTCTCTTGTTTGAGTAAACCTGGAAGCTCCCTTCTTTTTACAGCTAAATTTAAAAAACTTCTGGGTGGGTTGGTTTTGGGTTTGTCCTTTTTTTAAAGAAAAAAGTGTTTGCCTCCGTTTTTCACAAAGTAACAGAGGCTGAACAGATTGAGAGTCTGAGTAGAAGAATGCTGTCTATTTTGTTTTATTGTGTCTGTCTGTTTTTCCAGGAGCTTGTCTTCATTCCTTCCTTGTCCATGACTGTGAGCAGTGCCAGGGCTGTCCTGGGATATTTTGCTGTCTTCCAGTGTTACTCCTCTTATATGCTCCCCTGTCTCTTTAAGACATTTGTAATTATTTTTCACTTTCAGTAAACAGCCCATCCCTGCTGTTTGGAATGTTGCTCCATGGAGCTCATTATGAATTCTCTAAGTCAGGATTCCACTTGGCAACAAGGCACCCAAGTCCTTTGAGGTGTCAGTAACCATGGAGGATCTACACCAAGAAGGATTCAGAGCTGAGCAGCATGAACAATGCAGCTCAAAAGTAGTGACCCACCAGGGCCATGTGGCCAGCAGCCACAGTGGGGAATCAGCACATCCTCTTACCACTTCCAAGCCTTGTCCTTGCCAAGGGCATGCTTTACTCAAAGAAAGCTTGGCCAGATGAGGTGAAGAGGAGACTGTCATTTTGTTGATGCCTGTCATTAGCAGATATAATATTCGAAGGAAAAAAAAATAACAAAACACCAGATGGGAAAATGCTACAGCAGAGAGAGATGACTACAGTTCAGGTGGTTGAGAAAGCAATCTCGGGGTGTTTGTCTGCTGTCTCCACAGTAACTTACTCTTTTGTCTTATTCCAAGAGGGTAGCTGTTGCATGACTGCTGTGACTGGAGACAGCAGCTCTGGGGAGAAGGACGTGGGGGTGTTGGTGGATGAGAAGCTCAGCATGTCTCAGCCATGTGCTCTCCCAGCCCAGAGAGCCAAACGTGTCCTGGGCTGCATCCAAAGCAGCGTGGGCAGCAGGGCAGGGAGGGGATTCTGCCCCTGCCCCACTGCTCTGCTCTGCTGAGACCCACCTGCAGTGCTGCATCCACATCTGGGGTCCCAGCACAGGAAAGATGTGGAGCAGATAGTGCAAGTCCAGAGGAGGGGCACTAAGTGTGTGACAGGTCTGGAACTCTTCTCCTGTTCAGACTGAGAGAGCTGGGGTTCAGACAGGAGAAGAGAAGGGATCCTGGTGCAGATATCTCTGATGGTGTAAGGCATCTCAAATGGCAGCTGTGGGAGAGTAATAGAATTATGTCTTCTTCAAATGCTTCTTTTCAAGCCTCCATTGACTAGATTTCCATGGAGTATGGAAAGAATTCAGACACAAAATTTTCCTATAGATTTCTAAATTTAGCTATCTTAATTTTGAACTGAATTATATCAGCATTCATCTGCTTCTAAAATAATTTCAATTTCAATGTAATCAAGAGCAATTATTAAAACTAACACTCACAACAATATTAGATTCATCTGCAAAATAATTTGTCTGACATGATGTGAATCGCACTGTAGGACCAGCCTGCTTTGACATTCACTGTTATATTAGTAGTTTTTTGTTCTGCACATCCCTCCCACACTTGTGTATTCTATTAAACACTTATTAAACTTAAAATCAGTACAGACTTGCTGGGTTGTCTGAGAACCTCACATGCAGAATTAGTTTTATGCAACCACTTGTTATTGCTGAATTTCACCTAGAGACTATTCTGAGAGCTGAATGTACATGTTCTGAATTGAATTTGCCTCAGTGCAGAGAACAGAGCCTGGGGAAAGAACTACCAACTTAATGCAACTGGTTGTAATCATTGCATGTGGTGAAGGAAGGCAGTGGTACCTGTTCCCCTCCGTTGCTTAACAAAGAATGAAAAGCAGATATTCTTTAATATTCGAAGTGTAAATATACTTTCATCCATGATTAGAAAATTACAGCAGAAGGGACCTCCTGAAGCTGTCAACCTGCAGAATTCACCAACCACACTAATGCCAAAAACAAGAAAAGAAAGGCAGCCTGCAAGGAGCTGCAGAGATTTGTTGTAGATGGGGATTAATTAACACTGTTACCACAAAATGTGTAATTGGCATGCAACAGCAGGTTTAGCTTCAGCTGCAATGTCTAAGGGTAAGAAGTCATCAGCAGAATTATAAATAGACATTTAGAGCCACTTCCTTTTCTAACTGAGAGGAGTGCCACAGATTCCAAATAACTTATTGATTTCATAACAGTTGCATTAAATGTAAGGTCAGGCAAGCTGAAACTAGTAAATAGGAAACATGAAATAATTTAGATTGGAAGGGATTTCTGGAGGTCATCTCCTTCAAACTTCCATTTAAAGTAGATTCAGCTTTGATGTTAGATCCAATTTCAAAGCTTAAGAGGGTACTCAGTGTTATTCTATCACAATTTTAGCACCTCCAGTGTTGAAATTGCATAACCTCTCTGAGCAACCTCTTCAAAAGTTCTGAACACCCTCAATATTTTCCTAAGGGAAAAAATTTCCTAAATTTTTTGTTGTCATTCTGCATTAAGAGTAGATTCAAAAGTAGCAACACATATCCCAAGCTGCTGACCTAAATGAAGATGTGCGTTATCATTTTTGTTGCTGAGCTCAGAATCTGGACCTGTCAGGAGACTGAGGCATGTGATCATCACACTTCAGAGGAGTGTGCCCTGCTGTCAGTCTTTCCCTGTGTCTAAAACAAGAATTCATGCCCCTACCTCAACAATCCATCATCTTCCATTAGTATATTACTTTTCAAGTTATTGCATATTTTAGTTATTCCTGTTAGGATTCCAGTGCTAAAGCCCTGATTCTACCTAGTCTTAGGCCTGATACTAATTGTTCAAATCCATGCACAATGGTGTAAAAATGTAACCACTAGTGTGCATGAAAAGATCTGATCTGGTGAGACTTCTAAACGTTTTATGGTCTAATTGTGTAGAAGGTGTGGAAAATGTGGAAGTCACAAGACTGCAGCAGTTTAAATCCAGTAATTCTATTAAAAGACTCTTTCTGCACATTATAGTAGTCATGAAGTCCATAAACACATAACAGAGGTGTTGTCTTCCCTTCTTCTCTCTTATGTTCTTGCTACCTGAAATACTTTCAATTGCTGGAATTTCCTTGACATTTCTAAAACAACTTTAAGAAAAAAATGCCTTTTTGGCTAAAGGACAGGATCAATGTTCTACAAAAATAATTCATCTGTTAAAAGCTCCATCACAAAGATTAAGAAATAACTGCTGGAAAACCTATAGAAAATGCAATGCCATTCTGAGAACATCTGATATTTGGGGAGACACTCACTGACTTTAAACATCTCCAATTTAACTATTTAGGAACTTATAGGATGCTGTATAAATAACTGATTTTAGATGACTGTTTGTGGGTGAGATACTTATTCCCTAACAATCTTTTCTGAGTTTCATTGGTGAAAACAACCAAGAACAACTCATTCAATAGCTGACATTTACACTACAGCTGCCTACACTTGGCCAGGTGACTCCTGCTCGTGGTGACCCAAGTCCAGCCACCACACTGTGGAGTGGAGTGAGCCTGGCACGTTTGCAGCATCACTGAGCTCTGATCGCAGTGTCAGTGAGATAGGGACGCAAGGGTGGAGCTGCTGCCATCACTTCCCAACTGAATGCTTATTCCCTTCAGCTACACAGTACCTGATGCCCAGAGGTTGCTTGTTTGCCACCCTGTGTGTAAACACACTGCTTTGGATTCCCTGCTGCTCTCGCAGCTGCTGAGATACCACCAGCCCCTAGCGATGACTGCTTTCCCCAGCTCCAAATCATTATGTCGCTTGGTACACATTTTGTCAAAATTGCCATTTAATTTATATGAACCACTGGAGAACTGGTGGGAACCCTGGTTACAGCAGCAGCTGGATGCCCCAAATTCTGAATTCTCAAAGGAGAGGTGAGAGGAGGTGAGAACATATTTCCCTAGTGGTGTGTCCTCAGCAAAGCTCAGGCATGACATTTTGGATCAAGAGGGCTGAAGGTAGGTCCGTGGAGCCTGAGGCCCTCTGGAGGTACCTGGAAAATCTCTCTGTGCATTTCACTAGGTACATTTTCATTACAGCTGGGACTTGAACCTGTATTTCCTATGGCTGAAGTGAGTTAGCTATTGGTAATAAAGACATTTCCATTTTCATGTTACTCTAGTAATGCTTATTTCTTCTCATCAGGTGGAATGTCTACAGAAGAAACTCCAGCCAGGGGCAGAGGTTTTCACCTTCATCGATGGAACTATTCCATGGATCAGACCTAGGATCATAACAAATAAACTGAAAATGCGTGAAAATGACATCATTTATATAAAGGCTTCATTTCTTCATTTAGGGAGTATTTTAAACTAATTCTAATACAAAGCAATGAAACAAAGTTTGTATGAAACACCAAATTGCATCATTCCCAAGGAAAATGTACAGAGGTCCTTCCTTTTAAAACAAGCAATTATCACTCGGAATAATGTTGGGAGGAAATACCTGCTCTTTCCCCAGAGACATTTCTGAGTACAAGGAGGCCATAGCAAGCCTGAGGAAGGAGGCTGTCAGGCAGGTTGAGTTACACTGATAACCATGTCAGGTTAAGTTAGGTTTGGTATTTTCCAAGTGTGTGATCAGTCGCTGAAGGCTTTGAAGTGGCAAGCGTGATGCAATCTAGTCTGAAATTCCTGCGGAGTTCCTGAGCAGAAGGGGAGGTTTCTTTCCTAAGCATGCGAGCACAACTTCTTACCTGTCTCCTCTTTCTCCCCATCAAACACAATCTGTTTCAGGAGAGAGAGAGTGCAGTTAAGGTCACTGCTTTCAGACAGGTTCCTCAGTGCTTGGAAGGATGTGGAAATGCTGCTGCATCCTTGTCCTCCCATTTTATTTGGTCACAGGGGCATGCAAAGCCTGAGAAAATGCTGTAAGACATCTAAGCCATTAGCAAGCACAATTGATAGGATCTGGTCCATCGTGCTGATACATTTTCCCATGATTTCAGACCTGTCCACCTGATTACCACATCCTCTGTTAGGAACTGAAAACCAGGAGTCACTGTGACATTAAATAAACCTAGGAAAAAAGAACTGACAAGCATGAACCCATTCTTTCTACTTTTGGCAAATTCTGTAGGATATTCCTACAGATAAATCATAGGAGTCCTGACCCAAAGAGGAAATTGGCTGATGCTTTCACTCAGCATTGTTGCAACCATGCTGTTTTCTGAAGGCTTCTGAAGATCTTTGGGACCGTGTGTGGTCATAGAGCATTAGCAATTTGTGGTCAACCTGGAAAAAGCTCTCTGGAGATTTTATTCCCACAAGGCAACATAGGCTTTTGACTTTCCATCAGCATGAAGTTCACCCAATCCTGTCATGCTGTCTCATCTCGTTATGAGTCTCAGTAAGTCACAATCCACAATCCACAGACAGGTCACTTTGTGGAATGCTCATCTGACCACTTGTGGATCAGCAAACCAAAGGAGCAGAAAGCCTTTTTCTGAAGTGCTTTGTTTCAGGTCCTGTTTCTGGCCCCATCCTTTCTTCCTTCCCTGCTGGGCCACTTTGGCCCTTTTCCCAGTTTGTGAGATTCTAGGCTAGAATTCTGCCCTATCGCTAGAATATTGCCCTATTCTGGCTATAGCTGGTGAGGAGGAAAGGGATTGATGGAAATGGAAATTTGAATGAGTGAGCTGTGGACTTTCTCTCGTGGTTGCTGTTTGGCTGCCTTTCCTCTTTACAGCTCCCTTGCTCTCCCCCACACTCTCCTAGTTCTCTTTCCTTATTTCAAGCCTCACTACAGCTCTGGTCTCCAACATGTTCCTGTGAGAGCTCCTTCTGCCAAAGCCTAGCTCACCACTTGGTCATGAATATCTTTCACTGCCCTGAGTTTCTCCACCTTTGCTCACCTACATTAAGCCCCAAGGCTTTCTCCCACCCACTGGAGTTTCTTCCACTCTCGCAGCTATTCTTTGTGCCAAGATGATAAAGGCTGCGATCTTGTAACCACTCAGCTCACCCCTTCAAGACCATATTGTATCTACAGTTCTGTATGACAGCGAACCTTAGACTAATTTCTAAACCTGAGACTGGTTACACTGGTGACCCTGGGATTCTTTCCAACTGAACCAAATCCATCATAAAGTCCCATATTGGAAACTTCCTCCAATTCCACCTTGATGAGTGGTCACAATTAAAGCACAAGGATTCCTTTTCATGTTCATTGCAGAGAGAATTCCTAAACTTTTTATCTTTTTTTAATCTGCAGGAGTAGGAGGATGTTGGTGCATTTTCTTCCTGACTTTTTGCAATAAAACTACAGAGCCATTCAGCCTTCATTCTGCATTTCTGAGGTGGATTACTCCTACTTAAGTATATAGTATTACATTTGTCCATCTTAAATTACATTCAATTTTCTATTTATCCAATGTCTTAGCTTCATATAAAACTTTTCAGCATTTCATACAAAAATAGTAAGGGAGAACAGAAGGGAAAATTATGTTTTAATAGTGAGAAGCATTATTTCATTATGACTAACTACAGGTGCTATCAATATTTAATAAAATAATACTTCATCCTAAAGGTTTCTTACTAAAATTGTGATTTTCTGCAAAACATTGCAGAAGGACTGTGTTTAAAGTCATCACTTCACAGTTATTTTCGAAATTATGGCAATGCAATGTTTTTGTGGCATTAGCAACAGATGATGTTGTTATAGCGATAGAAGTGATGTGGTGACTCCGTGGACCTGAGTGACATAACGGTGACAGTTTGGGAACAGTTCCTTTGTTCATGAGCTTGGCTTTGAAGAAGAAAGAGAGATGAAGCTTTGCAAATCTAAAGCTTCTCTGTGTATAAAATGCCAAATATCCTAACTTCCCTCTGACCAAATTTACAGCTGAAAGAAGATAAATATTTCAACAGTACTTCCTTAGGCCCATTTACTACAATATCCCTTAGGAAAATAAGATTTATGCCCTTACAGTAAGCGTGTACAAAGGGATAAACACCACATTTTAGTAATTTTTATATATCTGACGGGTTTCCCAGTAGTTAGAAAACAGAAGTAATTTCAAGGCGAAATAATATTTTTTTCTTTCCTGGTATGAAGTCATCAATCAAAAAACTTTGTCTTCAGTTTTTTATTAGTCCCCTTGGATAAATGCCAAAAAGCCCATTTATTCAGTAAAATGATGCTAAGACAAAAAAATGTCCCTTTCTAGAACATCCTTTCTTATGTTCTTTGTTAGAAGAAAGAAGAGGAAAGAAAAAGATTTGTCCATTTTCCAACTGTGGTATTGAAATTTTTACAGGGAATCAGCACATGCCACTGAGCAACATTTCAAGTCAATGTGAAGACTGGTGTCGACCCACCAAAAAAAAATGAAAAAATGCCAAACTCCGCAGTTCCAGCTACCATTAATGTCAAACAGAAAATGTGCAATTGAAAGAGAAACAAAGAAAGAATTCTAGCAGTATTCACAAAAGTGGACAGTACTTGGAGAAAGTCCTTGGAATGAGTCACAGGAAGGCCAAATATTTTGTACTGAGCTGTTCCTAGTGGTCAAGAAGAAATCCAAACACCTTGCTAGTACAAATCCAGTGGAAGATTTTTCCAAGGAAAGAGGGATCACCTCCGGAAACACCAATTCAAGAGTTGTGTGCTTGAAGGGGAGATACGGGCAGCGAAAGGACATGGCACAGTGAAGTAGCAACAGCAGAAATCCAAGTTAGACATTTGTAAACAAAATTTTTATGGAAAGGCTGGTCAAACGTGGAGACAGGCTGCTCAGAAGGATGGTGGAGACTCCGTTCTCAGGGATAATTAAAAGTTGCTGGATGTAGTTCTGAGCAACCTGATCTAACACTGAGGTGGAACGTCCAAGCTCTGAGTGGGGGTTGGTGCAGAAACTTGCAATGGCCTTGAGCTTCTTGCAAGCTAAATGCTATTCTGGAAATACTTTTCAGTGGAGGACTGTTTCCTTCCTGACACTGGCTCTGCAACACGAAACAGTATTGTTCCTAGACCAGACAACCTAGCGAGAGATAGAAACAGTTGTTTTGTGGCCAAGTGCAAAACACTTAGTTCACTCCCAGGGAGGTAACTAAAAAGGCAGCAGAACTGGCTGACTTGAGACTTCGGGGTCATTCTTAAAAGTACATTCCATAGGTGGGATTTTCTACCTTTCAGAAACCCTTTGCAGCCAATGTGGCAGCAATGAGTCACAAAGATGAGGGAAGCAACAAGTTTCGTGGGACAGAAGGAGCAGGTTGCTGAGCAGGAGGTTTATGCTCAGAGTGTGATGCAGCTGTGTGTGCTGGGAGATCATGCGGAGGGTGCAATTTAAGGTGCTGATCACACACAACAGCACAACAGCACACCCACAGATCCTGAGTTGTCCATCCCAAAGGGGAACTGGCATTCTTCACCAAGGATTATTCATATCCAGAAAATAAATAGTATTAGAAGGATGAGACCATGTATTAAAACACTTGTTCCTTATAATGCCCTGCTGCCCCCCAGCCCCTTTGCTCTCTCTGCTCCTTTCTGGACCAGCTACCACATATTTCCCAACTCTCTTTCCCTAGGAGAATCCCCATTTTGCAGGATCCATGTGGAGTTGCCTGGACTTCTACTGTTCCCTACAGTTCCCCATAGACAGGAAAGAGAGATATTTTCATTTCTAAAAGAGATTTAAGGAAAAGCATAGAGTCAAAGGATTGAGGGGAGTCGCTATAGCAAAATTCCAGCAGAGAAAAGGAGATGTGTGACAGATGCAGTGCTGAGGTGCTCATCATTGCTGGAGGGAGCAAACATTTGTAGCAGAATAAACGCAAACGGTTGCAAAGAAACTGTAGAATCATTTAGGTTGGAAAAGACGTTCAAGATTGGTGAATCCAACTGTGAACTTAACACTTACATGTCCACAACTAAACTATAAAGCCAAAGGGGTTGCTGTTTTCTGGTGTTTATTTTGGAAAAAGACATCATGATGGCAGGATTGCAAGGAGATAAGGAGCATCTGCCAGCATACAATATAATTTATACCATATAAAGATAACAGAGAAAACACTGGGGTGTGGGCTGGTCACTTGGTTTCACGAGCTAATATTTGTGTGGTTCATGCTGACTCCATCTCACGATACCCACCTACCACCTGGGGTGTTTCTCTTCTTGAGGCACTCAGACCTTGATTGTTTATTAGCACAGACAGTTTGGGCAATCCCTTGCACTTTTCAGAGACTCACAGGTCTACAGCTGAGAAGGGAAAATTACAGGCATCTCATCAGAAGACACATTTATCACCACCCACAGCACCTCCTGTGCTGATGCTGGACTTTCAAATGCCACTCAGAACTGACTGAAACCCTAACTTTTTTCAAGGTTAAACACAGCTATTTTCTGCATCCAGGAATTTGATTGAGTTGCATTACCTTTATCTGCTAAAATTTCCAACCCTCTGAAATCTCCCATGTAGCTATTTCGAGACCTTAATCAAGTTATGTTGTCATGACATGCTCTCTCAGATAAATTAAGTAGATTTATTATTTAAATATCTGACTGTACAGCCTTTTCTTTTTTTTCAGCCTGGAGCAGCTCTTGATACATGCATCCTTGGGCTGTGCCAGCACAATGCTTTAGTCAGCCATATTTCATATTCCTAAAAGCTTCGTCAAACCGAGACCACCTCGGCAGCAGGAGGGGAAACCTCTCTGCAGCCCTGCGAGACCCCTTCAGATGTGTGCAGGTGAAGACAGAAAGCTCTGCCTTGCCTGCATTCGGCTGTAGATCTGCCTGACCTCTCCTCAGGGGCGTGGCAGGTTTGCTGTCCCAGCAGTGTCCCGAGTGAAGAGATGCTCCCACCTGCTGCCCCCTCGCCCTGCGAAGGCAGCCAGCGAGGGCTCCTTCTCAACCACATCCCACCGCAGCCGCCAGCCTTCGATGGACACTCAGGGAAGAGGAGAACAAAGCCAAGCTCCCACCCAGGACCGCCAGGACAGGTTTACCCACCCAGAGCTGATCCTGGAGCAAATGGCCAAATCCCAGGGCCGTCACAGACTGCTGGAGGGAGGACAGGGTGGGATGCGAGCCCGACCACGCTCGGCAGTGAGTTGTTATCACATGCTGCAGTGAGCATGTGGTGGCTTTTTCCCTGCCTACTCCTTGCAGGCCGACAACCTTGTTCTGTTAATTTCAGTGGGAAATGTGATGAGTAGGTGAGTATGTCCTCTGAATTGGTATTTGAGGCAGAAAAGATTAATTTATGTATATTGGATAATTGGTGATGCATTTCTTAATTTGATTTCTTTTGGATGATTTCCTATATACCCACACACACGCAAAATAAAGGACAAAAATTTTTTTGGCTGCTGTATTTTGTATATATTAGTAACATGGTACATAAGGGGTTGGTGGGTTGGGGGTTTTTTTGCCAAATACACAAGAACTGCTAAAACTTACCAAACAGACTCCCTTTGGCCTGAAATTTCCTGTATAGCCCTGGGAAAAATATTGCACAAGCACTAGCACCGCTGGATGCCCCCAGACCACACCAGTAAATCTTGACATCAGCCTTTATTTACAGAGAAAACCACATCTCAGTTGTCCTTCTCCTTCAGTCTTTGTATCCTGTGTTTTGCTTCTGGAGATGAACTGCCTGGTATTTTGGTGACAAAGCTGCCTGTCCATTTGTAACCCTCTTGGGTCAGCTTGGTGCTCTTGTCAAACTTGGGTGCTGATGTACAGGAAACCACTGAAGGGGAACGCCTGAGAATGAATTTGAGACATTCTTTCTGCTGCTGACATAAATAGGCTCAGCTCTTGCAAACCCTTTTTTCCCCTGAAGATTCTCATCACCTATGAAACAGCATCTCTCAGGGCTGCAGAGGTTGACAGTAATTACATTGGAGGTCACATTTCAATAAGCCAAAAATGTTAAATTCAAAAACTTTGGAGTCATTTGGTTTTAGTTCTCACCAATACCTTTTTAGAATTTCCTTCAGTACTTGTTTAAAACAAGTCCCTACCTTTGCTCAGTCCCTATTATTTCCCTTCCTTCTCCACTGTAAAAAAATCTGTATATTGGGCAAAAATTTTCCAGGTAGTCATTGTACCCAAGTTGTGGGAAATCTAAACAGGACACTTCAGTTTTACTCCCCATCTCACTACACTGGTTTAAAAAATTATTTAAAAATTCGGCTTGAACTCCAGGTTGAATATGACAAAGGAGCAGAGATAAGTCAAGAAAAAATATCTCCAATAAAAATGCAGGATTAATAAGATCAGTGTGGAATTTACATTATGGAAAAACAAAGACACTGTCAGAAAAGTAGCTTGATAGGAAGATATTGGTTCACCTGAAAATAAAGTCTCAAAGCTCCCTGTTCTTGTCTGTTTAATTTCTGGCAATCATTTTTAGCTATCGAATTAAATTGAACCCTAAATAATGCCATTGTGCCACGTAAACTGTATCTGTCACAATTCTGCACCTGCTCACTCCTGTCTGACACTCATCCCAGGACAGTTCGGTAGCCCAGGCCTTGGACAAGAAATATTCCATCAGGAAAACGTGCTGTGCAACTAACCTGAGCAACTCCATTCCACCCTTCAAATTTTATGATTTCCTTTTCCTTGGACATACCACTAATTTTCTGAAAGTCTCACCACAGAAGTTCACCACTATTTTTGGAGGAATGATTACAGACTAAAATCCATCTATCTCAGTATCATACAATCAGTTTGAACAACCAGCATAGTCTCTTCTTAACAATGGAATTTTTTTTCATTCTCAAAGGGACATTTTTTTTCCTTAGAAAACTCTAAGTCAGTGCCGATTATGCCCTCTTGGTCACTTGATATGGAAAGTGCTTAAATTTCCTCAGGAGTTCTTAGTGTCTGCTAATTTGACCTCTTCCTGAGAGTATCTCTCAATTCTCCAGCTGTCCTGGCTCTCCACCCTTTTCTCCTTCTCCAGCTCCAGTTACAGAAGCACAGCAATGGTGGGGAGGCTGTGAAGCAGAGAGAAAATCTCCTGCCACAGGACCCAGAATGCTTGTGCCATGCTGGACAAGGATAATTGAGGAGAACAACAACCTCCTTCCCCCCTGTCATGAATGAGTGTTGCAAGATCGCTTAAAGAATCACCAGCAAAAACAAGTTTAATATAAAAGTGATAGCACAATGAAGTTCATCGGCAAGGTTCACTCTGCTACTTACTAGCTGGTGAAAGCACACTGAGGAAAAGCAGTACACCAACACTTGGGACAAGCGTTCAGCTGCATCCCCCACGGGCTGAGGGGCAGCTGTTACCCTGTGGCCCATGGCCTGCATCCCCACCAGAACCTATATCCTCCCAAAATTCCTCTGGGCTATATGCACACACACATTCCTGCTCAGGTCTCCATCAGCCAGAGAAGCAGCAGAGGCACTGCTGACTCTTCTGAGCTTCCCTGGGTGCCGGCACTGGTGAGGATGCCAGCACAGTGCTTGTCAGGAGAAGGACCATGGTCCTGACCATCTGTGCCATGCAGAAGGCTCTGCTGACCCCAAGGGATGCTGGCAGATCAAGTTTGGAGGTTGCTCCCTCCCTTTGACAGTGTTAGAGCAGGTTCAGGAGAAGCTTTTCAAAGTCTGCTCCGCTTGCACTGTTTTTGTTTTTCCCCTAACCTCTTACTGAACTCTTGGATAAAAAGCTGTGAGCTGAAGCTCATAGAGCTTGATTTCTTTCCCAGAAGACTTTTGTTCTACAGGAAATAACTCTTTTCTACAAAAAGAATAAACATACGAACTACTCAGACTTAACAATGCTCATATATCAAAAGGGAGAGTGTGAAGAGGCCACAAGGGACTTATTTTCTGAATGGATTTGCTCATCCTGAATAAAAGCTGGCATCTTTTAATAGACTGAATTTTCTTTTCTGAAAAAGAGTCCGGCTAAACTGACAGGCTTCTGAGTACAGCCTCCTAAATAAACAGCCCTGTCTCCTTTGTGCAGAAACATTGCAATTATTATAAACACTGCAGATGGAAAAACAATCCGAAGGAAGGGAAGCTGGCAGGCTCCAGAAAGAAGGAGGAGCCGGCACGTGCACTTCGATTCACAGGAAGGGTCCTTTTGTGATAAAAATTAAGTAGGGCAAGTGTTTGTATTCACTCCTGCCTCTGAAAGAACTGCTTCCAGGAAATATTTTGTTATCGAGATGATCTAGGGAAAAAAAGCTTAGATTATCCACATCTTTTACGTGAAGACAACTATAAATCAGTTCTTAGAAACGTATTGGACAATGTTTATTTGACTTGACAGAAATGCTTTTTTTTCAGTGTGAGGCAGTTCAGAGGCTGGCGACAGCCCTTAGCTTGTCCTTTAGCAGTACGAGCTTTCCTGCAAACCATTCTGCATTAGCCCATCCTTTTTCCTCTATATTTCTGAGCCAAAAGATCTCTCCGGCTCCAACCTGTAAGAGAAACAGTGCTAGTTCTTTTAGCTGCAGTCAGCTCTGCGTGATTTAGAAAGCCATCAGTGCACCAGCCACCAGCCCTGGAGCAGACTGTGTGCCAGTGCTCCAAGAGGTATCTGCAGGGAGACCTCCACACATCTAAAAACTCTTGCCCACACTTCATGCAGGTCTTGAAAAGCAGCACCCACACAATTGCACAAAAACAGAGGGTTTTTTTTTAAATCTTTTCATTAGATTGGTACATTTTTGTCTCCTGCTCTTAGCTCTGAAATTTTTTTCGTGTACTAAAACCAATATGAAGGAATAGTAACACTTACCTGTGTTTTCTTTCCTTCCTGTATTTCATGCAATTCCTTAAGCTTTGGGGCAATTGGAAGAGGACAGCCACAGTTCAGTAGGATGCTGAATCTCTCCTCCTCCCTCAGGTGCTCAGAGCCAGCACACACTGACACTTGGGGTACCCAGGTTAAGGACCCTCATACTCCCCAGGGGTCTGTGCTGCCACCACCCAGCATCTTAGTTTCATCACCTGAGTTCACAGGTCCTCTCCAGAAATCCTGAAGCATATTCCCCAAGGAGGGATCACCAAGCAGATCTCAGTAGTGAAAGTACCTAAGGCACTAAAGTGTTGTTCTTGTTCAGCATATCTGAACTCGGGCATGGTAAAATTAATAATTCATCTCTTCACCTTTGCATATGCAATTTCCTCACTTTTTCCACTGTGTTTTAGCTTTCTTAATTGCTATTTTGATGCAATAGTGCAAAAAGATGCATACCAGAAGCAGAGCGACTGATCAGTGATCTGTCTTCATAGTATTTCTCCAAAATTCTCTTGGGTGGAACAGTTTGCTGCTCTCAGACACAACCTGAAGTCCTTCAACTAAATGAATTTTGTGCTAGTGGCATGTGTATAAAATAGTAGTGATGTTTCCATTTCAAAGTCAGTTGAATACCTGAAACAATAGAAAAGCATCTTGATCCCAGAGAGCCAAGAAGAGAGATGAGATGCTATCCATTCTGCAGCTGCCATCATTCTTGGCCTTCACCCACAGAATTTACTTACTGACTCTGCCTCTGCAATCCAGCTCCAGATCCGTTGCTTCTGTGTTGTTCTGGCCTTGCACGTCGGTTCTGCTCGTCTGCCGTGTAGGGGATGCTGGAAGGAGATGCTCTAATAGAAAACGCAAAGCAATGCTGTGCTGTTTCTTCTTGAGAAAGGGGAGGAGGCAGTGGAGCCAGGCAGACAGCCTCTGTCCACCCAGAATTCTCTGCCTGATGCCCAGTTTCCCTATTTCCTTGTCTCTCTACTTGTTAAGTATCACAGTTAACTCCTTTCAGCTGTTTTAATACCCCTTGTCACAGCAGAGTGACACCACCTGCTCCACCTGTCTGGTGCTGCTGCTGCCCTCCCTCCCTAGAACTACCCCTAACTGAATAGAACCTCAGACCTGTCCCAAAATTTTGGATAAAAAATGATCTTGACATATTTTGCAGGAGCAGCCACCTCACCTTGCTTTGGTGAGATGGCAAAACTCCCATTAGGGCACCGGACCTTGGGTTTCTGAGGGGTTTTTAAATTTGTCATTTCTGACTGGTGAGGTCTCGCTGGTATTCCTTGGAGGAAGGATTACATACAAAAAGGAGGGCAGATAGGATGTAAGAAGGAAAAGCCTGAGGTGAGACTCTGAGTAAAAGTCAAAGAGCAATGAAGACCAGAGAATTTTATAAGATATATAGGAAAATTTTCTATTTATGTTCAAAACCTAGGAATAGGTTGTGCCCTCATATCTATAAAGATGTGCAAGAACATAAACTTTTCCAGGGAAAGGCACTCCCTATACCCTATGACTGTTTGAAAGTTGCCTGCACTTCAGAAAATTGTTTGGCTCACAAACACTTCTATGACAGAAGAAAACCTTTGGAAATCTTTTTTTTATAGGCTTAGCACTGAGCAATAATAGTAAGTAAGATGATGAGCTCATTTCACATAACCCTTAGAATAGTTATAAGAAGCAGGTAATGGTTTTCTTCAGTACATTAAACAGGTGACTAAAAGATTGGCAATCCATTAACAGAATAACACACAATATCCTTCCGTGGAAGAACATTTAATTTTTATCTTTCCTGGTTTGCAAACCAAAACTTTATAAAATGCTTTTCAAACTTCAATTCTCTCTTTTAAGTTCTCATTTCTGTAATCTCTCCAGTGAGATAAATATTGGTCTGAAAAGAAGTATTCGAGAAGCTAAATTGACAGAGGAGGAAAATTAAAAATTTGCTTCTTCCTTTGACTCTTATATACTCTGTGATGGGGCTATCCATCACAAGTGAGCTATCTCAGGATTGATCACAAGTCCAGCACAATGTAATTACTGAACCAAAAGCATTGTATTATATAGCATGAAATGAAATAGCAACTTTGCCTTCCACATTACGAACCCATTGACTAATGATGGAGTGTTGCAATTAGAAAATATGGAAGTAACAAGACAAGGTATTTCACAGTCTGCTAATGTATAGAATAAAACTACTGATAGAGTGAAGCAGGGAAATTAAAAACAATAAAACTGGAACAGAAAATAACAATGGCATTCTTACTAATCTGTACTAGGAGAGGGTGGAAGTGTCCTCTAAAGCAGGTTTAATTTAAAAGGATTATGCACAGTGGCTGAAAAGGGCTTCTTCTGGTATTTTGTCAGTGGATCTACTTTCTTTTCTAGTATGTTTTGTGATGGCTGAGAACTGTTGCATTCATCAGCATAAGTGTGACCTAGGATCAGGAGATTTTGCTTTAGGCTAGCAGAGAGGAAAAACCAATGAGCTGTGGACAAGAGCTGCCATTGCCCAGAGCTCCCTCCCCGACTCCGATTTGGTGCTGCCTGAGTGGCAAAAGGCTGATTGCTGTGGCACCGATAGATCACTTGGGGACATCAAGCCAAAAGCATGAGTGGCATAGCTAGTGCTTTGAAAAAAATAATGGTTTTGGTGCAAATGGGCCAGGAAAAAAAAAAAAAAAAAAAGGAATGAAAGGAAAAGATGAAGTACTACAAGTTGCTGCAAGTCCATACTAAAGGCATTCTTCCCTGCATCCTCCTATTCACTTGGAGCACATATCTTCAAACAAGCTGATTATCTGGAAACAAAAAAAGGTGGGAATTTATTATAAAATGAAATCTTTTCTTTTCTTCTTTTTTTTCTGGGGTTTTTTTTGGGTTTTTTTGGTTTTTTTTTTTTTTTTTTT
>VZRL01002475.1:93688-107316 GCA_013397895.1 Origma solitaria
TTTTTTTTTTTTTTTTTTTTTTTTTTTTCTTTGACAGCCTGGATTAAAATCTTTTCATAGTCCTAATACCAGTCACAAATATTCTGAGCCCCTGATGCAAAACAAACCCATTAACCTACGGAAGAATCCAGCCCATTTATACTTCATCTTAATGTTAGCTGTGAACTTCAGCAAGGTTTCCCCTTGCCTTAAACCTCTTCCCAGTCTGGAAATGTCACTCAAAATCACAGGCCCTTCTTTAAATAAGGCTCCAAACCTCTCCAAGAGAGAACTGAGTTCATGTGTATGTCCTAACTTGGGTGACATTTACAGGGTCGCAATCTTGCCTAAGTCATGCAGGTATTCAGACTTATTACAGTGACACACAGAAAAGAAAATGAAAAGAAAAAGAAAAAATAAACAGGAAAAGGAAAAGGGAAAAAAGGAAAAAGAGAAATGCAAGAAAATAGGAAAAAAGAGAAAAAGGGAAAAAATTAAAAAAAAGAAAAAAGAAAAAAGAAAAGAAAAGAAAAGGAAAAAGAAAAAAGAAAAAAAAGAAAAAGAAAAAAGAAAAAAAAGAAAAGAGAAGAAAAGGTGACTACCATTGCATATGGTGACATTTTCTGACACCGTCTGGCTTAAATTCACTAATTAATTTCAGGAACAAAAGAGAAAAATTAGTCTTTCCTCCTCCCTCTTCTCCCACCTATCACTTCTGTCAAGGCTCTTGACTGACACAGAGTAGGATTTTTGAGAGTATTTCTGTGTCTGTAAAATACCACGCCTAGGTCTGACTCCATCTCCTTGGAGCACTCTGTGCCTTTCTGCAGGAAGCTTCTGGGGGCGAATGAGCCAGGGGGATGCTCACCACTGAAGCGCTTTTGTGGCAACCGCATGAACAGTTCTGTGAAAAGGTAAAGAAATATAAACTATGGGCTTCTGTTCCCACTTGCAAGGGGGATTTTAGAAACATCCTCTCCTGGCTGATAACTCCCCGGCTAGCAAAGGCATCTTGAGGTGATGAAGATATAAATGCTTATGAAATGCTAACCATCTCTTGTTTGTCTTAACGAATTAATATTTTATACTTTGTATACACATTGCTTGCAGCATCTCTTTAGTGCACAATGAAAGTTGCTCAAAATGTCCTAGAAATAAAACAAGACCACTCACTCAAGGAAAGGAAGTTGTCTTTGAATGCTATTGTGTTTTGTCAGCTGTGGTCTGTTGGGAGTGTGGCTGCTGTTCATCCTGGGCTGCTTGTGGGGACCACATTTACAACCTTACCCCATGATCCATGTCGGTAGAACACTGCTAAGCCTCAGCCAGTCTGTCTCCAAACTGCATTGTGGAAATTCCCAGACACATGCTGTTGCAGATAAGAAAAACCTTACAAAATGAAGGCCTTATTACCCTTGTAAAATCCTTGCTCACTTCTGTTACTTTGGCTAACTAGAAAAGCATTCTGGGAATGACTCAGCTGAACTAGAGGTGAAAAACAAGTTACTTAACTGGAAAGCAATTGACAGAACCAATGAGCACTCACACTGTGGGGCTGGTGGTTGGTTATACCTGATGCATGCTCCGATTGTGGTTTATCGTGGTTGGTTAAATGCATTTGTTGTGCCTCAAAAGAATGTAAACTCATAACAAACTACCAGTTTAAAAACCCTGGATTTTTGCAATAAAGCGCTTCGGCCATACAACTGCTAAGGGGAATTCTTGTCGTTCATCCACTACAACATCTGCTTCTCTTCATTAATGTCTTAGCCATTAGCCAAATTGGTGGGACCCATCATTGATGACAGCGAGAAACTCTCTGAAGCAGCCTTCTGGCTCTAAAATTGCAGGCTAGAAATCCCCTCACGGAATGGCGAACACAACAGAATGTCTAAAGGTTCCCAGCATGTGCTCCTGCTGCAGAACAAGAAACCAGATGACACACATACATTCCTGAAGCTGCCTGCCAGACCTCAGGCTGCACTTCGCCCCTCAGGTGCACTTTGCACCTTCTCCATTTATAAATTCCCATGGGGGTCACAGAGCCATGAGCTCTGACATCAGTGCATCAGACAAAACATTTAAAATGAAAACTGGGGATATTTCCAGTACTCTGTTTTCTTTACCATGTGTTTCACCTGCCTTCCCTCTTATAAATGTTTGATCTTCACCCGTCTTTTTTCTTTCTCCAAGTACTTGCCTCTTCGTCCATATGTGTGTGGTTTCCCCCTTGCCTTAAACCTCTTCCCAGTCTGGAAATGTCACTCAATACTCAAAATCACAGGCTCTTCTTTTAATCAGGCTCCAAACCTCTCCCTCTCTAGCAGAGAACTGAGTTCATGGGTGTGTCCTAACCTGGGTGACATTTATAGGGTTGACATCTTGCCCTTAGGCTTTACTATTGGGATCCCAGGTTGGCAAATCAAGCAATTAAAGTTTAAGAGATTGCAGATTAGTATTTAAATATATGACATTTAAATTCAAATTACCACAGAATTACTGCATTTTTATTATGAAAAATGCATGCTGTAAAATTGATGTATTAAACTCTGTAATTTTCTCTAAATTTTATGTTGAAACCGTATTTTCAATGATTTATCACGATACTTAATTTCATCATTCAGTATTTTCCAAGACGTTTTCTATAACCAAAAGATGCATCATTTCCCTAAAAGGCTGAATAAGTGTTAGAAAAAAGTAATTGCTTACATACAGCTCTAATGACATTTGGAGAAGTGTTCAAATTTCTGAAACAATTAAGAATCCAGAATTTGTTCATATTTATCTACTTATTTTCCCCTAAAACCTTTCATGCTCTTGGGGTACAATTCTGAAGATGCTCAATGGAAAATACAAATGATTATCCTCATGGAAAAATGGAGTAAAACATGAAGACAGAGGTGCTGGTATCAAGCAGCAGTTCAACTACCTATTGAAATAGGAACCAGAGTCCACATCTGCTGCTTCCTGGACAGATTCTTCTTCCAGATAAGACCATAGAAACCATGTCCTGGCCAGACCATATCCTGGCTTGGTCCTTCTGGTCACTACCTCTTGCAGAGCTGCCTATGTTGCCCCTTGTTTGGCAGTCAGAATCGTTATCTAGAAAGTTGATCACATCAGGATACAGCAATCATAAAATCCCTGTTATCCCATTATCTCAGTCAATGCTCTATACGCTAGACAATTCTGACAAACTCCCTGAATTCTGCCTCTTTCATGTTTTAAAAGGAAAAAAAGTATTTTCTCCGAATCACAGAAGGCTGTTTTTAGTATCAATTTGCTTAATACACATCAGGGAGTTGAAAATTTGTCACTTTATTTTGGTGTATTGGATTTGTGAGATGATGCCTTGGGAGGAGGGCCTACAGGGTGGTTTCTGAGAGAAGCTGCTGGAAGCTGCTCCCATGTCTGACACAGCCAATCCCTGTTGGCTCCAGGAGGGACTCACCTCGGCCAAGGCCAAGTCCATCAGTGATAGTGGTAGTGGCACTGCAATAATGTATCTAACAAGAGGAAAATGCACAGGAGCAACTGGAGCCAGAGAGAGGAAGGACAATACCCAAGCAAAATAGCCCCAGACCCCAAGGGTCAGTGCAGAAGGAAGGGCAGGAGATGCTCCAGGTACGGGAGCTGAGGTTCCCCTGCAGGCTGTGGAGGAACCCGTATTGGAGAAGGTGGAAACACCTGAAGGAGGCTGTGACCCTGGAGGGTGCCTGCACTGGAGCAGACCTGGGGCCCTGTGGAGAGAGAGCTCCCACTGGAGCAGGTTTGCAGCAGGACTTGAGACCTCGCAGGGAACACATGCTGGAGCAATCTGTTCCCGAAGAACTGCACCCTGTGGAAAGGAACCACACTGGAGCACTTCACGAAGAATTGCTGCCTGTGGGAAGGACTCCTGTCAGAAAAATTCATGAAGAACTGTCTCCTGTGAGAAGGATCCCACACTGGAGCGAGGGAAGAGTGAGAGGAGTCCCCCCCTTGAGGAAGGAGCAGCAGAGAGTGTGTGATGAACTGACTGCAGCCCCGATTCCCCACCCCCCTGCACCACTTGCAGGGAGGAGGCAGAGAAAATCAGGAGTGAAGTTAACTGGGAAGAAAGGGAGAACTGTGTCAAAGGTGGTTAAGGATTTACTGTACTTCTCATTATTCTATTCTTAATTGATTGGCAATTAACTAATTTCCCCAAATTCAGTCAGTTTTGCCCATGACGGTATTTGCTGCATGATCTCCCCCTGCTCTTATCTCCACCCATGAGCTTTTTGTTACATTTTCTCTCCCCTGTCCAGCTGAGCAGTGACAGAACAGCCCTGATAGGGACCTGGCATCCAGCCAAGGCCAGCCCACCACATTCAGGAAGAAAAACTCAAACTTTCCCCGAGGCATTTCTACCTAACTGGAAAGAAGTCCCAGTTGATTTAAGAGCAGTTCTGGGGTGCCTCACCTCTCTGACTGACCACACAGCGAATACAGGCATCAGCAACTTTGGGGTGCTGCAGTTTTCAGTATCCAGGCTTCTCTGCAGATATAGCCTTGTTTCTCTGTGAAGAAAGTCTCAAGAGCCATTCTGGAGTGTAGTAGTCAAATTTATTTCCACTGTAGAAGCACACTTGTTTCAGTAATAAAAAAATAACATTTTCTTTGCAGAATAAAAGTAAACCTGTAGTGGTATAAATATATTTACTTGCACAAGAATTCACCTAAGTCACTCAACATATGTTTAGACTTAGTATTCTCACAGTCCTAAATTTCCAATGGAGTTAACAAAAAATAGTTACTTGCAGAAAGATGGAAAGGTGAAGTCTGGCTCAGTTGGGATTTAATATATGAGAAATACTAGAAAGCTTCCTTCCTTGGTTGTTTTTATTTTATGAATACAGTGCTTATGAAATATACTCACAACCTTCAGCACTGACCATTTCTTCTTGTCTAATTAAATATTTTACATGGAGAGCCACAGAAGCCTCTTCTGGCTGCCCTGCAGACCTGGCCTTGGTGCTGGCCAGGCAGAACTAGCAATGAGCATGTAAGTATTCAAGCTCAGTGCTTAGGCTGTGCTCAGACCCCAAAACTCCATTCCTGAGACTCCCATCACCAGCTACTGCCTTCCAAGGAATAAAGAAGGTCTAGCAAGTTCTAGCAATTTTCCTTCAGGGGATCATCACAGACTCATTACACAGCATGCCTTATCACAGTCAGTAAATCCCTGTGCTATACGAACACAGGTGCTCTACTCCATACAGCATTATTAATGACCTGCTGAAACCAACAGTCCAGTATGGTTGATGTGTAACTTCACCTAATATGAATACTTCATGCAAAAAAAGCCCCAAACAAACCAACCAATTTTCTGCACTCCCATTCAGTTCAAGCCATGGAACAACAGTAAACACAACTGCAACGAATTCAACTTGCACTTTAACTTCTAGATAACTCTTCAACTCTTTTTCCCAATTGTGGGGATGGGGAAAAAAAGGGGGGAAATAAAATTTAATTAATTAATCTCATAATGACTCTGTATTCCTGTGTTCTGCCAAAATCATACTTCTGTACCATATAGGCTATTGTCAGCACCATGTCTTCACAACATATGCTGATTTATTCTGACCCTTTCTTACTGTTAGTACAATGACAAAAACTACAAGGTTCAGCCTTGATTCTCCTCAAGGCATCTATGAGAGGAGGACACTGAACTAGTACAGCACAATACTGAAGACAAGAGAACATAACACTTAAGATCTGATACACTGAAAAGCAATTTCACACATAAGCTCATTTATGTAGGCACACTGACATATTGAGCACCATTTTTTTTAACATCAACATTCAACTCTGAACAGAAGAATGTTAAGCCTCTAGGACACTTTAGTATTAGGAAAAGAACTACTTCTAATTTAGAAACATCAAAACACTAATGTTGACACCTTAGTCGAGACATTTACTGCAAGTGACCCTCTCTCTGAATTCGAAGGCGTTCCTTCTCCACTTGCAACCGTTCCTTCTCAATCTGCAGCTTCTCTGACTCAAACTTAAGGAACTGCAACCTCTCTTTCTCTAACTGCAAACGTTCCTTTTCAAGTTTTAACTTTTCAGTTTCTAGATCCAGAGGCTGCATGATGGGTTTTTCTGATTGGGTGAGGTCATTTTCCAGGGCAGGTTTTTCAGCATGCAGAGTCTCTAGCCTGAGTTTCTCCCACTCAATCTGAAGTCGCTCCTTTTCTATCTGAAGCCTCTCACGCTCCAAGTCAACATGCCGCAACCGCTCCTTTTCGATCTGCAGGCGCTCCTTCTCCACCTGCAACCTCTCGGCTTCAATGTCCAGTCGCTGTTTCTCCAGCTCCACCTTTTGCTTCTCCAGATTTATAAGCAAGTGAGAATCTTCATAGGCTAGCCTAGCCTGAGCAGAGCTTAGATTTCCAAACTCTTCAATGTGGGGGAAGTCTGGTAGGTCATTTTCCTTTTTTGAATCTGGCAGAACTGATGACAATATTTCTTCTTCTTCCTCAATAGGAAACTGCAGAGAGGAATGCAACAGACAAGAATTACATTCCAGTCTTTATGCCAGAATAAATTTGTTACACACAACTTGACTGAAAAGAAAATACTGCATTTTTTCACCTTTAAAGCTACTCAGAAGTGTTTAACTTGTATGTTGTGAAATAACCATCCTAGGTCTGATTTTTCTATCATTACACAGGAACAGAAACAGGCTTTATCTGCAAGTAATATCTGGTAACGAAGAACAGGAAATAGGCTTGTCAGTGAACATGCAAGTACATACAGAAAATAAGGCACAGTTGCTCTTACAGATCATTCAGAACAACTGAGAGAAAACTGGATCTAGAAGACCATATGTTGTTCTTACCTTTCCTAGAGATGAGTGACATTTATGTAAGCCACTAGGCATTTGTTGTGACTAATTATTTATCAGAGCAGATGGATCCATGGGCTATGTGTTATGTAAGCTAACCTAACCTTCACTAACTTGAGGATTCCATTTCTAAAAGACAATTAACACTGACATTTTTCACATGCTCCTAACCCTTCCAACTCTATTAAGTGGGTTAATAAGCAGGACTTGTTTAACCACTTTGTATTATCACATTTACTGTAAAGCTATTTGTGATGCAGATGATGAGGTGGTTAGGACCACTGCTCTCAGCAGACTGTAACATTTTGGGCAGAATCATAGCCCTTATGTGCTACAAATTTGTAGTACACAAGAGATAAATTATCTCCCAATACATACACTGCAAGAGAAAGGCAAACTGAGGAACGTAAGTGTTCAGAAAAATCTTAGGACTAAAGATGCCCCTGCCAATCCTCTAGCATTGGAGAAGACACACACTGTTCTTCAGCACTGTCTGACAGTAGTTCTCACTACCATTTAACAGCTTATGCTGATTTTTCACCAGCACACATACCAACACAGTTAAGACAGGAGTTGGTTTCCCACTCCTCCCACTCCAAAAAAAAAACCCACTCAATAAAAAACCTCCCCTCAAAAATCCCCAAAACAAAAAGAAGCCCTAAGCAAAACTGTTCGAGTACACCTTTTTGAAATGAGAACTATGCATTTAAAAAGGAATGGCAAAACTATCCCAACATCTGGACTGCACTCCAGCTGGCTTCCCAGGATAGTCTCAGTACTACTTGGAGTAACAACCGGTCTATAGAATCCAGTACTGCTTGTCAAATTCACACAAATTCTGACAGAGAGGAATGGCTAACTGACTAATTCAAGTAATGTTTTCATCCCCTGTAGATTCATTTTAAGAAATGAAAACAATATCATATTTCTTTCTGTATTCTATTTCTTTCTGTACCTGCAGGTAACATATACTTTCATTTGTTAAAGAAGTGTGTTTCTCTGTTCATCCATCCAGGCAGCCTGAATACTAAAATAACCAGTTTCCTTCAACCACGTATTTTCGTTGCATTGACTCAACTAATTCTTATCTGTGGCACACACAAATGGAAAATACATGTGCAAAGACATATTCAAAGTTTAGCGATGTCAAATCAATAATCAACATCCAAGACCTTACATACAATTCCAAGTTGCTAGATTTGAACACCATCTCTCTGAAATATAGTTGTTTCTACAGTTTAATTCACACATTCAGAAAAAACCAGAAACAGATGCTATGAAGAAACACAGTAAAAAGCCTTCTGCTGAAATGAAACAAAGGCCATATTGCACATAGCTCACGTATGCCAGTCACTCACTTCGAAATTCTGCGGATCCTCCTCTTCCTCTTCTACTTTGATTTCTGTTAAAGATCCACCAGCTTCTCTGAAGTCAGTGATATTTTGCCATTCAAAACTAGATTCAATTGCAAATCCCATTTTGTCATCCATGTCTTCATTGAGAGAGTCATCTAAATTGGATGAAGGAAGGTGAAACCCAGCACCCACCACTTTGATGTTTGCATTCAGACGTTTTCTCTTCATGAGTGCTCTCCAATCAAGGTATCGCCTTTTCACTTCTGTCCCTGTTCTTTGCTCTCCTTCACCTACAGCATTGACACACTCTGCTATTTCCTCCCAAGCTTTCCGTTTCATCTCATTAATTGTTGTATTAAGTTGCTTTGAAAAAAGTACTTCCCTCCTTTTTCTGATTTCCTTAAGGAGAGTTTGAGTCTCCTGAACACTAAAATTGCTTTTTCTTTTTCTTTTTAACTGTTTCATTTTTTCCAGGCTTAACCTAGTAATTTCACCACAGCAGACTACAGAGATGATCTGTCACTAATCAGCTACTAATATAAATAAATTTAAAAGCAAATGAAAGCAGAGCTCAGTTCTCGTGAAGTAAATTTTCTCTTCACTTTGTAGTATTTTTCTATTTGTCAGGCTTCCTAAGAGAAAAAGAGCAAACAAGATAAATCTCCAAGGTATACACTATGTACTTTCATTTAACAACTTGACTCCTAAGTAATCATTTAAGGAATGAGAATTTTGAACTAATTGTTTATTTGATAAAAGAAAGTAATTTTGTTAAATTTTGAATATAAAGTAGTCATAGATACTTTCTCTAATCTCCTATGAATTATGAAACCATTAATATATCCATGTCACGAACTGTTAAGGTTGATTTGGTATTTCCATTACAAAAATACAGCTATTTTCCTTCAACTCCTTAAGAGTTTTGCCAATCAGGATTTGCTTAAGATTGAAATTTGACACACACATTTCAGTTTGAATGCTAAATTACTTCCAAAAGAAGCTGAAATTGTTATATCATTACTTCAAAAACATGAAATTCAGGGGATTGAAATTTCTGAGACACATTTTAAATGAGACATCATTTCCATTAAAATGGAAGTAAATAAATATGAAAAGTTCACACTTTAGAGGTTCTTCTGACCTATCTTAATCAAAAATAAAAGAACTGGAGCAATCCTGTTGAATGTCATAAAAAACCTACTAGTTCAAAGAAATGCCATTCGTAAGACATTTTAACAGGAAATAGATTTAAGTCACTATATGCCCTATATGGTAAAACCCTCCTGTGTCCTTCTCATACAGCTAAACATCCCATGTCAAATACAAGGGCAGCTTTAAAGTTCATCCAGTCTTTTACCCTCAGCACCAGCACCTGCTGCTGAAGAGAACACAAACGCCCATAAAACACCTGACAGACTGTGTGCAACTGTACAGACCTGGCGAGTAAGTGGGAGAAATGGGGGACTATTAATGCCGTCATGAATATCATTACTGTATTAATAACATAGACCATATTACAAAAAACAACCCCAAAACAACTCACCTAACACCCGGAAGAAAAAACTAAGAATCAAAAATGGTTCTTGGTCACAGACTGCTTGGCAACAGATCCAATTTAGGATTATTTTGAACTTCTTTTTGTACCATGTTACCTACCATTGTGGGTAGGTTTAAAAGGCTTTAAGTCAAGAAGGCCAGGGATTCACTATACACTACATGCAGTTTCAAGCTGCTGTTTGTTCACTGTTCATGCAGTAGAAACATTTGTCCACCTGAAGGCAAATGGCTTCCAGATTATATATTCAATTGCTACTAACTAATGGACTTGATTCTTAAATAACTCCTTCCCAGCTATACAGGATTCTTAAATTACTAAGTATTTTTCCTACTATTGTTCTCCCTAAACTTGGCTAAAGCACACACATCAGCACATTTTACTACAACTCCCCACTTGGGGAATAATGTACATAGTAGTTTAGACATTGTTCTTCATCTCGTATGCACTACTGACTGTAATAAGCGGCTCACTTGCAGTTTTCCATGTCAAGCAACATTCTTTCACACCCAACAGGCAAGTATGCTGCCATCAAGTATTTTTGAAAACACTGCTTTTAAAAAAGTCCTTTACTGCTTTTTCTCATTAAAATACTACCGTCAGTGTGAAGCCACTTACTTCCAATGATTACTAGGTAGCAAACATGCAAAACCAAGTTCCAAGAACAAATCACCTGCATAAAGCCTGTATCAGCACACACCACTCCACAGTGCTCCCATTTAGCTACCCACCACTTTGGACTCCTCAGGCTAAAGCAGAAAGCTGCATGCCGCTGTTTAGGATGTGTGAAACTTTCTGCCCTTCTGAAAATAAAAGTCCAACTGGTTTTGAGAAAATGGAATCATTTAAAAAAATAATATAACCTACTGCTTAAATGCAGACCCTTAATTTGTCATGACTCATAGTAAAAAAAAAGCTGTAGTGTAGAAAGTCAAATTTATACCAGAAGGCAAACTGTATCTGCTAGAATTACACCAAATTTTTCTGAGACCTTTTATGTGATCTTTAAGCAAACTCCTTAGCAGACTTCAGCTGAATGACAGCCATTTTTATGTCAAGGTATATAGTGGCTAAGCCCTCTACTTATCCCCAGCTAGGTGAACAAAGTTCTGGTCATTCCCAATAAGAAGCAACTACAGGATCTTAAGAGACTCATATGGTATCTGTAGTTACCCTGGCTCTTCCTAAATTTCTCGCTGCTAGCATAGCAGGATAATGTGGGTACAAACACAGAAAAACAAAAATCAATTAGGTTTCCAAATGAAATTTTCATCAGCTTCCAAATACAGTTCTAGACTAACATGGAAAATGCTGACAGGCAAGCTTTCTCCTCAGCTCCAGAGAAGGCTGAGCCTTAAAACATGCAAATGTCAGGTCACCCTGTGGGTCAGCCCACTGCTCCTTGCACCAGTGCCCTGCATCACCTGAATGATCTCCCCAGCTACACTTCATGAAGTGTCTAATCTTGGTTTTGGATTTTATGCCATAAACCAAGGGCAAAACCTTTAAGAACTACAACACTATTTTGGAAACTACCGGCATCCGATTCCTTTATTAGGTAAAGTTTTCTTTTAGACTTTTAAAAATTTTTGCTAGAACATATCTGATACAAACCCCTGAATCTCCCAGTGAAACATCAGTAAATGCTATATGTTTTAAAACTCACAACTACTAACTTCCAGTTGATAGGGAGATCCTGGCTCTTCGGATTCTTTCCTTTTCGAAAGCACATTGCCTTGCTAAGGACAACTCCTTTTTAATTAATATAAAAGGAGTCAGTAAATTGTCCTAACATATTTACTCCCAGAGACAGCTCTGTGTACCTTTCTGATACATTAACTAAAAAACCTCATTATCTAACAAAAACTGAGATTTGGGATATTCAGGTTTTTTGCCATTGCTAGATGGTCTCCAGTATATTATTCTTTAATGATAAAAAATTAACAGTTATCTACTCAAAGTACATAAGAGAATATAAATAAGCTAGGATTTGTACACATTCTAGATAGCTACAGGGGAAAAAACCTAGTATCTCAAAATTCAGCAGCTGGGACAGTGTTAATGCTCATCCTAGTAGCTGGGACAATGTTGTGCTTTGGATTAGTGGGAGAGTAATGTTGGTATTGCGCCAGTGTGTTGGTTGCAGCTAAACAGTGCTTATTTTAAGCCAAGGACTTTTCAGTTCCCCATGGTCAGCCAGTAAGGAGGTGCACAAGAAACTGGGGAAAACTGCAATGCAAAATGTGTACTTTTACAGTTTGGGTAGAAATGTGAAGTGCTGGCTGAAAAAAAAAACTGACTCTGATGACATCATAAAGACTTCAAGGGTCTTCCAGAAAAGAAGGCAGCATGGAGCTATGGCTTTGGGCCTGTCACGCCAAAAGATACCTGTGACCAAGAAGGTTCTCATCAGTGTACCAAAGAAACACAAACTGTTAGGGTTGAAAAGAAACAAGTACTGTAAAACTGAGCTGAAAAACTCCATAAACAGACAGAATATACATATACTGAATACCTTCGGCATAGTTAAAGACAGAACCATCCTCATTCTGCCTTTATCTTTTCTGTCTCCTTTGTTCACACCTTATTGTCTGACCATGTGTTGGACCAACAAAATCAATTTTGAAAAAAATTTAAATACCCCAAACATGCAAGGAATCAAACAAAAAAGATCCATGCATTCACCATGACTGGAGGACTGGTGTTAGCAACAAACCTGAATAATTCTTTATAAAAATTATGACTTTTTAAAAAATATGTCTTGATGGTTTCTTTAAAAAACCTTGAGGGCTTATGCTTGAATAAAAAAAAAAAATAAAATTACAAAGATCTATTATCTCCAAGTTTTTAAAAACAAAATTAGGGAGTCTAAGTATCTTCTGCCTAAGGCTTTCAAAAAAAAAACTTTTTGTGTGCTTCCTAACAGATGGCTACATTGGCTGGGAGCAACTTATGCTGTTGTACAAAGGTTATAGTATAGGAGGATCCGGGTGGTGCACAACACATCACCCAGCACAACCTGCAAGAAGCCCGCGGTCTGCACAAACAAAAAAGCAGGCACAGCAGGGAACCAACACCACCTAAAGCAGTAATTTAACGAAGCAGGAAGAAAGCACGGAAGATGGGAAGCAGCTAGGCATTCAGGCTATTGAGAGCACAGACTTATCAGGCCAAAGCTGCCCTTCCCCTGAAGCAGGCAGGGCCACGCAGGGGAACAGGGCAGCTCGTCCCCGCGCGGGCAGCGCGTTCCGGAGGGAGGAGGGCGGCCACAGCCGCGGCTCCGGGGCCAGCTCGCTCCCACCCGGGCCGCCGCAGGGAAGGCAAGGTGGCAACAAAGGGAGGCGGGGGCATGCATGGTCGGCTGCCCTGGCCAGCACGGCCGCCCAGCCCCGGGAAGCAGATGGGCCCGTGGGCCCCGCCGCAAGCCAGGGCCTCTCCGGCTGGCAGGACTCTCCCGGCAGAAGGAGGAAAAGCAACGGGACCTCCCCGCGGGGAGAAAAGACGGCGGGCAATCGCCTCATCACCCCCAGGGGCCGACGGCGGCGGAGCCCCACCGCTCTAGCCGCGCACAGGGGCCGGGGCTGCCCCCACGCCGCGGGGGCAGCGGCCGCCCCAGCCCGGGCCNTGCGCCCGGCGCTCCCCTCCGGGCCGCCGGCCCTTTAACGGCCGCCGCCCTCCCATTGGGCGAGCCGCCTGCCTGTCACTGCTCTCCGCATGCCTATTGGTGGCGGCCGCTACCCCCAGGCGGGCCGCAATCCTCCGCCTTCCTCCGCCCGCGGGGCCGCGCCGCGCGCAGCTGCCGGGCAGCCATTGGTTGCAGCCGCCGCTTGTCTTGCCCAGGCCTGCCGCTGATTGGCTGCGGCAGTGG
>VZRL01002475.1:107386-137575 GCA_013397895.1 Origma solitaria
CGCCGCAGGGCGCGGCATAGCGAGGGGTGCGGCGCCTCTCGGCGGCCGACTGCGAGGGAGGGAGGGAGGAGTATGGCCAGCCCGAGTCTGCGGGATAATGGTGTGGGACCAGCCAGGATTGGTGTGGCCGGCACGTTTATGATGCTGTGACCCAGAGCAAGCGCGCGCCGACCGGCTGTTCCTCCTGAACCGCGCGGTTTGCGATTAAAATGGAGAAATGACGTTTATCCGATACTGTAGTTAAAGAAATGAAAGTATTGTTTGGGAGATGTTGCATATGCGAGCAACCACGCCACCGATGTGGGTGAATACACACATAAAACGCTTTTGTGGAGCTGTCTGTACTGGGGCTCCTCGTTCCCTCCACCATGCAAGATGTGTTTGCGCCTTGCCCTCCGTGTTACCTCCCGTTGCCTTGATCATGTAATCCTACTTTCCCGAAGCTTAGTACCTCTATTCTGCCTAACCTGATGTGTGCATCTATTACTTTGCATATTCGTTAACTATTACTCGCTCAGTTCTCTCATTCCAAATTCTGGGCTGTAATGAGCATTTGAACATTTTCACTGGACAGGTAGTTATCTGATTAATACAGCTTTAAGTGATCGTAACTGTCATGAAATTACAAATCTCCCTAAAACGGTGGTATCCAGTTTCAGACACTTAATTTATCAGCTTGCTTACAGGTAGAGATGGTTTTGCTGCCATAGTTGCCCATTGTGTACTGAAAATCATGTTAAAAAGGAAAATGGTAAGGATTAGTGTAGCAAGACCATGCCACATTGCTGGCACATATAATACAGGGACATTACTTACTGAGACCCATGCATGAACTTGGTTTCTCTTTACATTATTACCAATATTTTAACAGTGCTCAGAAATAAGATTCAAGTGTGTCCTAAAGGTCATGCAAGCTAGTTCGAACTACATTCAGGTGCAAGTAGGCAGACAAATAATGGAAAGTGGAAGTTGTTAACAGTCTGAACCTCTGCCAGTCTGCAAAAATAGTTTTAATTATACCTCATTGAATATCCTTCTTTTATTGTGAAGGACAAACCAACTAAATATGATTAGTATCCATTAGAATAATTTTAACTAGGAAGCTTATGATTTCCTAGAGTAGCCATGCACATAAACCTAAATAGCTCTACTTTCTTCCAAAATTGTTACCCCACTTTTATGGAGGCTTTTGATCACTGGTGAAAAATCCTGCTGTATACCAGCTTCCTCCAACAAAAATCCTTGGACTTCCTTCATTTATATTAACTGTCTTGAATTTATGTGTAATTTATGTGTATTTTAATCATTAAATCCAGATTCTTTCGTCTTTGCTTTTGATGACAGTGAGAAAATCCTTGCCATATGGTCTACTTCAGATGCAAACTGTTCAAGTCCATGGTGAATTCCCTGGATCTGTAGAACATACATACACAGTTTCCTTCTGACTGTGCGCAGGGTTACGCAACTGAGCTCTCAAATTTGTCTGTGAATCCCGTCATTGTTCAATATAAGCTTTTAATATTGTGAATGCTGTTGGAATGCTTTGTACATGTCTCCAAAAGGCTTTTGCTAGCCGAAAGGCTTTTGGAGCAAAGGTCTTGGAGTGTTGGAAGGTTATTTTGTATTGCTGTATCTCTAATTTTTCTGTAGAGGAGTCTCGGGGTTACAGAATTTTAAGTTTTGGAAGAATACAAGACAACACTGGGCTCTGTCACTTTGTACCGATGCCATTTCTGCACACCTTGGCATGCAGATTTTAGACTAAGTAGCTTTTACCTCTTTTATTTACAGCTACTTCTACTAGTATGGAAGGTCCATTTCAGTAAAAATAAACCCCCAATCACATGCAATACTTAAACTGTTAAATAAACTTGTACATTAATCTAATTTAAAAAAAAAAAAAAAGGTACCATTTAAATGAGTACCTTACAATGGTAAACTTAAGAACTTTTCAGAAGACAATTAAAATCAGCATTGGAACAGTAACTCAATATGCAAAGGATATACAAATACAACGTCCAAGGATAATTATAAAAGCCCCTTGCTTGCAATTTGCATCCATTCTTGGTTGCATTCTAACTACATTCCTGGTGATAGCATTCAAAATGCTGTCCAATTGGGAAAAAAAAAAGAAACAAACCACCAAACCAAAAAGAGATTGCCTGCATTAGAAACACTGTCGATTTGCTGTAGTTTGAAACACACTGGAAAAAAAAAAAAAGAGACCTGAGAAGGATTCAGTTGCTCAGTACTTTATTTCACAAAAGAATGAACATCTCAGCAAATGTGTGGTATCGTACTTTCCACATATCAGCAGAGCCCAGGCAACTGCAAAATGTTACTGTTCTCTATGCTTTATTGGGTGTTAGAAGGAAAAAAAACCTAAATTGAGCATAATGTTCAACTGTAAATATTGTCAAATACATCCCTGTTTTCAGTCTGTTTTAATTTAAATAGATCTTATGCTGCCTCCTGTTGGTCACCTACAAACAGAAACATCTAAAATTAATCTTCACATTAGGAACTGCAGTCAGCACATTCTACAGCCTATACCTTACCTACAACCCAATACTAACCAGAGGAGGTAAACAGCTTTCTTCACAGAGTAATACCATAAATAAATCCAACCCAGGAAATCGACTCAATTTTGTGAACATAATGAATTTTTAACAGCAGTAAACTGACTTACTACAAATGTATTTAGAATATAGAAGACAAATTAATTAGTTCTTAAATAATCAGTTGTGTGCAAACATAATCAATATAAACACCTGAATAATTGATATTATAACAACTAAACCAGTATGATAACATTACCAAAGTGCCATAATGTTTTGATAGCATTCTTTAAAAATTAAGATTATCCAATATAATCATCACTGGATATTAAAATCCCACATACAATATATATTATCTTCGTGTATATTATACTGGTCATGCTTATAATGTGTTCTGTGACATAAAATAGAATACTATTAGAAATGTTTTGGTTACATCATTTAAGTGCAAATAGTAGATTATAATTTTACATGCATTTTGTATGTTTTAAACGTTGCTATTTCAGTGAGAACATAGGTCATCATTAATCTAGTTACTGACTATTTTTAGAGGAAGGTACTTTTTCATAAAGCTTTGATTCAAAGAGCTTTGAAAAGTCAGAAAAGATATAAAAAAACTCACTTTGCATTAATTTTGTGACTTTTTTTTTACACTGCATAACTGTTGTGCAGACTGAAAAATCTGTTTGATCCAGACCTACAACAGTTACTCATGCAAGTAATTCACATTCTTCTGTGTAGTTGACTGCACTGAGATTTCTTACATCTTTAGTAATTAATCACAGCGCTTAGAACATAGGTCCTTAATTCTTTCATAAAGCTTTGTTTTTAACCGTGACTTTCTAACACTTCTGCTGCTTCTGCATTCAATTCTGCTACCAGATTTAACACTTTGTATGTGGAAATGTGGCAAATGACCCTTTTTTCTTTTGTGAGAGCTGCAGTACAGGCTTACCTGCCTAACTGAATCAGCACCGTTTCACAGTAACTTTTCTGTAAGCAATGCTAGAAAGTAACTGATATTACTACATTATTTCCTGATCACTAAGTCAGCTCAACTCCCTGTGAAATCCAAGAATGATTTGTCAAACTGGGAAGTGACATTTGTTCCTCCACAAGTGCAGTGTAGAATATTAAAGAAGCATGTCTATTTTCCCAATCCAGCTTCAGTCAGTTTTCACTATCCATACTGAGAAATTTCTCGCATATGTCATTGCTCTGTCTGATGTCAGATGCCAGAGTCTTATACATATAGCAAGCAGCTGGGTGGAAGACCGCCAAAAAAATCTGCTGTAGGGAAAAATTTAGGGGAAAAAGCATCACCTGAATGACTCATTTGCTTGCTGTTTATGTGATCCAGCAATTTCATCATGACAGTGGCAATTAAAAACCCCTCACAATTCTCTAGTCTCTTCCAATTTGCATAGCTATTTATACCCATGTGCTACGGGTGTAATACGTTACTTTTCTCAATGAACAAATTGCATACTTACATTACTCAGGTATAAAAACAACACAAATACACAAGCAAAGGTGAATTGGACCTTGTATGCCAATGATGTGACAAGTTGCAATAATTAATGGTTAATGAAGTCTCTATGCTACCCTAAGTAGCTTTATTAAAACTAAAACTACTGTTTTCCTATGTGTCTGGTTTTTTCCTATTGTTACAGTAAGCAGGAATAGTATTTTTCCTCTCTCTACTCAATACATTTGCTTTGTACTAACAAAAAGTAGTTGTGTCCCAATACAAAAATACTTGCATTTCTGTAAGGTGATTGTAAAGGTTACCTAGCTATGTTTAGTTAAAATACGATTTTGAGACTTACTATGAAAAAAACCCAAAATAAATGTGGAAGTTGCCTGAAATGCTGTAACAAGCTACTTAGCTCTATAGAATTGACACACATACTAATACACATAAATTATTGAGTGGAAGAGTTCTGCTCTATTAATATGTTCTCCAAATGCGCATAATTTTCATTTACATACTTATGAAAATTGCTATGATGAATGTTATCTAAATTTATAAAGGTGTCTGATAACAAATTACAGTCAATCACAGAACTGGAACTTTCCATTGTTTACTGTTTAAAACAGAAGCATGTTCTAGGCAATATTAAGCTCTAAGCATTAATGTTGAGCTTGAGTTTTGCAAAAAGTACATGCAGTAGTGATGTGATAATGAACTTACCACAATTGTCTCAAGATAGATGAAAGATGTCTCTGATGCCTCACTAAACTTTATTTATGTTTTGAACTGCTTGAAAAGATGTGCTTAGATGTTTAGAACCATTATTCTGGCTGGCAGAAGACAACCTTACTGTTTTCATAGTACTTGCATGCAACACAAGAGCCCTCAGTGTCTTATTTGGTTACCTGATAAGAAAGGAAATTCTCAGGCTGCAGAAGATTACCGATTAATTTATGAAACCTAGCTAATTTCAGTGTCATCCTGTCAGAAGGAGGACCAACTCTGTAAGCATGAGACCAAATTTACTTCACAATGTATGGCTAGACTAATATTAGCACTAGAAGTCCATTACTATTTTAACATTATAATCGCTGACTACTTAAAGTTTATCAAGCAATATATTGTGTAGTATTTACTGTGTAATATTTTAACATCTAAATATACCATGAAGTTCAAGATAAAGTGTTTTAATTAATTTAAACCACAAGAGTTGATTTCTTACCTCAGAAATACTATTTACTATTGACTTTTAATATGGGGGTGTAGTTTTTTAACTTTGTATCTGATGTATGACAAGATACGAACTTTTCCCATAGTTAACCGAAGCAACAACTACAATTTGTTTTACAGCTTGCTGCTATAAGCAGCCTAGTGACTGCTTAGTGGGTAGCACTGGAGACTTCAGAGATGGAAGACATCTGTTAGAAAACATCCTCATATGCTTTTTTTTAGTTAACAATATGACTGAAGCAAAGATATCACATGAATCATCCATCCTGTAAAAATCTTACCTACTCTGCAGTATGTTGTTGAAGTTTACCATGCCACAGTCAATGGGATGGGAACAGAAAGTAAAGCTACTACTAAGGCACAAGGATGGAGAAAAACTGGTAAAACTGAAGAGCTGAAGTAAGATGAAGGAACTATCAGTCTCTTCAAGTTAGATACCTGGTTTTAATGCTGTGAAGGTCACTTTGGCTCTTGTCCTTGCTAAGGTCATTCTGATAAGATAAAGCTGACAATGAAGTCTTCTTACAGGTTTATGAACATAGAAGATCTAAGTAACACTAATGAAAATTTCTTTTAAACTTCAGTTACATAGGGAAAACAGTATCACAGTCAGTTTTCTCATTCAGCAATTTGTCTACTGGGACAACTGTGAATATTACAGAAATAATGGCACATATTACACAATGAATTCCTCATGAATATTCTTTTTTGAAAAGTAGTATAATTTTGAAAATTATTCTGATAATTACAGAGAAGAGTTGCATATAAAATTAAGTAATACTGTCTGTATAACGACTAGCATGAATGACATTTTAATGGACTCTTCCAAAAGCAATCCTACAGCATATGAACTGAAAATTTCAACAAACAAGTACATATTTCTCCATCTGTAAACTGATACTTAAAAACTGTTCTAAAACTTGTGCATTTAAATAGACTCTTTTGACTCAGGAGTTTCAAAATTCTCCAGAGCAAATTGTCAGTACAGGTGACCAGGGGTCCCTGTATTTATTAAACTGAATGACCTGACAGTAAAACTCAGTTAAGGCTCTTGGCATTGGTGAAACTTCTTCCCACTCAGACCTACTACTGTGGTAGACTTGAACTTCATCTGTGATTTCTTCTGGAGCATAATCACCACCTAGTATATAAATTTTGTCTTCTGTCCCAACTGCCCCTGCATTAAAGCCAGCGCATTCAAAAGATCCTTCCCCTTTCCAAACACAGGTTTCTGGGCAAAAACTGTAGACCTTATAGGTGGAGAGATCACATATGTACAATGTACAGTTCACTGGAACAGCTTTGATTAGAGTTGCATGGAAGAACTGCCCAAATTCTGCTACAAGCTCAGACCACTGATCAGTCATAGCGTTATACTTAAAGAAACAGTCAAGAGATGGATTAAAGGCATCAGTAATCTCTACTTCTGAACCAAGGACATAAATTATATTCTGGCATGCACTTGCTTCTGGATAGTAGATACCTCTTGGTAATTGGCTTACAGATTTCCAGTCTTTGGAAAGAGGATTATAGGATTCTACATCCAAAAGACTCCGAGTTTCTTGAGCTCCTCTGGTCTTTCCACCTATTACAAAGAGCTGATTTAAGGTTACAACAGATGTGTGCATTGTCCTTGGTTTTTTCATAGCTGACACTATGGAGAATTCATTGCTGACTGGACAGTAGCACCAGGTTTGGTCAGTGGCATCATGAAATGGTTCAGCAATATGAAGCCTGACAGTCCTATAACAATTCCCCTTGCATCCTCCAGTTAGAAATATTTTTTCTCCATAGCTAGATAAACTTGACCCTGGCAGATCAATCATGTGTGTATGTGGTAGTTCTTTCCATTTATCTGTTTTGATGTTGTAGCAGAATGTATGTCTGTTTTCTCCATCTTCATCAGTTTTATGAACAAATATATATTTTTCTGTTGTTGAAGGACGTGCGTCTGGAAACAGTCCACTAAAGTTCTGCACGCTTTTAACTGCATCACTGATTATTACTGAGCAATTAGCACTCTTAAGTAAGTGCTCTTCAGAATGCAGGAAGTCCTGCAAAGTCTTTTCAGGTAACTGGTGTAATCTCACTTTTTTAATCAAATTAGGTAGGTATTTCTGTCGTGTTTCTAAGTTGTGTTTGGTCCACTGGAGGACAGCTTTCAACACTGATTCTTCCTCGGGGACATTTAGTTCATCAGCCTCGAGACATTTTTGTAGTATCTCAAAATTCATCTCCAAAAAATCACTTGATCTGAGTAGCAGTGAGAAGTGGTGTTGTACAAAATCTAGTGCATGATCAAACAAGCGGACAGACCCATAACTTTCTGATAGAGAAAGCAGCTGTAAGCAATTCACAAGATCAATACTTTTTATTAAGAAGTCACTGCAAGCTTTGGAAAGGAGTGAAACTTGAAGAAATGACGACAATTGGAAGAGCATTTCCACATTTTCATTGGTTATCTCTGTTTTTCCTGTGTAAGCATAATCAAGAAAAGCTTTCACTGCCTTGGGTGATAGGTTACTAATAGTAACATTGCCATCATCTCGTTCTTTCATATTAACTTCAAACATGGCTCTGTGAATAGAATACAGAAGATAATACACACAAATTAAAGATTTAGCAAACAGAAGAGAACACTGATGTGGAAGAAGACAATCGGGGTACATAATAATGTGGGCTCATCTAAAACAGGTCGAAAATATGGAAGTTCTTATAGGAACAATTTACTTGGTATGTTTGAAGAAAAGAAATGATTGGTGATAAGAACGTATTCAAAGTGATGGCTTAACAAAATGATAGCAGCACCTGTGTTTTGTACGGATTTTGAAAAACAATGAAGTCTGCAGTTCTCAATGTGAGAGAAAATCTGAAATTGTTCAGGACAGCATCAGTTTCAACAGCTTAGGCAAGAGAGGCTGATTTAAACAAAAAAAAAGCCATAGTAAAAAAAGCCCACAAGTTAGGTCATGAACTGTGCATGAATACATAAAATTAAATGAAAAAAAAATCCTTCCAAACTGCAGGCTGAGCAAATGGCTGGATGGATGATGGGTGTAGTCCTCAGAAATAAAAGCAGGTGAGGGAGGAATAAGGAGACAAAACACAAGGAAACTTAATTTTGCTTTAGAGTTGATAGAGAGATGTATGACTACAGGCCAATGTCAGAGAAATAAATGAGGTTTTGACATATGATGGCAGGACACAATGAAACTGCAGAAAGTAGATTGTGACTGAATACAAAGATGATGGTTGAAATTGTGGAATGAACTATTAAACTATTTGTGGAAATTTTATTACAACTTTGTCTGCTTTATTCTTAATATTTAATAACATTTAACTATTTCACATAATCTAACATGGCAAGATAAAATAATTGAAGTTTTTCAAGCGGATAAGTGCTGGCAACAGAACAATCCTGCAATATCCCTTGCCCTACCCTCTCAGAGCCTGAGCATCAGGCTGGGATAGCAGTGGCTTCTGAATATGACAAAAGACGATAGTGGAGGAAGAGTCAGATAAATCATCAAATAAAAGTAGAGAATCTGAGTTATTAACATATCATAGTTAATTAATATTTAAAAAATATTATATCATAGTTCAGTTATACAATTGGTATCTCTGTTGTATGGGATTTTTAAAATCTCATCCTTTTCTGGAGCCAAAGAAGAAAAAAACATCACTGCATATAGCATATACACTTTGGGACGTGAATATCTGGTAAAGCAGGAACTTGCCCAACTTCCCAAACAAGAGCATAAAATTACAGTAAGACACCTGTGTCCCAAAGACCTCTTTGCATACTAAATGATGACCCTTATAATCCTTTGCTCATTAACCCAAGAGCTATGAAATCACTAATTAGGGAATAAAATAGTGAACAATACCAGTAGAAGAAGAGCGATGTAGGCAAAGGCTTTGACTCTGAAATCTAACAAGTAAGGATAAAAATGTTGCTGAATGTTGGATTTACACAATGAAGCCAAAACTAAGAGAATGGCCAAAGAAGACAAAAGGTGTTCCATTTTAAAACTTATCTAGTAGACTTAGGTCCTCGAAGGTAAGAAATGGGTCTTGCATTCCAGGACAATTTATGAACCTGATGGCTGCTATTATCAACTGTATCAACTGTTAGAAGCAGGGAGAAATCTTTCTGGCAAATTTTAATCTGAAGAGTCTGTAAGTAGCAAAAAGAACACACGTGTTTCCATGTGCTTAACTTCAGTTCTAAAAACTACCATTGGAAGCTATTTCATCATAGTATTTGTTTCCACCAGATCATCTCAGGGCTGTCAAACAGTTAAAGACAAATTAAAGTAGTTCTGTGTGTCAGAGAAAAACCCAAATCTGCTACTACAGGGTAGAAAGTACTCATTTCATCTGCATTTCTTCTTTTTTTCAGTAATTCTTAGAATACATCTAGCTATCTTCTGTCAGGTATGGCAGACTGACTCAGACCACGGGATATTCCAAGACATTTGAAAATAACACTCACCTATGTATGGGCAACCAAATTGAGACCACTAACTCATTCCCAGGAGTCCATTTCTTCATTGTTAGAGAGTCTTAGGTTTTAGTAAACTGTATTCAGAAACACTTTCAGCGTGGAAATATAAGTTTGAACCTTTCTAATAAAAAGGTTAGCAAGGTTTCTTTAGAAATTCCTGTATGTGAATCCTGGCTGTCCCTTAAGAATACATAGTTTTAAGCACCAGAAGGAGGATCCATTTCACGCTGAAAGGCTGAAATCTGTACTTCAGGAAAACTACGTATGTCTGTTTAAATACCTCTGAAGACAATCTCTACTATACTGACCACCCATCTTACACAAAAAAAATCCAGCTCCATTCCAAAGCTACTTACAATTTATCTACAATCGCTGAATACAAGATGTGTTTGTAATCAATCTGTTACATTTCACAATATAAACATGTCAAAGTACATAGACTGTCATATAAAAAGTCAAACAATATCTTTGCAAACCTTCAAATACTGATATGGGCAACAAGTAACTCAAATATACATAATTTGTGTCAGTTCTATCTAACAGCAGACCCACACACTTATGTATGACTGGAAACTTGTATTTCAGGGTTGGGACTGCTGTCACAAGTCCTCACAAATTTTTGGAAATACAAACAGCTGTATCTGGCATACCCTTAAAACAATGTTTGAATGCTTTACTCAAAACTTTATAGATATATGTAAGTCATGATAATTTATTTTTTTTAAAGATTCTATTCCTTCCCTCCCTCCCAGAGAACTTAAAATCTATTTCCTGCAAACTCATGCCAAAATTAGGTTTACCTGAAAAAATCACTGCATGCTGCCAGTACACAACGATGACAGGGAATTATTTCATCTTTCACAAGAATTTTAAAATCAAAAAATGTATTTTGTTCTCTGAATTTTTGTAGTACTTTTAGAATTTGTTGTCCATGACCTTCAGCCACTAAGGAATTGATTTTATTTTCAGGAACAGAAATTCCATTGCAAATAGGTCTGCTAATGTAATCCCGTTGATTGGCCATGTTTTCTTCAATCTATTCCTGAAATGGAAAAATAAGTAATTGATTCTACAGTCTTATTATTATTAAAAAAAACCAAACAAAATCAATACACCATAAAACAAAGAAAACAAAGAAGTTCTCAGCATTGAATTTAGTTTGTAAATCCTATGCACAGTTAGAAATTTGTATTATAAGTGACTTTTACACTGAATTTGATTATATTGCTACTTTGTAAAATATATGCACATGGCGCATTTTGAAAAGTGAAGCATCTGCTACATATCAGAGAACAATTCTACACATAATACCCACCCGTTGGAATTTTTTCAGTATAGTCCACAAGAAGTACATCAAGGAGTGTGTTTAATTGTCATTTAATAGAAAGACTAGTCCTAAGCTTACCCTCAAAAAACTCCAAATTTTTACAATTTAATGTAAAATTAAGATAGAAAAAGAAAACTTTGTTACATATTTTACATTCCAAAAGGCTCATCACTCTGCAGCTTGTAGTGGAAGGGAGACACAGGCTACTAGACTGCTTCCTAAGTGGATTCCCATTAGGCACGCTGGACTGCAGTAATGGAATACAAACAACACCAACAGCCTGGCTGAATCACAGGATTGCTGGGGCTTACCAAATAGGGTAATTTAGAGACAGTTTGGTGACCGTACACCTTTGAATGTTTAGACAATTGAAAATGATTTTGTCACATACCTCTAGGCTTGTTAGGAAACTTTTTGTTTGCCCATTCTGCATTTCATTTACAGTGGTGTAAATTAACTGGCTTTAGAACACATTTAAATTTAAGATCATCTCCCTTTGAGCAGCTAAGTTTTTTTTCTGGTGAAAATCCCTACACTGAAGTGCATTTTTTTCTATATAACATTGGCTTTAAATGTTTTTTACAATGAAAATATTTTACTCCACTTTGTCAACATAAAGAAACTTTAAACATAAGTATATTTTATTTACACCTGTTAAAAAAACTATTCATATACTGCAGATGCAGCAAACTGCCCTTACTGCAAATCTGAGTCAAGACTGCCTATTTTAAAGCTTAAAGAAACATTCAAATTTTTTTTTTTAAATTCCAGGATTTTGATTCCACAATTCCAATTAAAATCAGCAACAAATAATGGCCCACCTGAAATGAGAGGGAACAAAAAATTCCAAACAAAACCCAGAAACAAGAAAATATTGGTTCTGGCTTTTAATTTTGTGAAAAGGCTTATCTGATAACATGCTACATTCAGAGCAAACTAAAACACAAGGCAGTCTTCTTCATGTGAGGTGCTTTCACAGCAGACTGATCTATATCTATTCAGGTAGCTCCAACCACAAATAGACCTCCATGTCTCCTGGAATAGAAGAGATCCAGTGATCTTGCTGCCAGCACTGGCACCCTTGGAGCAGGCATCTTCTCCTTCCCATGGCCAGACAATCTCAACGTATTCACTCTTTCCATTCTAAGCCTGAGGAACTAGGAAAATACAGAAGAACAAGACCACCATTTATTCTGACAATGTATGGCCTCATAAACCCCAACTTCCATAAATCATAAAACTGTCTCGTGTGTCAGAATTCTCTAGAATACCCTTTCCTTATGAATTTAAAAGCCTGCTCCTCAAAAGACTGAATCTTCAAAAGCAGAGTTGTTTCAATAACATTAGTTTCCCACATTTGAACGAAACTTTTTTTCAAAAAAGTAAGCGAGTATCATGTAAAATAACCCTTCTAAAAGAAACATAAACCTTTCCGCAAAATTCCGGAACTAACAATAGATACTAGACATCTTTCTCCTCTTACGTGTAATTTCTATAGCAAGCTCCAAACTACAACTTGCTTTCTGTAGGTAAAATTATCAATTTCAGTAATATTCATATTTGTATAATGAACATGGAATCACCTACTGTAATCAAGTCCAACACTGCTATTTTAGGCAAGATAATCACTAATCACACTATCGTTTAGGCAATATAATCACTTTCATACAAGCAATTGATGTTTCATAAAGTTTTCTTTTATCACACTATTACTAAAAAACTCTATTCCAGTACACTGCTGTCGAGACTGTAAACCTTTTAATTACATGATTTATTAATGCTCACATGTATTTGTTCTTCTGTTACAATTGTTATATGACTTAATTTTCCTTTGTATATTTATTCACTCTTACAATTATCAAGAGTGTTGATATCCTCTCTCTACTTACATTAGAATGAATAATTGTCAGACTTTCCAAGGACCGCTTATAAGACTGAATTTCTGGTTTTCCTTATTATTTCTTGCAGTTCTCTCTTTACTCCAGTTTGATCCTAAATTTCTTTGACTGATACAAGATTTGTTGCACAACATTATGGTTCACATCTCATCACTGTCTCACTAGTCCACTTTGCAAGTCATCTAGTGCAGCCTAATCTTAACCTCTAATAGCACTATCTCATTATTTTCTTAAAAGCAAAATTCAGCAGTGCATCTTTCATGTTTTTGTCCATGATTAAGGAATGCAGTAATGAATACTGTACAATGACTTAGCCTAATTCACCCTCCTCTCCATTAAAAAAATACATCTTAAAAAAATTCAATTTCCAGCTCTCTTGTAGCCAATTCCCGATTTATTTCATAATTTTGGTATTAATGTACCACTTCACTGAATCTGTTGATGATTTTAGAGCCCTCCAAACTATCTCAATGATTCAGCTAAAACTTGGTATGTTAAACAAGGCCAACTAGCATTTATAATTATTTCATGCATTCTCCTACAAAGCCATATGAATTAATCAATAGGGTTTTTTATAAATATTTTATCAAGTCTGACAAAAAGGTAAGAAACGTAGGGGGTGCAGGCATATGCTGAGGAGGTCTGCAACTCAGGAATGCTGGGGAACATCCCTCCTATTATTTGTTCCATAAACTCCCACAGGATTCCAATTACAAAGGCTGTCTTTATGTGGATTACCAAGAATCGAGCTCCAGTAAAAGGTTCATTAAAGTTGGGACCTCTTACTTTTGCTTGTTAGGACACATCTGTGTGCTGTTCAGCAACCAGCCTTGCAGCATCTCCTGGAACATGACACAAGTATTGCTGTACATGATCCAGTCTCTCACCACTTGACAAAACCTCCCTGCTTGTGTACTGAACCTTTACAATCTTACACTGCCAAATGCCCTGTTAGCTATTAGCCTGCTTTTCTTAAAAAAACCCAAAAAACAAAAAACCAAAAAAACCCAACAAACCAACAACTGGTTGACAAATACAACTGAAAACAATTCCAAAACTAAACTCCCCTAAAGTTAAAAGTTAAACATTTGCCCTGGCTTATTTTTCTTGTAAGCCACCTCAAACAAGAGGCCACTTGGCTGCTACAGTGAACACTGATACAAATTTCACAGTTATTAAGGTCACCCCACATAATACATGGGTGGGGAACATATATGTACCTCTCAAAACTATCGGTACAGGTAGTTTTATACTCAACCCCAGTTGAGGGGCCAGGCATTCTGCATGCCTGACAGTGAAGTGGCAAGCAACGGCCAGTCTGTGTATGGCCACAGAGCAGCCAGCAGTTGAATAGAAGGCTGGGGATAGTAAGCTAATTTTGGTCATGGTGGGTGAAATAAGGGACCACCTGGGAGCTCTGAGGGTAAGAGCGTTCTTATGGTCTGTCACAAAATCCAGTAAATAAGGCCCACACCTCATCAGTTCTGCAGTTTATAAGAACCTTCTGTCGTAGAATCACAGAGTGGTTTGGGTCAGAAGGGCCATTAGGGATCACTTAGTTGCAACCCTTTGCCAGTTTTAACACTGTCCTTTTCCCAGGACAGTAAGGGACAAAGCAGTCTAGAACATAACGATCTCATTGACCCAGATGCCAGGTAACCACACTGTACTCTGATAAGACCAAACTCAAAATAAGAGATATACACACATTCCTCTTAATATCTATTAGTCCATTGGTAAAAAGCTACAAGAAGGTGTTTAACTGACCTTAATTCTGTGCTAACAGCTGCCAAAACCTCACTGAATTTCTAGTGGAGTTGTTTAACCTCACCAATGCTAATGATCCCTTTCCAAAGATACATAGAGGATGTAACATATTTATGATTGTCCTTTAATTAGCACCATCAACAATCCTTCTTAAGTGTTCTTATAATTCTGTACCTAGAAGATACTGAAATGTGTAATTTATTTTCTTACACTTTCCTTTGGAAAGTCCAAATGACCTTTAGACTACCTATTTAATAACCTGTATATATGTTGAATCCTAGATATTATACTAAGAGACTGTAAACACAGCATACTGTTAAACTAAACATAAAAGAGACCAAAAACATCCCAGACAGACATTTCCAGAACATACAGGAATACACTGAAATCACAACTACTGCAATACACCTCCTAGAAATGGTTTTCACATCCATTCCATCAGATTTGAAAGAGCAAAGCAAACAGGACTGTGAAGTGACCTTTGAGCAGAGATGAACTTTTGTTCGTGCAGAGTGTTGTAGTTCCTACCAAAGCACTGATCAGAACTCACAGAATGTACCTATATTAATAAACACTTTTTCTGAAAAGATTTTGCTAAAACAATAGTCCAAATAGCCTCAGCTGCTACAACTGACAATTAAAATGGTTACAGAAGTTTAAATGTGCTAATGAAGTTGAGAACAGTGGAAGATGTGCAATTATTTCTTAGTGAATAACCAAGGAAGAGATACCAAAGTGGGGAGAGCATATGTGATAAGAATGAAGCATGAACACCCAGATGAGGGTTCAGAAAGACAGTAGCAAAGACTTACACCAAACTGTTTCATCACTTTGTAACAATAAGATAAAAGTATACATACGAATATGTGTGACTTTGGAATAGCCTAGGGAATTGCTGTTTCATGAAAGTTCTGAGCATAGGTATCACACAGTTCGTACTTTGCCAGAGAAAGCCCATTAGGGCTATGCCTGTCTGACAATAAACAGGACGAAACCCTTGGAATGGGACTGAAGCTCCAGACTGTTCCCAGCACGAGGGTGTGGCCATTCAGAAATTACAAATAACATTGTGTGTGTAGATCTTCTCTCCTCTTCCAACTCAGCTGGCAAAACCAGTCTACACCTTTATTTGGTACTTTATTATTTACAAACATTGTATAACTATCTATCAGCGTTTATCTGACAGCACAATACTGCTGTGCTACAGCACTCACCAATTAAAAAAAAATTAAATCTTAGTACCACTTAGCAGGTATCTTATGAGAAATATATTGTTCTCCAATGGAACATTACATCACGTGGCCTTCTCCCAGCTTGGACAGCATGTCTTGCTAGGGAACAGGATTTAAAAAAAGGGAAATCTAAGAGCTGGTATTTTATAGCATACTTTATGTACCTAGGACAAAATAATTAAGCACAGTGAAGATGAAGAAATTGTACAGATTTCTCTAGAGAAGTTTCAGGGGTTTTTTTAACACAAAATTTAACTGTACATCAATATATGTTTTGAAAAGGTCAAGATCAGTGTAGTAGGATCTAATATTAATAATATTAAAAGCATTATATTATTGAGTCTACTATATACCCATCATGATTATTTGCTATTTTCATTCCTTATCCATTCAAAAGGAGAGAAATTAATGACTTGTTAAAAAGTTTTAAAAGCACCACTCTGCACCACACATCTAATTCAACATTCACTAGGATGAGTATGAGTGGAACAGATACCTGGAGGATTTGGTGACACTTCTAATTGCTGACTAAAAAGACAAGGGTGGTTTAAAATGTAATTAAACTATAAATACAGAGTACAAGTTCTATACTTTTATATTCCATTAACATGTTGATGCCATTATTTTATATTCCATTAACATGTTAACACCGACTGCCTAAGACTGAAAACACTTAAGAGAATTCCAAGTTCTTTCCTAGCTGGAAATTTCAATGCACTGAGTCTCACAGGTTTTTCATAAACAACAGAACTTCAAAGAAAAACAACATTCAGCCAATCATTTTAGGACAAGCAAAAAAAATGCACAGGCCATTTTGAGACATTTAATCCACAAACATGACATTTATCAATAATAAATGTTGAGATAGTTTTCTCAGATTGAAAGGTGACACAGAGACTTTAAAGCTTTGTGTTCTTTAGAAGTGATAAAAAAATAAATCAACATGGAAAAAAACCCAGCATGGTACCAGTAGGAAGTAAGGAAATTGCAGTAATTCCTGGAAGCATTCCAAACATGGAAGATTCCCACTCTGCAAGCACTGATCATTAAATACATGTCCCCTGACAAACACATGAAGCCCTGAAGATAAAGCTGTAATCACTTAAAAGAAGTAAAACTGGCTGGATTTTATCCTAAAATTAAATTTATCAAATTCATCAAGTTCCTTTGCAAGTTATTTTCTCAGCCAAAAAAGATCAAGAACAGTAATTCTAATTTTCAAGAAAAAATGCAATTAAAATGACATACTGTACTTCTAATTCTGGCAACAATAGTAACTGGAAATTCTGTAAAAGAAAATCATGGCATGTAATGGCTTTGGAAGTCCATCACTTTTCCATGTGATTAAAATATGTATTTTTCAAAACATGCATGCAATAGTGATCATATTTAGAGAATAACTTAGCATAGCTTATTATCACAGCATGTTTTACGTAAAATAAAGATGTGGATTTATATTGAATACATCCATAACTATAATACATATTATAAAACGCATCTTGAGCTTGTTTGCATTTACACACGAAGCTTATTTTTTAAAAAAAGTCATTAAATCCGCTAGTGAAAAAAAATGGTACTTTTAAATCTCTTTACATAGCATGGACAAGCCAAACCTATTAATCAAACCTGATGGTTTTTTGGAACTAGGTAAGATCCACAATCCACTAGTATTATGATCAATCCAGAACTAAATATAGATACGGCCACCATTTCCTCTTTAAAGTGTGCCGAATACAAAGTTTGAAACAAGCCTCAGCTACAGTTTGATATTGGTGAAGAGCGTTTTCCTGGGAATTTTTCTTGTGTTAAATCCTCTTCTGCTGTCAGTTAACTTTGTCTATGTGTTGGGATAATACATAAATTATGCCATTCCTTGCTTCACTAAATCATGAAGGCAAATAGGAATAATATTTTAATATAAGTCAAATAGCCTACTGATTCATTGATGAAACATTTTTTTATCCAAATGTTACTTCTGTGTTTAAAGTATTTTGCAAAGACCAATTTATACTCAGTTATAACTGAGATTTATTTTAGATAGAAAGACCTTCTGGACTCTGTAGAAACAGCAGTTTTCCACATTAACAGTGAGGTGGGAATGCTTAACAACAACAACAAATAAGGAGGATTGTAACAAATACCTGCAATACTACAATTTTCAATATTTTTGCATCATTTGTACATGGTCAATACAGAATGGATGAGGTATAAGTATTTCTTAAGGCAAGCCACAGAAAGGATTGTAAATTTTCCAATAAGCCCTAATTTTTTAACCATGGCCCAACTCCAGAACCAAAGGGCAAACAAATTTATTACCTTTTGGGGATTTACAGATGGCCTATAATTCAGGGCACATGGGAATCCAGTTCTGACAACCATTAAGAGTTCTTAACAGAACAGTGAGCACGGGATACGAGAGACTTTTGTTCAGACAGATCCTTAGGAGTCAGAAGCCAGCTAGTGATGCAGCAGCGTGTTGCATCTGCTCTGGGGACAATCGGCTCCGCTTTTACGGTCAATAAACGGCAGGCAGAGCCCACCCCGCTGCGACAGCTCTGCCAGGGGCCGGGACTGCTCTCCAGCAGGATGGATGTGCTGATGGCAAAGATGGGCCGGGCGTCACCTGTCCTTAACGGGTCGCGTTGTCACCAAGAACCGCCTCCCTCCTCCCCCCGAGAGCATAACAGCTTCTCTGTCGCACAGGGCCGGAGAGGCAGAATTTAGAGGGCAACTGCATTCCCGGTGCCGCGGCCTGGGTTATCGGCACCGCGAGCCCCTCGGCCCCAGCCCGCGGCACCAGCCGCCATCGCCCGCGCCCCGCCCGCCGGGGGAGGGCAGCGGCGGCAGCGCCCCTACTGCGCATGCTCAGGCCGCCCGCGCCTGCGCCCCGCCGCTGCCCCGTTCATTCTAAGGGAGGACTAATTCTGCCATCACAGGCGGGATGGGGCAAAAGGATCCCCTTCTCTCACAGTGCGAGCCGGTCGCGCCATGCCGCGGTCTCCGCCACTGCCGCCTCTCCGCAGGCGGCGCAGCGCCAGTCCCCCCTAAGCACTCCCTCCGAGCAGCGCGCACCCACCTGCAGCCAACACCCGCAGCTCACCGACCGGTCTGGCCCACCCTCCGCAGCAGCAACGCCAGCAGATTGGCTCCTTCCGGCATCATTCTCCCGCTGCTTGCGCCGGGAATGGCTCCGCCCGCCGTCACTCCGGGTGACAGCCCGCCCATCTCGCCGAGCGGGGTCCTTCTGACGACACCGCGGGCGCAGCTCCGCCGCAGGCACCGCCCGTCCTCTGATAGGTCCGTACCTGGCGCATTCCGCTGTCACTCACAGGGCGCTCTGCCATCGGATTGGGCACTCTCCTCAGGGGCGGGGCCCTCCGCGCCTCCCGCACGCTGATAGGCTCCCGCCAGCCCCCGGCGCGGATCATGGCGGCGCTGGGCGGGGCCCTGGGAAGGCGCGGGGGCGCGGCCGTGGCGGCGGTGCGGGGCCGGGGCCATGGGCAGTGTGCGCTGGGCCTTCCCCTGCGGCGCCTGGCGGCCCCGGCGCCGCGAGTGGCTGCTGGCCGCGCAGCTGGTGCAGCCCGAGGAGAAGGACCGCATCGGCCAGTTTGTCTTTGCCCGCGATGCCAAAGCCGCCCTGGTACATGGGGAGCGGGGACGCGGTTGTCTCGCTGCAGAGTCAGCATTGCCCAAATTCCAGATTTTTCGTAGGAAAGCGTGCCCTGCAAGGGCATTTCAGGGATGTAAAGCTAAAGTATAAGGCTTGATGTATTTAAATATGAAGCTCTGCGGAGCAAAGAGGGATGTTTGCAGCCTGCTGTCAGTAGTTGCTCTGAAAGACTTCACAACTTCTAAGTCGTGATACCAAATCAGTAGACAAAATCAGCGTACCCTGGGAGACTATACTCAAGGCATCAGTGTAATATGTAGGAAAATAAAGCTGTTCTACATGATTCAGGTTTTAAATCTCGAATAGTATAGTAATACACGCCTGCTAATTAGTCTCTGAGGAGTTACTCATCATTTTAGCTGTTGAGTATTTAATTTAGCACCAAAGTAGTGGAATGGATGCACTGAAAGGAAGGCTCTTAAGGCAATTTTACTATTTAGGGTGATGTAAAAAGTATTTATTTGTGCCATAAAGTATCATAAATAAGGCAGGAAAAGGAGCTATTATAATTTGTCTAGACTGGGACTGCTTTTGGTCTTGTGTTGACTGCTAATAGTGATAATGTACTTGATACCAGGTCTGGTGAACTCTTTTGTTTTAACTTAGTTGACACAAGCTTTTATAGAAGGGAGAAATTTAAATTATTTGGCTAAAATAGACAGCTTGATATCAACAGTAATAAAACCACATCTTTTAGGCTGGTGGTTTTCTAGCAATCACATAGCACAATAGTTGTGTATGTATCACTTCCATTTTATTTCATAGGCTGGTCGCCTGCTGATGCGGAAATTAATTGCAGAAGAGCTGTGCATACCTTGGAATGAAGTACACTTGCAAAGGACATCAAAAGGAAAACCTTTCCTGGCCAATAACTTACTTGGCATCAATTCGAATTACAACTTCAATATCTCTCATCAAGGAGATTATGCAGTCCTTGCAGCTGAGCCTGAGCTTCAAGTTGGCATTGATGTTATGAAGACCAGTTTACCAGGTAATGCATTATGGTGACCAAAGTAGATTCTGTAGTGTTTGAGTACTGAACATTTTCATGTTTCCTAAAGAACCAGTTTGTGTTCTAGAAATTTAGTGTAACTAGAAGAGAGTCTATTAATGTATTGTCTGTTTGGGGTTTCTGACTGTTAAATGCACTCCTCGTTTATTTTGCGGCGCCTCTTAAGACAGATAGATATAGATATATTTCCCATTTAGAGAAACAGAAATCTAGAAAAATAAGGTCATGAATTGTGCTATGATATGGGCAGTAGCAGCATCCCCGGATACTTTATTTATGGATTTGCCGTCTGCTAGGTAGAAGCAGGGACATTATTCCAAATAGGGACAATGGCATCCACCCCCATGAGAGCTCTATAGACTGTGTTACTCACTTGTCCCATAAGTATGGCCATTTTATGTGTTAGCCAGCCGGGAGCAAGATTCTCTGTGAATGTGCAGTAATCCTCAGTGAGAGGGGATCTTGAGGAGGGAGCATATGAGGTGCCCCTGGTAAAAGACTAAGCTTTACAAAATTTAGTTACTGTCCTATTTACTTGTATGAAATGACTGTATAGATCAGGGAACTTCAGGACCAAAATTATAACTGCTGATACTGGTGTGGTATCAACACTGGGTTAGGCATAGACCTAAAAACACAGCACTCTGCAGGCTGCCATGAGAAAAGGTAACGCCTGGACCCAGTACCCTTGGAAGCACTTTGGTTGGGCTGTCCCTGGCCTTACTGCAAGACTCACTAATTGTAATTGGTCATTTCAAAAAATTTTCTAGTTTCAGTAGGTAAATAGTGAAAATCAAAGTGTTCAAGCGTTTGTATATGAAGCTTTTCTTGGGAAGTGCAAAATTCAGATTTATACAAAAAAAGTGAAAAACTTCTGTGTGAAAGTAGGGATGTCTTGCATTCTTTGCTGGTATTTTATGCAGCTGTAAATGTAGCTGGCATTTTAAAGACACATTGTCAATATCCAGCTGACAAGTTTTATGGAAAACATTAAACTTTATATCTGAAGTCTAAAGACTAAGTGATACTTTGAGATCTGATACAGACAGGCTTCAGTGTTTTTGCCCAGAGAGAGAAAAATGGTGGTTATTCTGGAGATTGGACTGTGAAATGCGGCGCATATGTCTTTTTGTAAGTATAATTTGTGTTTTTGAAACAGAAATAAGATACTACTGAAAATGTAATAATTGTATGTGAGAACATGAGGCAGCAAATAAGTAATATTAAGGATAGAACGTTAGTTCATATTACAGAGAGTACAATTTTAAGTTGGCCATTGTTTCACCTAAATTTTTTCTGAGGAAGATTTTAGTCTTAGTAGAATCACCTGAAACTTTTTTTTTGTTGCTGGGCTATGAATAGGTAGCACTGACTTTCCCTGTATTATTTTTCTCTGGTAGTTCCACTGAGTGGTGCTCTTGTTCTGCAGTTGCTAAGTACATTTTATTTCTGAAGGTGAATCCACTATAAATCTCTTTCCCTGGAACAGCAACAAGGACAAAGAGTTCCCTGTGAACAAAGTACATTTCAGTAGGTTTGTTTGTTTTCATCAAATGCCTGTTTAAATATGAAATACTTCATCTTGTAATGTTATCCATCAGCATCTTGATTCAGGTCTCCAGTATCGTAGCTCTTATATTGCTTTATCGTTCAACCAGTGCACATGCAAAATCTGCAGTGCAGATACACAAGAGTGTCATGCAGCTGAAAGTTTTGAGAAATCTGCTGTTTGTGTGCTCATATGTAACAAGGACTCCTGCTGCACGGAAACATTTTATGTCACTTTTTCATCCATCCTATGTATTTTTGTTTTACTTATTGTTAGTAAGAAGCCAACTCTTTCCATATTACTTGTGCTTAATTATTAAAATCCGAGAAATGAGACTACTACAAGTCATAGCCTTCTTCAAAGGTGCAGGCAGGCCATACTAGAAGCTATTCTTACTACTGCAAGCAGCAACATTTCTACAAAAGTTCCAAAGGTATGCAAGAGTTTGTAACCTTTCTTCTTCTCTTCAGATATTGAAGTTAATTCTGTAGTGATGGTTGAAAAGGAAAATATCCTCTTTAGGTATTCTGTGTTGCTGCCTTTTGGTTATCTGGAAGGTTTTTGTAGATTTAAAGCACTCTTTAAACATTTAATTGTTTTTAAAGAATTATTGAGAACAATGATTATTTTCTTCTCTTTAGATCAGTTTAAGATGAACTCTTGAGTCATTTGGAGAAATGCACACTGTCTTGTAAATTTTTTAACAGAAATCTCTGTGCGCATTATTTGGCCAGAGAGTTAATGCATATGAAATTATTTTAAGCCTTTCACAAAAGAAATAAGAAGGATTCTCACAGTACTGTTAACTCCTGTGGAAAAAAAAGTTGAGCTTGTGTTTGATTTTTAACTTACGGACAAGAAATTTTGCAACAAGTGTCAGCTTGGTTTAAGTGGTGTGTGGGATGTTGATTTACCAGTCACTGAAACTCTGTAAAGTAGAACGTTTTCAGAGACTGAGGAAATAATTATAGCTTAATAAAGATTGCCTTGAGCATTTTAAAAAATGTTTCGATCTTAGGCTCAAGAGCTTTCCCACTGTGCAAGTGAATTTCTTTTCACTAATGCAGTTTCTTAGCTTGGATGGATTTGCAAAGGTAAATAAACTAACAGTTCATTCCATATCTTTGAAGATCAGCCTGCAATCCTATCCCATTGTATTTACTTTGATCTGGACAACTCCAATCTCAGTTTTATTCCAGAATTAAATATTTGACATGCAGTAAAATTAGCTTTTCTCATTAATATTTTGGTTTTATGCTAGGCTTGCTTGTTAAAAGACACAAAATGGTAAATTTTCTGCATGTGGCTCTTTCAGAAAAATTAATTTGATCTAAAAATACTCCATTAAATGCTTTTTTAAGGAAGTAGGCTATTATGTGCAAACACCTGGTTGTTTGAAACTGGTTTTCTCTGAGGCAAAGAAATATAAAGAGACCTTGACTAATTTTTCTCTTTTTATTCTCATTACATTATTGTGGTGAGGTAGTACAAGAGATAATAGAGATCTTCAAATCAGAGACAGGTCACACATGAATCAGAGTATCTAAGTCCCAAAAGAAGCTAAATACTGCATGTCAGTCTAGCTAGTGGAGGAAAGCTCTCTTTCTCTCTCTCTCTCTCTCCAGACAGTTTTAAACTTTGTGCTGTTTAATTTGGTGCATTCATAAGCCTAATTGAGTTAGGCACACGTACATCACAGTTAAGATATTTGGCATATCTTTTAGCCAGCAGCCATGTTCAGTTTTTTGAATTTGCAATGTTTTTTTAATTGCTGCTCTTCAGTAAGAATTTGCTAACCTAGAAAGGAATTCCAAAGCAAATTGTTCTTTGGAGTACTTTTGTTCTTAAACTCACTTAACTTTACCTTAAACAAAGTTGTAACTGTTTTTGTTTTTATTGCTGTATTTCAGTAAATCTCATAGCAGTAATCAGCATCTAATCTTTTACTGCTAGAGATAATCACCAAGTTGTTAGCTAATGTTACAGCTTTAGGTGTGTAGATGTACTGTTTGGAATGAAGAAATTTAACAGAGGGTTTGGTTTAACTGTTACTCCTAACAGATCAAAGAAGGCATACTTTATAAATATGTATATAAGCACATCATTTTTAGATGTGAAGGAGTGTTAAAACAGCTAGTATCCTTGTTGAGCTAAAGAATCATAGTGATTCTTTGCACTTAGAGTGAGTAAACAGGGAGGCATTTCTTTGTTCTGTTTGCAACTGGGAAGAAACAGCCATCTTAAATGTACTCTTAAAGAATGCATATTTTATAGCAGTTTCGTTGTTGTGTTTTATTCACATTTCTAACACATGTTTAACCTGGAATTACACAATTCTGTAATTGATGAAGCACCAGTGCTTCATAAACTCTGAAAGAAAAAGTTGATACTGTGATTAAATCTCCTCTTTATGGGAAAATTTCTTTATTTTCCAAAGAGATACTCTTAATCCTTTATGACTGTTTCTTTAATAGACAAATATAGAACCATTTGGATTAAAATATAAACTAATAGCAAAATGCAGAACTGTAAAATTAAGCTGTGGAGAATAGAGATGTTTAAAATGGGGTGTAAACTAGCAATAAGGAAAAGAAAAATCTTAAACTAGGAGCTTTTAGTAAAAATAAGTTGTGGAACAATGTAACTATTAGAATGCTTGTCTGATTGTTTTGGTGGTGTGAGTGGTTTTTTCCATTCTGTACACTGAATTTGCAATAATCACAATTTATTACCTAATTGCTATTTTGGGAAATTAAGTTATACATTCACAATGAGCAGCTAAATAGAACTGTTGTTTTTTGGTTTTTTTCAACAGAACTAAAGGTGCTTCTCAGCCTGCACTAATGGCAGTTAGCTTTGGCTTTCTGAATTAAGAAAGAGTAGCAGAAAAATGTGATCCAAGGACTAAGGTTGGGTAATTACTATATAGGTAATAAAAAATTATTTTTTGTTGTCAGAAGCTTCTTTGGATATTGATTGTGCAGGAATTACAGTTTGGAGCTCGTACTGATTTCAAGGTTGTGAGACAGTCTTTTAGAGACAGACTTAGAGATTTTTTTAGACTGACTAATGAAATGGTAGAAACCTTAAATATTTCACAACTCTCCTCAGTAAATGTAAAAAAAAATAGTCTCAGCTGCATTTTCCTGATGTGTTTCCTTTCTAAGAGAAATTCTTATTTTCAACAAGGCAAGTATTTTTATATTTCCTCACTAAAGATGTCAGGTTGCTGCTGTTATATCAGGTTTTCAGGAAAGTTTAGGATCAGGAGACATTTGCTACTTCTACAGGTAGCTGTTTTCTTGCCATTTGTTGGGTTGGTGTTGGGAATTCTAAGCATTCATAGGTGTTATGTGCTGTGTTGCATTTTAATGGAAAATCCAATTTTGTAGTGTATTAAAAAATTATTACTTGCCCTGTATAGTTTTCCTGTTTCTTCATCAGAATTGTTTGATTCTGTATTAAACATGTATATCTTCCTTTTTCCTTCCCTAGTAAAAACCAATTTAATAAAAGCAAAGCAAACACTTGGAGATGGTATCTGCAAGAGTAGATACAGTGAATAGACCACTGAAGTTCATCAGTTTTTCATCAGTGTGGCTCTGCTTTTTCATCTGCTTTTGCCATGTTGCAGTACATTTATCTTCCTCTTGCATCTTTCCTTGTACAGCTTTTTGGCTGGATAAAAGACAGCTCCTGCAGTGGCAGAAGTTGATTTGTGTGTTGTTGGGGGAAGGATATGGGGGGCCAACATGCCAATGAGCAGCTGACTGCTGTGTCTTCTCTGTGGGAAGACCAAACAAAGCAAAACATGCTGGATTTTAGCTGTCAAGTGGGACAAACAGTCTTTCAGCTGCCTGCAAGCCAAACAAATGGCTGTATAAGGATTTGGGGTTTGGGATTTTTGTTAATTTATTTTTAAAGAATGTCCTTATGTAGGAGAGATTGGTTCCCAAATTTAAAACACTAATACTACTTCTGTCATCATGTTGGGTTTTTTTAAATTTCATTATGAAGGGGCAAAAGAGGGAAGGATGGTGCACAGACAGAGGTGGGCAAGTTTGGAGTGTGAAAATCTACATTTTTACTGCATTCAGCTGTGCAGTTCATGTTCTGAGACAGACTTCTGTGCAGTGTCGTTTCTTCTTCCATTACAAAGGAACTCTGTTGTTCACTGGATTCATTACTGCAGTAGGATATTGTGAGGTTCAAGGATGTGGCACAAGAGTGTGTGTCTCGATATTAAGAACCATTTCCACACCAAATTTAGGGGAGAGATCTCTCATCAGACTCTTTAAGGGAAAGCAGCTCAGTTTGAATCAACTTATGCTTTCTAAGGTCACAGAGCTTCCCAGGAAAAAACTGCAGGGAAAAAATGGCATTAATCAGATCGAGGAGGTGTTGCAAAGTGTGAATCATATGGTGAAATTCATGTGGAAAATGAAAATTACTTAGGTACTGAGAATTGGCTTCCCCCCGCTTTTATCCTGTATAGCATTTTATATACCAAGTTCCAGCTGGATTTCATTGCATCCCCAGGTTCTGCAGTGGGACTTCTTAAAGATGGGCCTACTTTCCCCATAATTGCACTGTCACTAAATACCTAACTTTTCCTGCTTGATAAACTGCAAAAGGAAAATCTCATATTGTGATTAAATCTTTTTTTTGCTTGTCTGTTTTCTTGGAATAGTAAATTCCAAGAAACTACTTGGGGTTTTGCTTGTTTGTTTTCTTGGACTAGTAGATGATACAAAGGTATAGGTTTTCTTTAAAATGTTAATTTTAAAGCAAAGGATTAATTATCAAATATTTTAGTCAACATAATCTCTCTGAATGTGTAGAAAGACCTTCTATCTAGTATATTACGTCATAAAACGTAATAACACATTTTAGAAATCTGGTGGCTTGGTAGTACTATGTAGTGCAAGGATAGTGATAGTCAGACACATATCTTACATGTGGGAGCTGTTGCACTGGCACCTTCTTAAGGTTTTTTTTGTCTTTCAAAGAGAAGCAGATCTTGCTCCATTAAAACAGGTTATGTATCTAAATGGCTGTGACCTTTAGAGATCTCTTACTATTTGGACTTTTTTTGACTTTTTTTACATCTGTAGTTGTGTCCTCATGACTTGCTTTATAAAAGAAAGTGTATTTTTATGTTTATTTAGATTTTGTAGTTTGTGTTTATTTTTAGTGTGATGCAGCTTAACTTCCTAAGTGTTGAAAGGAAGTAGAGTTCCTGCTGTTCTGGCAATGGAATGCTTGCTCTAACTGTTTGATACATGTTCTGTAATGAAAAACTGATTAAAATGCCTTTTTTGTGGGGTAATTTATGTTTTTGCTGAGCTGTTATGGCTACCTAGAGCTCTGCTAGCTGTGGTCATACCACTTGGAAAGAGCTTAAGCAAGTAAAAGATGTAAGAGTTGACAAGCACAAGTTAAGAAAGTATTTCTTGTTTTATTACTGCTCACTTTCTTTTTTGCTGTCACTGTTTAGTTGTAAGTGCATTTTATTCAAAGAATTTGAGGTTCTTGAGTCATCTTGGTGATTAAGACCCTGCGTATCTTAAATGCTTTTATTTTCTTCACTCAGAAGTGAGCAAAGCCGTGAGCTTGCACCAGGGTGTGTTTGACTTCATGCTCTTCAGTAGCAAATTCCAGCTGAATGTTTGACATAGAAAGTACATGTGAAAATATTCTGGAGTCTAAACAAAATTTGGGAGGATCTGGCATTTTTTTTAAATTTTCAGGACAAATGATGAGAAGTGTAGATCTGTTGCAGACTGTGTGCTAATTGTCTTTAAATTGATCAGGTATGAGGTACTCAGTTAACAGCTTGTGACTTTTCTTCAGGTTTTTTTAAACCAAGCCATAGCTGTGTCAAAACTGCTATTTTTCCACTCAAGTTTTAGAGGCAGAGCTATATAAGCCATTTTGATTCTTTACTTTCTTTTGTTTTTCTTTTACTGTCAGGGCAACTTGTTTAAATGTTCATTGCTGCTGTTAGACCCAACCACACTAATGCAACTGAAACCTTAGCAGTGTCTCTAATATTGTAAAGACTTAATGATGCTAATAGCAGAAAAAATATCAAGCATCATCAAATTATTTCAGTCTCTTTATGACTTTTCCGTTTTTACAATCTGGAAAATGTTGAGTAATTCATAGAAGGAAATGTCACATTTTAAGGCATTTTAAAGTTAGTGCTGCTTCTCTGATGTGTGCCACGATAAAACACATCAATAGTAACATGAGAGAATGGATGTTTAACATACAAATAATTGAGAATTGCTGGATACTGACAGGAAGTGTAGAGGTCAGAGAATGTAAATCCAATTTCCAATTCACACTGAAGCTGTGTGAGCTAGTGTATTGAAAAACGATGCATTGTTTGTGTTCTATCTGGTTCTTTTAAGTTAGTCATTTATCTCACTAATTATTTGCCTTGTGTTGTTTTTCAACATCTGGACAAGGGCTAGTTGGTATTAATAATTAGGGATTGGGCATCTGTTACAGAAGAAATGTTTTCTCTGTATCAGTTTGCTTTGGTTTCCTTTAGAGACAGTAAAATGTGATCAAATATGGCTTGTGTCCTATACGAAAAGGATTCCCAGCCTAGGACTTCAGGATGTGAAACATTTCTCCACTACAGTTGGTTAGTTTATAAGCTTTGTAGCTATCTTGTGTTTCACATTATTAGGTAGAATGTTCTGTTCATGCTTCAGTTGTTCATTTTGCTATGTACGATGTGTCACACTGCCGCTTTACCTGTCTTCCATCTGAAAGTAAACTGATGGTATTGATTAGGTATTAGTTCTTGATCGCTGGCCTGTTTCTTTTATGCAGTTCAAGGCGATGAGGAGGCTGTTCACATTCTGGGGTTTGTTTTGTATTTTTGTTTCGAGTGTTTGTTTGGGTTTGGTTTTGTTTGTTGCATTTTTTCAGGAGATGAGTTGATCAGTGAGCTGGCAGTAGTAGCTTTATAAGCTAGTTAGTTTGCATCTGACCTAAACAAAGTCGAAGACTGTAAAGTAGTAAAACCTGAAGTGAAGATGGTCAGTCATCTACTCTTCCCACTATTTTTGAGAAGGCATGTGATGGTTTTAATAATTTTGGGTGCAAGTTTGTACCCTGCCTCTGTTAAGTGTACATTATTGCCAAAGCTGACTTATGATTAATCTGATGTTTGGAAAAATGTAAACAAATTGAAGATTTCTATATTACTATGGATAGTATTCTTCACTAGTAATAGTATCATAATTTATATGCATCTTAATTCAGTTGTCTTCCTACAAATGCAACTTGTTTGGATCCTTTAGCTGTTAGAAAAATGGGGGGAAATGATCCTGTATGTACTATTTCTAAAGTGCATTTGCAAACAGGCCTAGAGAATATAGTCTTCACTATTCACAATGTTCTTCACACCTGCCTCTTTTTAAAATCAGTCTTTTGTATCTGTTCTGAGGCATTGCTGTTCTACGGGGAAAATACAAAGCAGATTTTTTTGCCTAGTCTTTAAAAAGACTTAAAAAACCAGTTGTCATTGCAGTGGAAAAATGGCATTATGTATTGATGTAAATAGCTCATGCAAAAAAACCAAAATACACACTCATATGCACACATACGAACATACACACGTGCCTCTGTATAGCATGTTTACTTCCCGGCTTAATATTGGACTCTTTTGTCCAGTATCACTCACTATTTCCTCTCCTCACTCCCCCTGAAATTTCCAGGATGTTGTGTGCTTTTAATTTAATGAAGAAACTCAACTTTGGGTTTCGATTGTATTTTTAATGAATAGAAAGCAATTTTTGAAAGATTACTTGGCTTATATTCTTAAGGATCTAATTTGCTTTAAAGTTTATTAACAGGGAATGTATTTTAAAATCAGGGCAATATAATTAATGCTCAGCATTAAAAAGAGTTTGTTTGTTGTTTTGAAGGTGTCTTCGTTTGAGAGAC
>VZRL01002478.1:0-40696 GCA_013397895.1 Origma solitaria
CCTTTCTCCCTCCCTCCCTCCTTGAAAAGCTTACAGTTAATAGTTTTAGTGAGTTGTAATCCCTGTTTTTATATCAGTCCCTATGAGTGCTTCTTTGTGATGTTGTTCCGATTCAATTCTTTGGGCTGGCTGGGAGGTGTTTATGTTTTTCAATTGTCCACATTCTCAAAGCTGGACTCAGTTCCTATTTTAAACACCCTTTCTAATTTCTCCTTTTGAAATAAAGAGCTCCAGGCACAATCATTGCTTTTTTTTCCTGATGCTGTAAAAAAAATGAAAATAAATAAAGATTTGCTATAGTTTCAGAGCACAGAGAAAGCCCCAGATGCATGTGCATACCTTGCCACATAGGCATAAAGGGGATCTGGATGATGGTATGACAGCCTTGATGCATGTAGGGGAAATGACTTATTTACTAGGAGAAGTGTTGCACTGCTAGAGCTCAGTAGCAGTTAAAAGACAGGTTTTCAGTCAGGTTTTCTTCAGGTCAGGATATGCCATTGTTTTAGTGGAGAGTGTGGAATGTACTTAAAGCTGTGTATAGATAACATGAGAATCTAAACTCTCTAAACATATGGATGTCTTGTAACACTGTGCTCTTTGTAGCCAATCAAGCAGAGGTTTCAGAATGAGAGTCTGGTCACGGTGCCTCGTTAGAAGGCAAGTTATCAGTATAGAAACAGTACCTCTGATGAGTGCAAAGGCTACAGCTGGATTAGAATATCTCCACTGGTCAGTGGTAGCATGATATAAAGAATTGTTGGATCTGCTCCACCCATGTGATATCCCACACGCAGGTTAGAGATGACTCTCAGCCAGTCCTCCTCCAGGGACTTTTAATAATAAGGTGCACATGGTTTGCATGATGACCTGGCCATTATTCAAACATCAGAGGACTGCCTCAGAGGGAGAAGAGTCACGTAAAATGCCTTGTGGAAGTGAGTTTAATTCACTGTTTCACAGCTTAATTCTGAGCAGAAGCGCGGTCAGCCAAATCCACACAGAGAAAGCCAGGTCAGCATGAGAACAGCCATTCACATCTAAACAGTGGTTCATTAAAATGTGCTTTGTCTTTTATTTTAAAACTTCTAAGGTTGGGGGTTCCTTATCCTTAGGTTATCTAATCTGCTGCTTCTAAAACCACTTTTTGTTCTAGCCACACGAATCAGGAATAAAAATTTATTTTTCCTTTTGGTGATATTTTGCATTTTGTAGGCTAGTGGAGTATATTTTTTGTTTATTTATGTTTTCTTCTCTTTTTCTCCTAGATTATAACCCCCATATTTTCTGAAAGAATGAATTTTCCAGGCCTCCAGTCTCCTTTGATATTCTTCCCTTGACTTTTTAAAATGTATTTATGTAATACCCTAATTAGACCTCAGTCATGCTGACTAATGAAGAAGGATTTCTTTGTGTCTAGTGTATAGCGGTCCCACTGATATTTCTTCTCAGCACTTCATGTATACACTCTATGCCTATTGCTATATAACTGTTCCCATCCAATTGCATCTTTTTATTTCAGTACATTTCTAGAACATGTCAAGAATATTTTGAATTCTAGGCTTACATTCCCTCCCAGTTTCCAAATCAGAAAGCATAGTCACAGCAGTGCTGGACAAGGAACAGTTCCTGTACAATCCCTCCAGTGCATCCTCTTGATGACCACAGACCATTCCAAGCCAGTACAGGACTGCATCCATCTTACAGTATTTTTTTTCCAGAGCACAGATCACCCTCACTGTTTTCCTGGAGGAAAGGACCACTTGGGTGATAAACAAAAGAGAAGGATATATTTCTGTATGCGTGTTTGTCTCCAAGTTGCTTTTGCACCTCCACATGCAAGGAGAAGTGGAGATGCAAAAGCATCTTTTGAAGTGTCTGTGCAGCCCAAGGGGAGAGGAAGAGAAGAAAAGCTGTTGCTGCCCCTCTTATTGGAGCCTTGTGTGCACTGTTTACCAGGAAAACAAGAACTGGTAGATTTTCTGTCTTGGATATTTGCAAAGTACTTTGGTGACATTACATATAAATGAAAGGGGCCTTTTGTACAGTATGAAAGGGGCCTTTTGCACAGTACAAAAGGTCAACTTTTTGTCTCCTTTCTCTGCCTTTGCATAACCCTCTGGAAGTCCTGGAGCTGCTTTTGTTGCTGACACCTTCAGAAGGGGACATTGTATAGGTGACCCACAGGTTTTGGAGGTGAAAATCCAAAGCAGGATCATCTGCTTTTGACCTATCATGGAAGTAGAAATCAATGACAGTAAACTAAATTTGGGAATTGAGAAGGCCTGGCTGTATTTACCCTTGACGAGTTAATGCTGGACGTCATGTATTAGTGTGTGTAGCTGAATGAATCTGATAGAATGCGGACTTTGATTTATATACAGCTTGGCTAAAATGGTGGCAAAAGGTTACATTTTTCTTTTAAAGATTTTTTTTGCAATATAATAAAGCCACTTTGAAAAGAACCCATGAATACTTCATTCCTACTCATAAGCAGGATGACTGATATGAAAATTGTTTGAAACAATTCAGATAAAGAACGGATTGCATACAGAGGGATTTGGACAAATCTAGGCCTTGATTGTTATTAGAGAATCACTGTAAAAGAGACTTTCTATTTGAAAAAGTCTTTCCATCAGCAGATGGAACTCCCAACTCTGATCACCTAATTAATTTTCATATTTGTGAAAGACAGCTGCACCTGGTTTTTTTATGATTTATCTGCTTGCTTGACTACTACACTGTTTATGGTGATGAAGAGTTAATATTTGCTCAGAGTACGCAAAAAGCAGCAAAAAAAATGTACAAATGTTTCTAATAGGAATCGGTTTACCAACACTTAACACATGTTGTTCCCTTTGGAGTTCACTTTTCAGCACAGTGAATTCTTCACTCCCACCTTAGCACAAAAGAGGAGGGAACACAGGGGAGAAAGCAGAGCAAAGCCCTTTGATGTAGATGAAAATGCAGCCACTGAAGCATAAAGGCAGAAAGCAGCAGAATACAGATTGACTCACTACCCTCTCACTTACCCTTCCTCCCCCTGAAAAAGTGAATTCCTGAGATGTGCTGCTTCCCAATACATGAAATGGGAGGGAAGAACCCAGTGGCAGGTTAGTGATACAACTCTCATGATATCTGACACAAAGCTAACCCTGCAAGAGCAGCTTTTGGACTGCAAAAATTAGAGATTGGAGGAGATTTGACAGATTTCAGGAGTTATGATACAAGGTTTGCTATGAATGGTCAGAAGTCACAGCAGCCACTGTATAAAATATTGTTATTTTATGGTAGGGATTTATGAGTTATTTCATGTTTGTATTTTATTTTTGTGTAAAGTGAGTGTATGAGAGTTCTTTCATGTTTTTAACTGGAATACTGCACCAAGAAATGGTAGGTCAGGTTTTCCCAGATTATTGTGAATTGAGATTTTTCTTTAAGTAGCACATATACTTCTGGTTGTCATCAGAATGGAACTGGCATATTGTCAGGAATACATCTGGCTATATTAGTCAGGCAAATTTTGTTGCATTTAATTCTTGCTGGCAACAGACCTTCTACAAGGGGTTTAGGAACATGCCTCCATTGCAAATTAAAAGTAGAAGAGCTACAGGAAGGCATCTCCTACAGGTGCTCAGTGTTCATTTCCCTTGTACAGCAACAGCTAACATCTGAACCAGTGGTGCCAGGAACTCTTCACAGACAATGGAGAAAACTCAGTTTAGAGAAAGTATTAAGGAAACTTCCCTGTCTGACCATCCAGGAGTCACTCTTGAAGTCATACTTGCAAAACCTGAGCTGGGACCACAGCCGCTTCACAGCTACACATCCCACACTCACAGCCAGACAAATGAACACTGAAAGAGGAGAAGGCACTGAAAACAAAATTATGAGCATGCGCTGCTGGTTTTTTTCCCCCAGAAACTATTTTGAATAATGAGTTGCATTAAACAACCAATTTGTTTTGAAAAATTTTGCAAATGATTGTGTGAATAAAATAAAGTATTAGTGTCATGCCATATATATTTCATCACTGGGAAGAATCTAATTTTTCCATAAATACAGATTTATTTGATTACAGGAAAGAGAACCATTTGAATAAAAGATAATTGTGTCTGACATGAATGGCTTTCATTTTTTTTTTGTTGCAATTTATCTCTCCAGTTATCTGTACAAGAATAAAATTCTCACAGTAGATCACCAGGCATTTCCAGAATATCTGTAGCAGATTCAAAACGCTTTACTGAAATCTCTGCAACAAAGTTTCTAGAAACTTTATTATTGTTGTTATTATCTGGTGCCCTGAAATATTGAAATTTGTGTTTTAGGACTGCATGAATTCATTCTGTAAATATAGCCATGGTTTCCATAATTAAAATTTGTCACTGTTATCCTGCTTTAGAATGATAATAGTCTAACTATGGCTCCTACAGAAAGAGGATGTTGTCCAATCTTCCTTACCAATGTAGAAACACCAACAACCATAGCAGAAAACTGCAATGTAATTTGGCACATGCTGCCCAAATAAATCAACAAATCTGCTTCTGTGTGTGCTCCTCTCAAAAAAAAAAAGAAGAAAAAAAAAGAAACATGTACAGAACTGAATAATAAATACAAAGGAAACACAGTGCTATGCCAAAATAAAGAAATGTCATGTTCAGTAGAACAATGTCTCTGAAATATGTTTTGGGGTGTATTCTCTATTTGTTACAGTTAATAACTGAATGTTTAACTTGAAAACCTATGAAAAACATTTTGAAAATTAATGAAGTCTTTGGGGTTGCAGTCAAAGTAAAGTTTTCATTTTCTATTGTAAAACTAGAATAAAACCAATTATGACTTCCCATTACAAACAAATGTTAGTGTTAGCAAAATGAAGTTAACTGCTGAGAATAATATTCTAAGGTCATTTAATTGCCAAAAGGATAGTTAATTATTTCTCAAATATTTTTGTGTCATTACTTAATAATGCTACAATAAAAGTCCTCATAACAAGCTATGCTATAGGGAAAATACCCTGGTTTTGGTGTGTTAATCTTAGAATTCTTTTCAGCTTTACCTTCTAACAGTTGCAATACAAAAAATTTGCTCAGCTTTGTGTATCTGAGCATGCATCTGAAACACAAATGCAGACATGTAAAATGGTGACAGTGAAAATATGGAAATATTACTTCAAAACTGATTCAAGGCTCATTCTAATGTGTTTAACTTTCTTGTGTCAATCATAATGCACTGAGCCATGGCACAATTAGCCAAGACAGTTTGTGGAGTCTCCATCCTTGGAGAAGCTCAAAATCCATCTAGAGATAGTCCTGAGTGACTGACTTGAGATGCCCCTGACTGAGCAGGGGGAGGCTGCACCAGATGTCCTGCAGAGATCCCTTCCAACCTCAATTATTCTGTGATTCTGTAAAAAACACTTATTCTCTGTTGGAAAAAAGTTCAATTACAATTTTATTAATAGCTCTAATAAGGGAAAATTATGGGCACTTGATCACAGCTTCTTATCAGGTCACTCTTTCCTCAGTTTGGCAGTTCCTGCAAAATATCATCATGTTTTCGGAAAGAAAAAGTGTTGATTCTTTGGATGTAACAACCTAGGTTTTTATCTTTAGGTAGAAGGTTTTTTTATTAGATGCCTGATAATGTTAGAACGAAAGACAAGATTTTGTGCAAGGAAGCATTTATTTTGAATTTAAAGAGAAGCTTCATCTCGCAAAGCTAAGTACACATGAGAATAGTGTCTTTAAATTAAGTACATAGCGGGTCATCTCTGAGAGAAAAATTGGACCAGAAAAAGATATTAAATGAGGAAATGGAATAAAAAAGAATTGAGTCGCAATTTCTCTGAGAGGTACTAAAACAGCATATAACATGGAAAAATTACTTTCATAGGCCCTAAAATCATTATCATATAGTAGTCATTTACTCTTTGGTATTTAACAGAGTTAGAAATTATTTTTCTTGGATTTGTTTCATTGTTTTGTTGTTTGGCTTTTGTTTTGTGTTTTTTTGGTATGTGTCTTTCTTACTCTTTTACCACCATCTCTGATATTCACAAATAATAGAGAAGTGCCGTTTCCAGGGTACAAGATACTGCAACTGTAAAAGAATATTTCTGAACTACGAAAATGCACCTCTTACCATTTTTTTTACAAAGATCTTTTGCATCTTTTGCAAAGCCAGATCAAAATTAAATATTGTAATTAACGTTGGTACCATTCAAGTGTAACTTAAAAGATAGGTAGGTAAAGTAGATTCTTTTATATAGTGAAATTATCGTAATCAGTTATTCATCAGATTTTTTTTTCCATTGGCAATAAATAGAAAATATATATATCCCTTATTCTCATCAAGCTATTGGAGTCACAATCAGAGTAAACACCTTTCCCATTCTTTTAGATCAGCTGTCACATGCAGCTTCATACAGACAATGCCTTTGATGCAACGCTTTTTTTTATTCTCCAACAAGAACTATAACATTTTAGCTTTTTCTTTAATCTGACTTTGATTCAAGTCATTGTGATTGTACGCTTTCTCTTGTCTCCTATCTGATGCACCCTTTATCCTAGAAAATGCTTCTTTTGAGATTTTGAATCTTGCAACTCTTACTGCAGGGCTTTTGGTTTTGGGGTTTTTTTCCTTCTTTCCCAGTCACATAAAAAATGATGAATAAAAATTTTAATGGCATATGAATTTCTCAGATGTCTAAGTGACTTTAGAGCTTAGAAGAAAACATTTCCCTGGTACAGCTGAACATGTGTGGGCAGAGAGCAAGGTTGTTTTGCACTTCACCTCTTCCTATATGAGGGAGGAGCAGAACTACTCAGATGTGTGCGGCTCAGTGAACTTAATCACTGTTATGAAGGCTGCATCCCTCTTCCCAGTCAGCCGCTTGGGTCACTCTGAAAGCTGCAATCCTTAGCTTTCAGGCTGTCTCGGTAACTCAGTCTTCTTCTAATGACATTGCCTCATCCTTCTGCACACAGCACAGGTATTCATAAATCGCGCTTTGCCAACTGTCTGTGGAAAATTCTGCCTCTGCTTCTGAATCTTTCTGTGTTGGTTTGCATTTGCTTTGCATCCCTCCTGGGATGTAGAGTGCATTCAGAAATGTATCCTTCAGGGCCCTTCTGGAAGACCCAGACTGATCTCAATGTTTCTGTAAACTCCATGCAAGCATTATGAGTGGATATCAAACATCATGGAGTATTTCACTGCCTGCTCTACTTTTAAATCACTCAAGAATATTAAAACTATTCTTTGAATCATAGGGACTGTATTTAGAGTAAATTTTCATATCCTCAGGTTATTATTCCTTCACTCCATCATGTATGCCTTCCGTATTGTTTCAATATACTCTCTCACCTTTGTCTTGACTGAATCCTTGGGGTGTATTTCCCTGTGTGTTTATGCATCAAGGCCAAAGCTGAAATTAGTGGCTCCTCCTCAAAAACACTGTCTTTTTCCACCATAATTTTGCTTCAGTGAGAAAGAGCAGGACTGGATAGTCCCCTGGTGTGTTTCTACAGTAATTAATCTGGATGAGAAGATGAAAAAACTGTAGTCAAATAGATGTCATTTAAATGTATAACTTAAAAATAAAAAAAAAAAAATTGTGACCAAGCCTTTTTTTAGAGGTGCTAGGATATCCATGTGCATTTTCTAAAACTCCTCAGGTGGAATTTTACCACCTTAAAAATCGAGCCTGTTTCAGGAAAGAAAACATGATTAATTTATTTGTTTCAAGCTCTTGCTGGCTTGCTAACTAATTAAGTTTTGCTTTTCTGTACCATAATTTTTTTCTACTTAATCATACTTTTTATCAGGATTTCACTTTGGGTCATGCTGTTTCATTCTTTCATGTACCATTCTCAGAAGAGTATGTTACTTCATTGCAGCACACTAAAATGAGTCTCATTAACCTTTTTATACGATGGCTGACATTCAGAGGAAGTATCAGCCTCAAATTTTGAAACTCTGCCAAAATATTCAAGCTTGGATGTATAAAGTCTGTTTTCTCAGTCTGTAGTTGAAATTTCCAGATCAAAGCAGCCCCATTTGTAGTGATCGGGGTCCTTAGATATCAAGGTAAAAATATTCTTGTCCTGCCCTTATCATTAGAAGGTATTTTGTATGTTCTGCCAAAGTCAGAACAGTAACAGTTTTGAATTATTTATGAGGAGACTTCTTGACTATTCTTAATTTTTAAAAAGTCAAAAAACTGTGTTAGTGTCAAAACTTCTGTAAAATATTCAACTCACCATTGACAAATTTCTCTTGAAGTTTTGATGTTGGTAATCAATAGTAGTCATGGGAGGATGGTTTACTGACTTGTGCATTGCTTTACATTCTTATGCAAGGCACTTCTCTTGTTCACAGCTGTCTGAATCCTGATAATACCACAAATAGTCTCATAACAGATGACTTTTCACTACAGCCTCCCAAAATCAAAATTTTTTACCCCTGAAATCCCCTTCTGAAAAGTGTTTTCTGCTCTCCCACAAGATCGCATCACAGGAGATCTCAGCTGGACTGTGCCTTTTACCCACTTTGTTCTGGTCCTTTTCACACACAGAAGTTTCCCTTAGGCAGAACATACATTTAATGTACAATTCAAAACCAGACTAAAAATTGGAGCTGAGGTTTTGTTCTGCCTTCATGAGAGCAAAATGCCAAATTACTGGGACACTTTTGCTGGTTCAATGTCATCCCAAGCATGCTGTTGCTAAGCTAGTCCAGGTCTCAAAGCAGCAAGGAGAGCACTACATCTACAGAAGCATCTGACTAAGGATGGGAAGTACATTTGTACTTTAGACGTCAGAGTTGCTGGGAGATAATGAAGAGAAAATAAAAACAACTGAAATGCATTTAATGTCACTAGGAAAGCTGTGTCTTTTTTCCCTTTTTAATCTCTGGCAGTGGGTAGTAGGCTGTGGGCATGAATGCTTCATTTCTAATAAGAGGATGAAAAGTAAGCCTATATTTAAAAGAATTATTAGGGAATTAGGCTTCAAATGACATCTGGAGGGAAAAGTGATTGTAATGCAAATGTTCCATTTTAGCAAGTGAGAGATTTAAAGAAACTTATGTCATGTTACTCTAGAAAGCAAATATCCTCTTTATTCTAGGAAGTAATACACATTAAACAGAAGTTCCCACCAATGGCTGAGTTTGGAAATGAGCTCCATTTGTGAAAAGCTTGTGCCAGGTTTTCTCCTCCAATGGATTCCATCTCTAGCTGCCTATCATCATTGCCACAAGCATTGTCCCATGTATATTGTATCATTCTTTTGCTTAATGCAACTAAAAAAGGTCAGCATATATTTCACTGGGCTATTAGAATATGGTGCTTAACCAGGACTAGTGTAGCCATTTGGAAAACTTATACTGTATACACATATGTTGTTATAATTTCTGAAGTTTTTCGGAATCACTTGAAATGTTTAATACATTTTTCTTTTAGCATTATAAACAAAACAGAAAATAGTTCACATTTCCTTTCCCCGTCCAGTTTTTATAAAACAGAAATAATTTTTATTGCACAGCTCATTAATACATATCCCTGACCAATGTTTATCCCTTTGGATGAATGAGTACATCAAAAATATCATGTACAGGTGTATTGCAAGTGCTTTTGGACAGAAAATTATATAGCATTGCTTTTTTGCACCAGTCTGAACATCAGTGTGGTTAATAATAATCACTGGATAAACAAGTTCAAAAAGCTTTTGACAAGTGCATTTCTTTTTGTTTGCTAGAAAGTGTCTTCATTTGCAATTCTAACAGTACAGAACATTAACAGCAGTCTGTGAATGTATTTCTATCCTGCTGCAGCAATGGCTTTAGAGCCAAAAAAGTGCTTAAAAGTAAGTGTTTCAAGGTAAATGTTATTTTCTTAGTATCATCTGGAGTGAAAAGATCCTTCGCATATAATCTCTTTTCTTTACTTTGTAGGGCAATTTTGATTCACTCACATTTGAAATTTCCTCTTTTTAAAAAACAGCTTATAGTGAGAAAAGCATTCTGTAAGAACCTTTCTCTTTGACCATTTTACAGCTGCAGGTTGTAAAAGAAAAAGATGATTAATTTTTCATCCTGAGATTATTTTTCACATGCTAAGCTACAAAATTCAGTCTTTTTTGTTTTTATTTATTTTATTTTTAAATCATGTTTCACAACTTGGCAGCACCGGGCATGACACTACAAAGGAAGAAGAAAGGTTGACAGCTCTAGCACACAACAGGGATGAAACCAAGTTGGAATATCACATTTAGTGGATTTGCCATCCTTGGAGACATATAAAATCAACTTGGATGTAGTCCTGGGCACCCAGCTTCAGGTAGCCCTACTTGAGCAGGGCCATTGGACTAGATAACCTCCAGAGGTTCCTTTCATCCTCAACCACTCTGTGACACCAAATTCCTCTGAGGGCCAAGCTAAATTCTAAAATCAAAGAACGTCCATTATTACTATCATAGCTATTGCATCAAAACTATTTCCAAGCATAATTTTCTGATACTATAAATCATACATACTATGATTTTAATTGGCAAGAGCATATACAGGATTTATCTGGATTCCAGACTCAGCTCTGTAGGTGCTGTGCTAACATCAGAAGCTCTGTTCTGAAAAGCTGGCAGTGAAAGGCAGGTGACACAGTGAAGAGAGGTGCAGTGAGATATTGCAGAAATGCATACATACATAAAATTGTAAAAGTTATTTGCTTTTAAAGAAGTTTGGGGTTTTAACATTTTTTTTTTATTTTGGAGACAATATTTTAGGGAAAAGATATTTCTTTCCCAAAACTAGGACATACACAAAATAAGAAGGGCAGCAGTGACTTTTCCAGTGATTAGAGTAGGAGATTGGAAAATAGATATTAGGCATTTTCGAACATAATATATGTGCACGCTTGGTGCACAAGTGTTAGAAGAAGAGTCTTCTGCAAATTCCTGAAATTCAGTTTTCTACCTATGGAATAGTTATGACCTACCATGTGAGATATTGTTACTTTGGGCGAGGCACTAAATGATTTCATTATTCTCCTTTTGATATTCAGCATAATATGAGTCATGTAGGTACCATGTAATGACTATGATTCCCACCACCACCACCAAACAGAATGTAACAGTATTCATAAAAGAAATCCACAGGGAATCAGAACTGCTAGCTATCAGCAGTTCTCTGATCAAAAATAACTGCTTCTTATTATGCAGAGATAAATTAAGACAGCAAGCAGAGTCACCAGAAACAATGCAGAGCCAACATAATGAAAAGCAATCTGAATTTTCCTCTGAATTTTATCCAGCTGCGCTCAGTTTCAAGGCAGAGAAAAAGAGCGAAATAATCATACAGTACTCAGCAAACCAACTCACAACAATGTCTGTTCTTATTTTCAACACAGATGAGAGAAATACTCATTTAAACTCTAACCGGCAAGATTTTGGTCTACTCTTGTTTTCAACAGAGATGAAAGAAATATTTATAGTCTAACTTTCAAGCTTTTGGCCTACACAGTCTGGAGTTAAAGAATAGATATGTCAGTGGGAAGGGACCTACAATGGCCATCTAGCCCAGCTGGACTGGTCTAGTGCTGACCACTAAAAGGGCTACCCAAAAGTTAAAGTATACTATTAAGGGCATTGTCTTAATGTCTCTTAAACACTGACTTGGGCCATCAACCACCTCTCTAGGAAGCCTGTTCCAGTGTTTGAACAGCCTCTAAGTAAAGCAGTTCTCAGTTTCCAGTTGCCTTTTCTAAACCTTCCCTGGTGCAGCTTTGAATCATTCCTACATGTCGTATCCCTGGATAGAAGGGAAAAAAGATCAGCACCTCCTTCTTCACCTCTCCCCCTTGGGCAGCTGCAGGGAGCAATGAGGAAACCCCTCAGCTTTCTTTTCTCCAAAACAAACACAGAGTCTTCAGCTGCCCCTCGCAGGATGTTTGCTCCAGCCCTCGCACCACCTTTGCTGCCATACTCTGGATGTAACTGAGTACCTTCACATCCTTGTTAACCTGTGGGGCCCAGAACTGCACACCACACTCCAGGTGAGGCTGCACCCACGCTGAGTGAAGCAGGATAATTCTCTTTCAACCTGCTGGTGATGCTGTGTTTGAGGCACCCTGGGATGGATTTGCCCCCTGGGCTACCAGGGTACACTCTACTGATTCACACTGAGCTTGACATCCACCAGCACCCCCAGATCTCTTGCTGCACTCCTTTCCCAGTGTAATCTTGTCTCCAGTAATACTCTATCCTACCTTCAGAATCCTCCATTTGCAAGCTGTATCTAATTCTGAAATACTACTTTAGAGATGTGAGTTTTCTCATTATTGACAGGGAATCATTAAGGCAAACAAATATAAGATGCAACTGTCTTCTCCACCACGTGAATCACAGATTTCTGTGTTCATGACCAGGGACAACAATAAAAAAAACCTAATGCATAGCAGGTGCCACCTGCCAGCACTGTGCCTCAGCATCCTTCACCACTCCTCCTACAGCAGCACTGTGCATATGCCCATGGACCGTGAACAATACTCTGTTCAGGATTGATGCCTTGTGTCCAGCTTTGCAGGGACTTTTTTTTTACTTAACCCATGTACCCAGGTTACTGAAGCTAGCTTTTAATTGCTTGCTTCGTCTGTTTCTATTGTCTGGTGTTGGGAGTCACTCTTGTCTTCACTGAGATCTGGTTTATTTCGCTAGTTGATTTTGTAGCAAAGAAAATGCATAATATTAGCTGTGGGTGAGTGCTCTTCTGACAGGGAGAAAATTGCATGGGATTGTTATAAAAATCTGAAGCAAGGCTGATGTATAATTCAGAATTTCTGAAGCAAGGGTGAATATCTGTCTCACCACACATAACCATATCACACCTCTGCAATCTTTACTATTTTTAGTTATATAAAGTCACTTTTCTAATATTGATTATTCTTGTCTTTATGTCTAAGTGTTGGTATCCCTCTCCTACCTGTTTTCTGCCCATGCTGAAATCAGTGTCTTGGGACACTCCTGATTTTAAAAAGGGGAATGCTTGCTGAGTGAGAGAAGACACTGATTCTCTTTCAGTTCCTGTGAGCCAAGCTATTAGCTGCTGACAGGCTTTATTGAATCAGCATGTGGCTTAAATCCAGAAATGAATTATAATACAAGATTAGAGTTATGGTCTCAAACTAAAAACAATGTTAGCGCACTGACAGCTGTGATCAAAGTTGTTTCAAGTTCTCTCAGAGGCAGAAATCCCTAGGTGGCAATCAAAGGTTTCATGGTTAGGAATTACAGACAGAATTCATAATGTGCTCCAGTCAAAATAAAAAAAGTCAAAAGCTACTATAAACGGCATACTCTCTTGGTTAAGGACTGAGGCTCTGCAGTCTAATTTAAAATCATCTCCTACCCCAAACAACTTAGTCTCATCCCAAAAGTCCAGAAAAATACTGTATTAAAAAATAAAATCTACCTAAACCAGGTGAAGCACACATAATTATTATTTTTTAATGGCCAAAGCAGAAGTAGCACAGGGTTGGTTTATAGAGGGATAATTTTGTATGCCAGACAAAAATGCTCAATAGACATTTTGAGAAAAATATGTAATTCCTTCTGATGTATAGAAGAAAAATTATTCTTACTGCCTAAAATTTGTAGCAATGCCTCGTGAATCACTGCAGTGTAAGAGGACCCAACCTGGTGGCTGTGACTACATTTATGCATAAGAACAACTCCCTGATATGCTGCAAAAGAATACTAATATTAAGAGTCTTGGTTTATTTATGTGTAAATTTAGATAGATTTATTAGAGGGACCTGACTGGGGTACAGTATCATTCACTGTACTCAGGCTTCCTTGGCCTGAAACAGAGTATTTCCCCCTGTGAAGGAGCACATGCAGTTCCTATTGGGACCTGTCTAGGGATAAGATGATGGTGTTTTGCAGGTCAAAACACTGGGACCCCTTGGGGAGAGTGTTCTTAAACAGTTTTAAAATACTTGACAGGCTGACAGGTATCTTTGATCTGTTCTGACTGGGCTGGAATGGATCCAGCAGGTGGATTAAATTGATGGATGATATTCTTCCCATTTCTGTCTCTCCCCACGGTGATGTTCCTTCTCTGAGGTAAAACGCTGAGGTTGAGCTGCACTGTGTGCACAAGTTCAGTGCACATGAAGCTGCATGGGATTAAAAAAGGAAGAGGGTATCAGTGCCTTTTCCACTGTTTTGTGGCCACTCTGTTGAAATCCTACATTGATGAGTCTGATCCCACACTGAACAACATTCTCTGTTGGAAAATGGAAGGGCACAAGGCAAGGGAGAGACCCCATTCCTATTCATTTTTCATTAAAACATTCTGATCCCTTGCCTAGAGGTTTAGAAATTATGTGATGTTTGGAGCTATTGTTCTACTTTTTTCTATGTTATATCTTATGCACCTTGAACAGGTTTTGATAATATCTGTTCCAGATGGAAAATTGACAGGATGAAAGAAATATTGGGCTTCCTTCTAACCATGTAATTCTGTCCTGATACTGCCCACTGATGGTTCAATCACTCAGAGGTTCATCTGCCTTGTGATAATTTTGAGCTGCTGCAACCTTACTGAGAAAACGTATCTATATTTTTATGGTAGGAATTATTTTATGCTATTCTGAAAAAATAACGTTATAGATATTATAAGTTTTTAAAAGCATGGAAAAAATTTTATTCTAAAATTAATATTAAAAGGTAATGATTTGAATTATATGTGTGGATTACGGCCATTTATATAGTGACATTGAATTGTCACATGACACGTCATATTAGAGTATTTTATACCACACATGTACATGCTTATATAGTTTAAAAGAAGATAATGAAGTAAAACGACAAAAAAAAAGATTCAGGTTCCTAAAATCTCATGGTAAAATTGTACTTTTAGTATTGCTTATGTCTGAGGTATCTTATTATACCATATTTTGGTAAAAGAAATATAAATTTTCAGCTTTCTCAGTCTTCCAATTGTTGTTGTCACAGTAATGAGACTAAGAAGTCTGAGACCCTTCAGATTCTCCTTTGTCAAGCTTTCTCATGCAGACTGTGACCCCTTCTCCTGAATTCAGACAAGTAGCTATGGTAACCTTTTAATCTATAAATGGATGGGGTTTCAGGGCTGTCAGGGGTTTCACTGCTGACTCACACTGAACCTGAGGCCCACCAGCACCCCCAAATCCCTTTCTGCAGGGCTGCCCTTCAGCTCCTGCTCTACCAATTTATAATTGTGCCTGGCATCACTCCATCCCAGCTGCACAATCCAACAAAGAGTAGGATTAGTTCTTCCAGATGTAAGATCTAAATGTCATGTTTCACTTTGCATTATTTCAAATTTCTGTGTTTAAAGAATCTGAACTTAATTTTTGATCTTTCCTTTTCACTTCTATGATTGTTTAACTGTGTCAATACTTTTTCATGGAAAGTAAAAGGTACACTGTATCTCATAGAAATGTTTTCCTATTGATGGTATATTATTTATAAAAATGAAGAATAATTTCCAGGTTGTATCTTTTCCTTTTTTCACACCTGGAAATAATTCATAGCTTAAATTTCTCATAGTTGTTCCTTTGGCTCCATAGTTATCAAAACTAATGTTCCAAACTTCTGAGGTAAATCCTGTCCAGGCAGTTCCCAAATTTAGCCATTATTTGAGCATTTTTTTCTAAAGAACTAGGATTGACCTCATTATTATCAAATCTTCATAACAAGAAGGATTTTCCCAATGCAATAAAGCATCCAAGCGTCACAATTACTTTTGGAAAACTTAAGAAAACCTCATCACATGAAAAAAAACAGTACATTTTTAAGAAATTAGCAGGTAAGCAAAATTAGAAAATTTATCTGAATTAGAAACTTAATTGTATTACATTTTAACACTCTTAAAGCTTACTGCAATTAAAGGAAATGCCTACATCCTTTGCTAGATCCTTACAAAACGCTAGATTCAGAATTGAACACTGGAGAAAACAGAGCATCGCATGGTCCAGCAAAGAATGGTGGATGAGTAGTGCTGCTGTTCCAGCAGAAGAGACATTATGGATTGATACAGCTTGGAACTGGCAATGTCTCTTTAGGGTTCTCAGTCCTGTCAGTATATACATGTAATTCCTGTTGATATTAATGGAAACTGCAATTGTGATGAGATTAGGTTTTGGAAAAACTTTTTAAATCCAATACAAACCTAAATTATTCAAAGAATGGCAACCCTAAATTTCTGCTATTTTATATTTCCTTATGCATTTATTTCACTCTAGTGTTCTAAAATTCAAAACTGAGTCACTATAAGAGAAGGAAGCATTATTCTTCCAATATTTAGCAAAGAAAAGGATGAGGCTCCAAAGGATGCTGTGACGTGGGAAAGTTCTTTAGAACATTTTTCTAGATTTACTATTTGAATGAAAATAATTAATATAAAAGAAATTCTAAAAGATAGTCCTCCTTTTCCAGTAGGAGTAGATTTACTGAAGAATTTTAAAACATTCTTTAAACATGTTAATATTCCTTAAAGACAAATGCTAAATAAACCAGACAATGTTGGGATTGAGGAGGCTGCCAGGACATTGCTGTTCTGCAAAATATTCATTTCTCAACTCAAGGAAAGTCAAGGGTCAGATGGAAAATTGATTTATTTATCACAATTTAGTCATAAAATATAACATCATAGCAAGATAATATTTATCAGCTCATATGTGATAAGTGAAAATGCAAATTTCTGCAATGCACTGTAATCCTTTTCTTTTGCATGTCAAACTACTTTGACGTAATCTGAGAGCAGACAAATGGGCAGTTATCATGGTACAACAGATCTAAGGAAACCTGTGATGCTGAAGCGAAGTTTTCATGCATCTTTACCCACACTGCCTTAGTTTTATTGCTGCTAGAGGAGTAATAACACTTCCAAATTCTCAGAATAGATGTATTAAAACCTGTGAATTTCTAAAAATATCTGCTTGGAACTCCAAACCATCTAAGAGTGATAGAAAGCTGATTGACCTTATTATCTTGCCACATTTCTTGCAGATGCTTTCAGATTTCTTTCCAGAAGGCACAGTATCAGGCTTTGATGAACATCACAAAAAACCCCCAAACCTGTAAAGTTCACGTCTGTTCAATCAAGTGGTTTTTGATGTTCATAGACCAGAATAATTTTGTTTTAAATATCAAGATCAGCCTTATTACTGTGAAATAAATCAAGACACAAATAAACACAACTCTTAGGAAAAAGCTTTTGTCTTACATGATGCTTGTGGAAGAGTTGTATAGAAAAAAGCATTCTTAAAGCTAAATGGTAACTCTCAGGGAAATAAATGGGCTATGACAGGTTTGGTTAAGGCTCTCCTTAAGTGAGACTGTGTTGTAGAGGGGAAGTGTTCTCTGTCAAGAACTGCCATTCATCTGAACCTTAGGCATATTCAACATTTATAAATTTCTTCAATGAGATTTGATGTTTTCCATAACATCTTTTCAATTTGAAATCTCAAGGAAGCATTAAGTAAGAATTATCCCATAATTTAGGAGGTCTGTATTTGCCTTCCTAGAAAATGTGGTCCTTGCAGAGCAAATTACATAGGCATCCAACATAAAGAACTCTTCATGCCCTCAAACTGTAAGGAGATGGTCTGTATCTAGCAGCTCTGCAGTGGTGGAGAGAAAACGTGGTTCCCCTGCACTTCTTTCCAGAATACAGAACAATTTACCTCAATTTAACTTGCTAAAACAGGCAGCACAATTACGGCTACTATTTAATCTGATTTCTTCCATTGGCCTGGAATAAAATATTCTTCATTGTGCCTGGAGGAAACACAAAGTTGACTTATTCCTTTATGGTGGTGTCTGCACAGACCCCTGAGGAAGCATCAGCAGTAAGAACATCTTTTTCATACATACATCCAACAAGGCCAAGTGTATGGGCCTTTACCTGGGCTGGGGCAATCTACAATATGAATACAGGCTGGGGGATGAAGGGATTGAAAGCAACTCTGCAGAGAAGGACTTTGGGATACTGGTGGGTGAAAAATTGGACATGACCCAGCAATGTGTGGGTGCAGCCCAGAAAGTAGAGTCTATCCTGGGCTACATCAAAAGCAGCGTGGCCAGCAGGGCAAGAAGGAGATTCCGCCTCTCTACTCTGGTGAGATTTCACCTGAAGTGATGCATCCTCAGCACAAGAAAAACATGTGCCTGTTAGACTGTGTCCGGAGGAGGACCACAGAGATGGTCAGAGGGCTGGAATGCCTCTCCTGTGAAGACCAACAGAAGGTTGGGATAGTTCAAATCAGGGAAGAGAAGACTTTGGGGAGACCACTCAATATGTTAAGGGGACTGATACAAGAAAAAGTAATTTTTTTTTAAACCAAGGCCTGCAGTGATAGTGCAAGGGGCAAGAGCTTTAAACTGAAAGGGTAGGTTAGACATTAGGAAGAAATTCTTTTTTGTGAAGGTACTGAAGCACCAGAATAGGTTGCCCAAAGAAGTTGTGGATGCCCCATCCATGGAAGAGTTCAAGACTAGGTTGGATGGGTCTTTTAGCAACCTGGTCTGTAGAAGATGTCCCTGCCCATGGCTGGGACGTTGGAGCTAGATCATCTTTTAATGTCCCAACACAATCCATGGGTTTCTGCGAATATCCTTATTAAATGTTTGCACCCTGGAGCAAACACTCTTGGCTTAAATGTGCTAGAACCTACAGGGAGCTTCCCATCAAAGTTCCTGTTTTAAAAGAATACCTTTTTACTTTTTTTTTTATGTTTGGTCCATTTCAAACAAGACTCTGCTAAGGAATCGTCTGTGAGCTCAATCGGCTACAAAGGCCAAGTCTTAGAGTTAAAATGACTGTATTGTAAACACATGTGTACATATGTATAGTCAGCCAGCTGTTCTGGAAGGAATGCAACAACACAGAAGTAGCAGATAATTAAATCAAATGCGCCTCTTTTCAATAGTAATTGAAGACTTTATTATTTTCTCTGTGTGTAGATGGTTTTGACAGAGCCTTAATATGGTTGGCCAACCTAAGAAGAAAGTAAATCAGGAAGTGAGTTACTTAGACTGCTGCAAACTGGGACTATTCACATGAACTTTAGGGAAGAACTATTGCCTCATTAAAACTCACCACAGTTAAATCCTTCTTGTAAGCTCACTGCATGTATCTTTGGACTTTCTGACTGAAAAAAATCAGAATTCTGAATTTAAATTCATTGTTTTGGAGTCCTGGTTTGGTTTATCTTATTTATTCAAAATTTACAGATAAGCATTTAAAAAGAAAGATATTTGATCTTAGAGCTCTCTAAGAGGAAGGATTTTTGAATTATGATTCTTTCTTTTTCAGTAGGTGCCATTTTAATTTTAGTAATTTCCACTGGATATCTTGAAGTAGTTCAGTTTTATTCCCTGTGTTAAGTGGGAAACCCTAGAGCTTTCAGTTGCTTATGTCAAGGACTATATATAAAGATGTTCTAGCTGGTTATTAGTTGAAATTGATCTTAATGTCTTTGTGTTAATATTGCACATTCAGTAAGTTCTAGATCCTCCAGAGACAATAATGTCCCTACTTGCATATACAGCAAATAACTGCATTAATGCTGTTGGATCTATTCTGATTGTTGAGTTTATGATTCTGAAAGCACTTTCCTATTGTTTGTTCTTTGTTTTTTCTTAAAAGAAGTTTTCAGGAGCTTCTTAGTTGAGATCGTGCTATAAAAACTGTGTATGCATGCTGAACTGTGTTTTTCAATAAAAGAATATCGAAGTGATGACTCAAATATGATTTTATTTTGTGTTTTAACTTCACATACACAGATATAAGGATACAGATAAATAAATGAGACGTATGTATGGGCAAAAGGTTAGATGATATGAATAATGATTTAATTTTCTCTCTGATACGTATGTACTTCAGAAGTGGCTTTGGTCTTTGACATTGAAAGAGCCTGAGTGCTCCATAGCTACTAAGTAACTTAATTTTTGTCCTACCCTCAGTTTCTCCTTCACTATGGTAGAATCTTAAAAGTAATTCTTGTGGAAAGTAGAATTTATGCAGAGCATAACTATGCAGTCACTGAGCTGCACAAAAGCATGAACACGAATGTGAAATAAGCACTTGCCTGTTTAGTAATTTCCAATTAAAAAATGTGAAAATACCCAAAGATATTAACAGCTTATTTGATTTAGCGTGGGTGAAGGGAATATATTCTTTTAAATATATGAAAACTAAATATATAATGTTTGCAACCCAACATCAATATAACTCAGTGTATGTTTCCATGGCATTTTTCATCCAAAAATAGTCACTTTTTTCATCCTGTAAGCCAACCAGAAGATATATAGCTGTAGTTAACAGCATGCCTTATTGCATTTTTATGAGGTAGAGAGAAAAAAAAGGAAAATAAGAGTCAATATTCAGAAAATGTCAGATACCTGCTGCATGAGATTAAGAAATTGTTTCACTTCTGAATGTTTTTTTCACTACATTTATACAGAGTTTCTTCTTCCCAAGGCCTGACACCAGCTGTTGTCTTGAACAGGACACAAGAATGATGAATTATTGTTGTGATCATATGAGGTGACTTTGAGGCAGGATCTGATCAGCCTACTTTGGTCCTCGAGGTGACTTATCAAGGATTTTGCCCTGTGCAGAATGAGCAGAATTTTATGCTGTAATTTCCAAATTTTCCAGATTTCTTGGATTCAAATTAAGCATGCCTCATCCAAACTAAAAGACTGAGAAAACATTTGCTGATGTTATCGTATTGGGAGTCTGACTGAAGTGTGATTGTTGCAATTTTAATAGGAGCTTAAAATATCTCAGTGTTTATTGTTCATAGCAAAAAATAGAAGAAAATGCGATTTATTTTGGAAGTTATGAAATCTACTGGAACAATGCACACCTTTTACATTTTAATTGAAAAAGTTGAAGGTTTCTAAAGCTTTTAATCATAAATTCAATTATGTTAAAATTAATTTGTCTTAAGGTGAGAGATGATTAACAACGATATTTAATTTAATGCCAGCCTATTTTTGTGAATTTTCAAGACAGATTAAGGTGAAAAGACTACATTTTTATCAATGGATTTTTAAAGTACTTACTCCTTTGATAGTTTATTAGGACATAAAAATGTTAATTAAAAGTTCTTCTTGAAATCTTCTTCCTCAAGCAACCCTTTCTATTTCCACTTTAGTTTCGGTTGAAACATGACCTAAAATAAGGAAAGCAATTTTTCTGGCATTTTAGAGTGTCATAGACCAAGAAAAGCATGAATATGACCATCTCAATTTTAAAAAGACTTCTTAAAAAATGAACTAGACATTCAATAATTAAAAATACAGTACATCTCTCTGTGGCTCTGAGCAATTTTCTGTCTTTCTAGTCTTTGAACAACCAGTAGAGTATAGTAAAGTTTCTTTTGAACCAATTGATGTTTTGTTCAGCCTGTCAAAGGTAGGATATAATTATAATTCATAATTAACATTAGTGGGTTGCTAAAACCTACATGGATGATCATCACTGAAGTTGAAACAGGAAATCAGGTTTTTTGAAAATTATATACTGCTGGGGAATGTTTTAAATAATTTCCATTTCTATGGAAATAGAATTTTTATTTAATATTATTCAAAATGCCACCAGCATTGTTACTAAAACTAGTTATAGAATATGGGAATTTTTAAAATGGAACTGTTGGAAATATTACTTTGAAAAAAAAAAGTCTGTACTTTGACATGAAGAACTTGTAGTGATAGAAAAAAATGATGCTTTATGTGTCAAAAGGTTGACTTATTTTCTTCTTCTATTTTGATACCCAAAATCTTATATTTAAAAACTAGAGAAATCACACGTGATTTACTATAACTATGAAAAATGTCCAATAAATGTAATGAGCATTAGAGAGCAAATGTGAATTCATATCAATGTAACTTCTTGAACAGCTTTCTCTTTTCTTCTGAGCATGTGTAATACACTGATGCAGTGGTGTCTGTTATAAAATATGTAAGCAAGAACTTGTGAAAATAAGAAATGTATCTTTTAGACTAGAACACTGAATAATACATGGAAGCAGAAGGCACAAACACAGTGTTACCATTTTCATGCATCCAAGTTACAGGTTATGTTGACCACATTCAGTAGTTTTTACACTGCAATCTGTATTCTTTATCTGGACAAATGAGGCATATCTTATATGCAAAATCAATAAAGTTTTGTTAGCTTAATTAATATCTTGACAATTTAATCAAAGGTTTATTATTAATCTAATTAATATGACATTAAGACACATAATTCAAATTATCCCTTTCTTAGAATTTGGTTCCATAATAGTTCAGTTTTAGCATCAGATTTAGAATTTAGTCACCTCATTTTTCTTTAACAACCTCTTTGGTTATGTTTTAAGATCACAATAACAAAAGCCCACTAACATACTTTTTTGAGGTATGTTTTAACAACTACTCTATTCTTACCTTTCCCCCCTTCTCCAGAGAACTTTCTATTACCTCAGAACTTCAAGATATGTATATAACCCCAGAGAATATGGTTTATTTCACCTGCACAGCTGAAGGAAATTCTTTATCAGAGATTCATACACTTGCATACAGATCAGGTAAAGGAGAACCAGGTGGTTCATATAAATGCTGTCAATTTTTGAAAAGGATTTTGTCTTCGGTAACTCGATGGCCACAATTTTTCACATATCCATATGCTTCGGAAGGTCAATTGTTGCATATAGATGGTAGATTTTTTTCTGATTTAATTAATTCTAAAGGAAATTAGACATGAAAACACCTTGGAATAAACAATGTTGTTGAAAAAAATATTTTCTTTAAGGTCTTCAACTTAAGTTATTTTAATAATAATGTAAATTGCAGACTTAAGTGAAAGCTTTCCATCTCTTTGAAATGTCCTAGTGTCATAGGGAAATTGCTAACTGGTCTTTTTTCTCAGACAACATTGAAAAGGAAGTAAAGTTTAAAAAGTTTGCCAAAACCCCCCCATATTTCCAAGCTGCATTCACTAAACCAAACCATCTCTAAATCAAGAAACCAAACAATCATGAAGATTGTTTCATATTGTATTTATCAATATCATCTAGAAATTATGCAAATTTTAAAAGTTTGCATAAAAATTCCAAAATAAAAATTATATATTATTTAGTGAAAACCGTTTGTTCCTTTTTTTTTTTTTTAATATGGCATAAAAATAATTTTAAAAGAACAATTAATAGATTAAGAAAAAGTCTAATTCAGGATTAAGACATTAACTTCAATACACCAAATTCTTCTTTCACTAATAATCATCAATATAGGAAACTAGTCTAGATCTCTGCTAAAGAAAAGTGATGTTTCACACATAAGCATGTGTAAAAGAACAGCAGCCATCATCAGAGACCAAAATACTCAGACTAAGACCTCGGGTTTAGAGAAGACATACAGACCATTGTCATCTTGTCCCTGAAACTCACTATTCCAGATGCATTAGACAGTAATTAGGGTTTCTTTGTACATTCCACGCCCCAGTAGCAGAAGAGTGTCTTGGGGCAGTCTTTCCAGTACAGCTTTCCTCTTACCCTACAGATCCTTAAAGCAAAGTATTCTGCCCTTTGGCTTCAAATTCTTTCTGATATCTGAAACACAGAGTAGAGAACGAAGGCATTTTTGCTTGTTGCTTCCTTTATATAGAACTCCACACTCTGTTACTTAGAAGAGTTTTCCATACATAACTCATGCCTTTATATGCGATGCTGAAGTTGTTTTATTCTCTCTGCTTTTAAGGTGCCTACTGAATCAGACAGTATGGACTGATACAATGTTCATACAGCTGTGAGTTCATAAGTTTTCATGGTTTCAACTGAGCAGCTAATACTAATACAAATACATTGTGAACATGATTCTTGCATCACTCTGGAACAAAATCACATCCCCTGCAGGCATGTAGTGCACACACACTCCTAAAATCAGCAGAGGGACTTGACTGGCAACACCTGCATTATAAAAGCAACATAAACTTTTCAGTCTCTTTGGAAAGGACCATATTACTTTCCCTGAAAAAGAGAATAAAGAGACTTTGTTCTCCCTTCAGGTTGCACATCCAATATTCTTCTCAAGAATATTTATTGCTAATTTAACCCAAATGTGCAAATCTATTTGATCAGCTGGCATGTCCCATTTAAAAATATATTTTAAAATATATGGATATTATAAACAATGTTGTTTAAAGTAACTAAGGAAACTGGCTTGTAATGATTAAATATTCATCTTTTATATTCAAGGAAAAGATGAATATATCTATAATGCAAAATGTGCAAAATAAGTCTTGTACTTAGTCTTGGATTTTAATTCTTATCAAGTGTATTTTTAAATGTGAATTTTTAGTAGTGTTCTTGTTCCAGATGTATGGCTGTTACTTCACAATCATATTTTTGAAGTATAGTTAGGTAGTTTTAATTATTTTTTTCTTAATATATATCTACTAAAAAAAGAAAAAAAGAAGCACCTTTAAATTTGCAGCCTCCATGGGGCCCATTCAGACCATTTACACTGCTGTATTACAGTTAGGCCATATATCCTAACAGGGATGTAATTTCTGAAACAAACAAACAAAAAACTATTCTCTAATGGTTAGATATCCCATATAACTCTTCTTCAAAGTGGCAGAGCAAGTACAAAGAGAATTGTTAAAAACCCATTGAAACCCTATTGTACTGTAAGTATATTTAATTTAGCCTCCCAGATAATGTTGCTTAGTAGGAATGCTTAAAAGCTTTTTGTTTTCAGTAACTGTCACACTTAGTCAGCAAAGAAACAAAGCTATTTTGCCCTGAGCTAAACAAACAAAGCTCTTAACAAGTAAACAAATCTTCCTCTTGTTTATAATCCCAAACCAAGTGTAATGAGCATAAAATAGCACAAGGGGTGATGACATTAACGAATCACAGTTGTGTATTTGACATATGGATTTTCAGCTACAGCTGTGAATGCATGGTCTCATACAGGTGTACAACAATGACACATGTGCGTCTCCGACTTTTTTGTTAGGGAATTCTCACACTCTCCAATTATCCTTTTAGTTGATACTAGCAGGGGCAAAATTCTGGTGCAGTATCTTTGACACTCTGAAGGAGGAGAACATGTGACTAATTTGGGAATCGAGACCAACACAGACACATTGTGAGCTCTTATTTATCCTCTTGCTGTTAGAACAGAGCCAGCCACTCCCTGTCTTAACCATCAAATGAGAATTAAAAACATCTAAGCAAAACAGAAAAATAAGTTGGTCCTTCCTTGACGTCACTGAAAGAGGCTAGGAATTTTGGGTTACCTGCAGTCAGTTAACCCAAACATCCATCCAGCGTTGAGTGCTCTCTCTGACAGTGACTGAGAAGGGAAGCTATATACTGGGGCTGGTTGAGATGGATCAGTGCTGTCTCTCAACAATTCCCTCCCACCAAGGAGCTGAGAGTGGACATGGTGCTCGGAAGGGACACAACCAGGCCAGCTGGCCCAGATTAACCAGAGAAATATTCCATACTACGTGACATTAGCTCAGATATAAAAGTTAAGGGGGGAATGAAGAATGGGAAGCATTTTTTATTTACAATATTTGCCTTCCAGAGCAACCGCTCCATGTGCTGATGCTCTGCTTTCCAGGAAGTGGCAGAACATTGCTTGCTGTTGGAAAGCAGAGAATAAGCCTTTTTCCCCTCTTTGCTTGTAAATGCACAAAATTTCAGTTTTGCTTTAGTAGACTGCCTTATCTTAACATACGAGTTGTTTTCCATCTTATTTTCCCTCCCCTGTCCAGCTGGGAAGAGGAATGGCAGGGTGGCTTGGTGGGCAGCTGGCACCCAGCCAAGGTCAACCCACCACAGAAGCCTTCGGACCAGGTTGGGTACAGAAGAGATGGCTCCATCTTTGCTCCATCCCATTATTTATACACATTGTTAAATCTCCCTGAGCTTTCTTTTCTTGCAGCTCTCTCAGCGACTCCTCACATGAAGGGTACTCCAGTGCCTTAATCATCTCTGTGTTAATTTGCTGGATTTATTTCTGTGCATTCATGTCTTTCTTGTACTGGGGAGCCTAGAACTGGACACAGTACTTCAGATGTGAGCTTAGTGCTAAGGAGAGTGGAAGGACCATTTCCTCTGACTGTCTGGCACCAGTCTTCCTGGTGCAGCACAGAATACTGTCACTCTTATTTGCTCTGAGGTCACACTGCTTGCTCATGTTCAACTTGGTGTCCATGAAGACCCCCACAGTCTTTCTATAAAGTGGCTTTCCAGTCACTTGGCCCCCAGCCTGGACTGGTCTATGGGGTGATTCCTCACTAGGTGCAGGACTCTACACTTGCCTTTACCAAACTTCATAAGGTTCTTCCTTTATAAGGCTCATTTCTCCAACCATCTAAGGTCCCTCTGGATGCTGGAATAGCCATCTGGTCTATTGACCACTCACCACCTTTCGCATCATCTTCAAACTCTGTTCTATCGCCCAGGTCATAAATGAAGAGGTTAAATTGTATTGAGTCAAGTTTTGATTCCTAGAATGCCCAACCAGTCGCTGACCTTCAGCTAGACATCATGCCTTTGATCATAACCCTTTGAACCCACAAGTTCAGGCAGTACTAAGTCCACATCACTGATCACTCATCTGGCCTATGTTTCATCAGTGTTTCAATGAAGATATTGTGAAAGCACTGAAAGCCTTGCTAAAGTCAAGATACACAACATCAGCTTCTCTTCCTCAACCACCAAAAGAATAATTTATTTTGTTGAAGGTTCTCAGATTGGTCAGACATAGTAATTCTATTATCTATGTTGAATACACCAAATCAACTTCTCGTTGATATGCATAGCAACAGTTTCCAGGATTATTTGCTTCATCATCCGCCAGAGTATAAAGGTGAGGCTGATTAATCCGTAGATTCTTGAATCCTCCTTCTTGTGGTTCTTGAAGAGTGGAGTGACATTGGCTTTTTCCAGTCCTCAGGAACCTCTTCTGGGCATCATGGATTTTCGAAGACAGTCATGTGGGGACATGCACTTGTGGAGACATGCACAGAGACATCAGCACTTGTGGCTACTATCCATGGACATCTATGTGTTTGGTTTGTTTAAACGTTCCCTAGTTTGATATTCCATTTCATTGCTCTGGACTCTCTAACAGGTGTCTCCAACACGGTATTTCTAAAGGACCCAACGCTTTTGTATTCCTCTTCTGTAAGGACTAGCTTAAATCTAACCATCTCTCACCCTAATACAATATGATGTCATTTTAAGTTATTTTTGAGACAAAAAATTCCTCCTGTATTTTCTAACTTAGTATTTCCACTTATTAACCTGTACCCAAATTTTGAGCTCCTTTGCCTGGATTAAAGGTAATTATAGTATATACAACACTGGCTTCATTAGAATCTGAAGTGTGGTTTCTCAATTTTAAAACAATATGATAGAAGTCACCATCTGTTTGTTCTTCAACTTACTTTATGGTTTCCTTGTTACTTGTTAAGTATTGTGGTTTTTAATCTTTTCAAGCTGTATCATTCATCAATCAACTGGTGTGAAAAAAATAGGTTTTATTTCCTTTTAAAGCAGATTGCATCTTTTAAAATATTATGGTTTGGGTTTTTTTGTCATTTTAGTAGATTCTTCATCTCTGTGTCTATGATACTGCTCTATTTTGCTTCTGTAACTGAAGCAAAAGCCTTAAAAATCCCCACTGTAAGTTGGCTGAGAAGTGATGAATAAAAAGGATAAGATTTCTCATTGAAAAGTCCATACCAGTGTGTGAGGCAGAGACGCTGTTTTTTATGACATAGAATAATTAATATTGTAAATCAGAATTTATTCCCATTATGCATCTTTACAAAGAATGACAAGGAGGATATTGCTGTGCCTGATTTTAATCAGACTATAAATCTTTATTTATGTGATGAATATAAAAGTTATGTTAATTCTTAACAAGAATTACTAGTGGAAATTCTTTTTTTTTCAAGTGATATTATAAATCTTGTCAGAGTCAGACATGTACTTGTGGGATTTTAAACTGAAGAAGGTATGAAAAAGGCAAGTTATCACCCAGATATAAATGCCAGACTCTCTCTAATTTAAAGGTCATTTCAATTTCCAGTATTTTCCTAATTAATACATGGTTGCCTAGGAATACGAACTGGCTAGTAACAGGAAAGAGACCTTAGTTTCTGCTTTTCCCTTTCAATACACAATACCAGGTTTTTTTGTATATGTTTTATGTAGTTCAAGTTAATTTTCCAGAACATCTACTACCATAATATTCAGAGACAGGATTCCTGCTTAAGACCTTAGAGAAGAGTCTCATTACACTTGATATATTTCTGTTAAGAAACTGCTCCTACACAAAATTAGGGTCTTTTGTTTGTGATACCATAATTAACAGTAATTCATTTTATAGGATAGCTCTTATAGGGGAATAATTATAAACAGTTATTATTCTCCAATGACTTAACTCTTTACAGATTATCTGAATCATTCTGTACTGTTTTCTTTTGTTCACCGGCATATGACACTGGTTCCATTAAAGTATATAAATCCAATCTTGTAGCTGTTAACTTTGTAAAGATTTTACTATAGATTACTAAGGCAATTAAATATGATTACTAGATGGTGTCCATTACACATTGGCGGAGAAAAAACCCAAATAGCATGAAAAGAATTGTACATGGATGCCCTGGGTTTAAAATGCATAACATTTCTCTACTGTTCTTCAAATCAAATACCAGGAAATTCAGGTTAAAATGACTCAACATTTAAAAGTATTCCACTGTTGCCAAGGCATGAAAATCTGCACGTTAGGAACAGCCATTAGCCCGAGCATCAAAGATCATCATAAGGAAAAACAACAGAAACCTAAAGTAGTTTTGAAAAAATCTCATTAAAATGTTTCAGCATCATATCCAGTAAAGTGTTTCATGGCTTTATTTGCGAAGGCATATTTAGCAGACAGCTACTGATGTATGGTGGTTACTTGTATGTGTAGTCAGTAAGCATAACTTTGAATTGTTAAAATGAACCTTTCAAGATACACCGAAGACCTACACATTGGATGCACTGCATATTTGCAGAAAAATGATTTTTTGAAATATTTAGAAGAAATCTCTTGGAAAAAAGTTTATTCACAGGTGGCGGATTCATACAGTGCCCATATTTTCTGAAACTAATTTTGGTGATATGAACATTTTAAAAGCTATGAATGAAAGGAATACTCAGTTTCATAAGTTAGGCAAAATATTGCATTGTTTTGATGTGAACATCTAGCCCCAAATAAACATCCAGTGCATGGAGACAAAAAGGGAAAAAAACAAAGCAGTAGTAAATTTAATTGTAGGTGTTATGACATACATATACTCATGACAGGGAAGATTAACAACACAGATTCTGTTTCAGTCATTCTGTCTCTCTTCTGAGAATTGTAGATGAGACTTTAAGTTTTCAGCCCTGTGAATCATGGTGGGTTATTTCGTTCAACTCCATTAAGACTTGGAGAAGTAGGTTTAAAGTTCTTTTGCTTTTAATTCATTATAATGGCTGTAAACATGTGCACTTATTTCTGTGCATATTTACTTCTTAATATTAGCATATAGATGAGGGTGAATTTTATATTCAATGAGGCAATTTATAATTCATTTTTTGCTGAGAGGAATGAAGCTTGCAGCTACCAGGACAAAGCATGTAGTAAGGGAAAACTGGGTTCTTCCTATTTGCTGTTTTCCAGCATGATTATTTATTCCTTCTTCAACCTGCTTGTTCATCTTGAACTCTTTAAAAGGCTTCTTATTTCAGAGTGAGCTTTTTTATGACATGGCAAACTTGGTCTACCAAAAGGAAAAGCATTTTTCAAAGCTTCCAATCTGCACACTGTTAAAACGAACTGCAGGCAGCCATAATGCCTTTATCTTTCTACTTCCCCATTTATTTTCTATGACTTTCTTCCTAGCTGTTGGTTTTGAGATGAACTGAGAGTCTTTATTACATTTGATGAGGAGTGGCTTCAACATTTTTGGTCCTCCATATGCCTTCCCCTGCCATCATGCATCAAAGTCTTGGATTCTGAATGTTTCTTTGGCTGATTTTTGGACAAGCTAATGCAAGGAGTAGATTGGGGTTTTTTAAAATGTAGGAGAAAGAACACTTTTGTTCTCATAACTGATATAAATATGAGATTCCTATATCCCGACAAAGAATCAGAATTCTCTTATCTAAGTAAAGCAAAAACAAAACATCCTTCTGCTCATATTCTTCCAGACTTTTGAAAAGGCCTTAACACTGATGTGAAAAACTTCTTTTGGTTTTAGTGACTTTAAGGTGGTTAAAACTTCATTGTTCATATACGTGCATATACTTTTTTAATTATAGCTGCCATAAAATTTTGCTATGAAGTTCAGATGAAAGCAAAGCAGAGGAACTAAAGCCAGACAATGTTTTAATTTTAGTCCCATTAGGTTTTTTTCCTGTTTTGCTTTGTCAGATTTTATAGTGCAGCCTAAGGGCCAGTTTGTGAATGCCTAGACAAAAAAACCAACAAAACCCAAACCAAACCAAACCAAACTAACAACAAAAAAAGGAAAAACAACAAAACAACAAAAAACCCCACCAAAACAAAAACAAAACCAGAAAACAACAACAAAAAACCCCAAAAAACCCAAACAAATTTACATCAGGTTGTGTTCCTAGGGTACATAAAATATAAGAGAAAGTAAAAAAAAACTTTCCCTGAAGACCATCTTCTAAAATACAGAATTCTTTCACATTCAAAAAAATAAGAGAAAGTATGATATGCATAAATATTACATTACTGATTTTGTTAATGCATTGCTGCATATGATGAATGTGTTTGATCTCACATTTTATCTTCATAAAGACATAAAGACATGGTGTATTCAGTAACAGTTACACAGTTTTTGCCTAAATCTTGCAGTGACCAGAATTCTTTGACTCACTTACTTTGTAGAAGGACTTTACTTATCCATTCAAGCTGTCTCCTACACTCTATTACAAAGCATCAAAGAAGGGAAGGGTCAATTTCTTATACAGAAGAGCAATGTTACACACATGCATTTAAAAAAGAAAAAATATCATGATTTTAGTTTAGATAAGAAAATAAATCCTGGGGTGGAGCATTGCTTTCCAATAGAACATGTAACAAGCAACTTAATATGTTGAACATCAGTTTTTTAAATCCTGTGCCTTTTGAAGTCTATATAGTATCACTAGTCACAGAATGATTATATAACTAGAATTATTTGTTAATAAATTATTTTGTATCTAATTTTTCATATACATATTTAGAAGTTAGCAAACTTTCTTCTCTTCTGGGTGGTTAGACTAGAAATCTCCATGCAGTTCTGAAAAAAGAGCTGGATTTATAATAAGATCTGATTACATCTTCATAATGCAGATTCTAATTGCTTCCATCAATAATTAGATTTGCCACCATCTTTTCAGGATGACTGAAGAACAGTTTAATAAGAAGACCACTGGGAATCAGAAAATCTAAACCCTTTACATAGACTCTACATCAATGACTGTGCAAATGGTCCATGTCTTGTGTACTTCTCCTTTCTCCTTGTTAGTAAGGATTCCTTGTTAGTGAGATGCTAAGTGCATGGAAAACCCTAAGTAAAAGCAAATATTATGATTATGTTACTCTATATCTAGACTATCTTACTATTCACCGTAAGCGGTGATGTCACCAAAATGTCACCCAGCAATAAAACCTATAAACATTATCAAGTGGCAGCTCACTCTACCACAAATATTGAAGCACACAATGCACACAGTGCACACAGTGCTTTAAAACTCATCACTTGCTACACAATATGGTCTATAAAAATAAGCTGTTTTATTTTTTCTGGGGATGGAAGACTGATTTAGCAATTCACTGGATTGAATAGCCTTTCAGTTTCTTCTTTCTTGAACTGGATCTTTTTAGTCAGTAAGAGCTAATTATGAATGCAATGCATTTTGAACCTGACGTTAATGAGATTAATAAAAAAAATCTGTAAATTCTATGCTGTTTTTCCTTAATAATGTTGTTAAATTGACCTTTTATTTCTCAAAATAAAATATTGTGGAAGTGGTAAAATCATATTTTATCATATATTAAGTAAACAACTTTGAGAATGAGACCTTTTATATATATCCTCCCAAATCATTAAATACAGAATGATCTATGAGTATAATTTACCATGTTTTTTTCTCAGTCCTTCAGAATGCTATACAAACCTGACTTCCACATGATTGATGATGTGTGGTGTTGCCTACTGAAACCTCTCACACTGCTCATGAGGCTGAGCAGGATCAAGAAAAGTATGAGGCGTCCTATCAGACTCTTGAGGAAGGTGAAAGTGAGAGTAATCTCACAGAAGAACATGCAACCTTAAACTAACTGATGACCAGCTTATCCTTTAGGTGGATTTTAAAAATACTATTCTTTTACTTTAAATATTATTCTTTCAGTATTATTCTTTTACTTTATTGTGATTTCTTTTTAGTAACCTGTATTTATATTGTAGAGAACTTTACTGTAAAGGAGAGGAGAGAGACACACTGCCTAGAAAAAATATCAGGCACATAAAAATATATAGGTTGTGACTAAAAAACCTGTATCTTTTTTTTAAAATCTGTTACCATCTATAGCAAAAATTTAACCTTTGTTCTCTCTTGTTTACTGATTTTTTCTCCTATGTCCCATGCCCACACTGTGTAGCATTTGACTAAGGACAGCACATTTTAATGAAAGGATGGAGTCTGACATTCAAGAACTGAGGGCAGGTTGACCATTGACTTCTTCAGTCTGATAAGTATGGGTGGGTCATCTAATATAAATGTATTGGAAAATAATTCTTTCTTTGCATAGAAACCTATAATACTTTAGACTAGAAGGGACCTCGGGAGGTCATGTAGTCCATTTCAAAGCCCAAGTCTATGCTAACAAAGTTGTAGGCTGATTTGGCTTTAGATTCTCTATTTATAATAGTTACTGTTACAGCATTTTGGGTTTTCATGTCTTTCACTGGTGGGTAAACTTATCCTGACCTTTGGTATAAGTTCTACTTTTAAGTTTGTGAAAGTGTCAGAGATATCTGAGGTATATGAATACATACACATTTCTCACATTTTCTCTTGCCATATGTCCATGAGACATGATAGCACATAATCATTTTTACAAATAGCAATGGGAATAATCCTATTGATACGCCAAAATTCATAAAGGAGATTTCCACCTGTGGTGAAACTTTTACAATAGTACTGTTTTATAGGATATATGTTTAGATGAACTTATGGCTTACTTATTCAGAACCATGGTAATTTTCACATTTAAGTCAAGTGGGATATCTTTTACTAAAGGAATAAAGTTCTTAATCCATTTAATGCAGCAATAGAAATTTTATCCTCAATTCTGCTGAGATGATAAGGGACACTTACAAAGTTCTGATGTTGTATAAATATCAAGGGATATGAAGCGTTTAAACTATGGTCATTTAGGGAGAAAGAAAATGAACACATTTCTAATAGTAGTAGATCAAGAAGTTAAAGGTTATATGTCTGAAGCACAAATTTGACTTGAAAACTGAAATAAAAATGCTTTAGGATGAGGAAGCAACCAACCATTCATCTTGATACATATAATAAATTCAGTTAGAACATCCAAATCAAATTTACAGAAGGTAATCCAAAGTTTTCTTCCCTTCAATAGCTGCAGATTCCCCGCCTTGTGTAATTTACATCATGCTATTTTATGAGAGTTTAATTTTTGTTTTTGTCAGCTTCAAGAGTCTCAAACAATAAAACACCACTGTCAGCTCTCAATTATTCTCTCAAATTTACCATGGATTTCTTTGTGATTTTGAGGAGACAGGACTCAGGTGACAATAAATAGCATAGATATTATGATGGTCTTTTGATTGGAAAGACATTCCCAAGAAATGTGTTATTTTCCTCATTTTCTTCTATCTTATTTCAACTTGGCTTGGTCACTTGGCCACTCCAGAAAGTATCACTAGGCTGTTGTAAATTTTTCGGGCATAGCTTTTGAAAAAAACATTGAAGTTTACATTAGTTCTAGATTATTTTGTTTGGCCCATAATAAAGATAATCAGTATTTACACAAGGATGCTTGAAAGACCTAAGAGATGACATTCACATAAAAAAAAGTTTTCTTTTTAAGTTCTGTAAATCTGAATATAGCGTTGGGGTACAGGGACTAACATCAATGAGAACATGAGAACTGAGATGGTTGATACACTGCATTGCTTTGTCTGCTGATAAAGTCAGCTTTTCTCTTTCACCACTTCCCTTAAATTCTGAAGAACCCTTGCAACTGATGCTTTGTTCAGCATAGGATTTGGACTGGCTTAATATGAATTTTATTATGAAATGTCTTTTATGAAAGAATAGAAAGATTTTGGTAAAATGGGCTTTTTTTAGTTTTATTTGTGGACTGCTAATCCAGTTATGAAAATCAGCAAGTTCCTCTGTATATTCTGAGGGCAACCTTACTACCACAAATGGGAAGACATGCATGTGTGTCTAGCATGCTGCAAACTTACATCTTATGTGCTCCTTTCCTGTTAATATATAATATTATATTTAGTACCAGGGAAAGTATGATGTAATTCAGAAAAAATAATGGTCCCTGAAAAATTCCTATGAATAGGACCTGTGTACATTAAAACCAAACTTTCAAACTCTGAAACATCAATACTGAAATCACAATGCCTGCAAAAGAAGGTACAGACACAGTCTTTGTCTCTTAGCCTGATTCAAATTCCACAAATAAGAGTGAGTTTTTCAAGAGTTAATATTAAACAGAATTAGGATTGCTAAGAATTTGCTAGCTTATGGAGATCAATACTTCAGTCTGAATTTTCATTAGTCCTTACTGATTCTACTTCTGATGTCAATATGGAAAATATAAAAGGAACAGAAGAATTAAAAATGGAACCATCAGAGTCAGTTGTTATAAAATTAGTTGTTAGTTGTCCAAAAATTAAATCTCTGTTAAATTGTATTAAAATAGCTATTTTTTTCTGTGGCGATCAGTACTTTTTATGACTAATGTCATATAAAAGGAGTTTGCATCTATCTTCAGATCCTTATATTATTATACCAGATAGACAGGCATGTACTGCTTTGCAAGTAAACATCTTTTGATGTAAATGTCAAATTGCTAACACAGTCTTCTAATAGAACAGGCATCAAATCAAGTTATGACATGTTTCTAGCATAGTTGAAAATAGGCATGGTTCTGTTGAAAAATCTACAGATATCAATACATAAATTTATCAGATCATTCTGATCTGCAGTTTTCAGGGGATGTGTACCAGGAAAATCTTTGAAGAACCAAAGTTATCATTAAAAGCAAGATGGAAAGGTGTTTTACACTCAAAGTTGGTTAGTAAGCAAACACATGCCATTCACTTTTAAACCTCACAGGGATAAAAGAAGCAGGCACAATACAGGCAAATGGGTATTACACAATAAAAAAATAACAGTGGAGTTAATTACTACAGAGTGAAAAGCAATATTGTTATTTGTACTATAGTTATATCAGTTCTTTTCTGGCTCAATTAATAGGTCTTAGCATGCTACATACAGAATTGTATAAACTGTATCTTCTTTCTCAAGTGAAAGAATTTTGTATTTTAGAAGATGGTCTTCAGGGAAAGTTTATCCTTAATTGTTTCTTCATACTTTATATACTAACAGATTAGTTTTTGCTTTATTCAAACACCACTGCTATGATAAGGTTCCAAGTATGAGACATTTTGTAGTAGACTGTAATGGACTGGATTGTAATCTACACTTTTCTGAATGGGCTTTAATAATCTCACATGTGCTGATCTCTTTATTCACTCAGTCCTGCAAGTTACTTCTTAACAGTAACTTATTGGCTAAAGGAGTCAAAGGGAAATCATCATATGCTGCTCATGGCTTTGGTTTGCACAGTATTGTGCTTTTCTTTCATATGATTTGCTCTTCCTCAGACCTACATTCTTTATGGTTTAATAATCAGTCTCCGTGGTATAAAGACATGTGTGAGGAAATTATTCCATAGTTTGTAAGATATATGTATAATTCAGTGTAGGCTTCTTGGATTTCCAAAATACATTAAACAAGGCTTTCCCTTCAAATTGTCTCAGGGAAATCAGCAGGTAAAAAGGAACAATTTCATGTGAATTTAAAAAAACCTAAAAACTAAAAAACCCCAAACCTCTACAAAAATTAAAACTGAAAGGAAAGCAAAGAATATTTTTTTCTGCATTCTCAGTGGAGAAAAGTTAATAGTGCATTGTCTGACACTTGTGCTCTTTAACATATATGTAAATGATCTGCAATTGGGTGAAGAGTAAGGTGACAAAGTTATTAAGTCTTATGCTTTCTGAAAAATAAGTGAATTTGGAATGATTCCTGTGGAAGTAATAGCTATATAGGCTAGGCTATAATTATGCTGTAGGACTCCTTCCAACAGGACGAACGGGTGCTCAGCATTTTTCCAGGTACCACAGAGTAGCTGGATCTGTTCATGGTAGAGAAATCAAATCCGGCTACGGAATACAAATCTCTGTGTCAGAAAGTCTCTGAGCTCCAAATTATAGGAGTTTGTAATCTGGGGCAGTACCTCTTTTCCAGACAAGGTCTACTACCCATCATTTGAAACACAGCACAAAGTGTGACGGATCTTTGGTTTGACTTAGCCAGAGACTCTTGTATTTTTTTTTGCATGTCTGAGAGATGGGGATATCAGACAACTACTCAGGGTTTTAGATATTTTTGTTGTCTTTATACCTACATTTTTCATAATACTTTATACCTGCATTTTTCATAATGTTTTTAAATCATTTTGGTAGATTCTGTATATGAGAATTCCTCAAAAAATCCTCCTAAAAAAAAAAAAACTACTTTTTTCACATTTAATTTTTACATTGTATTGCACAGCTACAGTTCATTGATATTGACAGGAAGCTAAAAGAAACAGGGAGAGAGAACATGTGTTTTGACAGATTTTGTGTGTTTTATTTCTTGGGGTGTTGAGTTTATTCTAAGAATTGTAAAAATATCTAGGAATGGCTTAATTTCTATAAATCCAGAAATAATTTTCTCTGTCCCTTTCACACAGTTTCTCCAGTCTCAGCAATGCAGAAACCTGTTATCTTCAAAACCTTACCAATTATGTCTACTCCATAACAAATACATTGCTTTCTCAAAAAGAAAAGAAAAACAAAAAAAGTCGAAAATCAAGCAAACATAAAGTTTTCTGGAGTTTTTGTGGGGCTTGTGGGGCTTTTCTTGTGCTGAAACCTTGGATTGATTCCCTAAGCTGATATCAAAATTGCTGTTTATTACATTGCACTGGGGTTTTAGTGCTATGTGCAATACAGATATAAGCTCTCCAGAAAGATGGGGAATTTGTTTCAGGAAAATAATGAAACAGCAATAAAATAATATAATGAAACATGCTGACAACGGCTTATCATCAATAACCTAATCTGAATGACTGAAGTAAGGTTGTAAAGATTCTTTACCATCCCCATGAGAATTCTCCTGGGATTTTTATACCAGAGGTTCATTATCTATCAGTAGGAGATTTTGACGTTTCCTTATTTTTCTCAGACATGCTGCTCTTTTAGAATGCAGAAGTGTAATTTGTCACACAAAACTGAAACTTTTTAAAGGAAGAAATTGTTCAAACTGTGAAATTGTTTTGCAGTAGCACAAGACAGAGAAGCAAGTTATAGCTATTTTGATTCATCCATTCTTTATGTCATCCAGAATGTTTGACATGCAATTAACTCCATAAGAAGAAATTTGCTTCTACAGTAAGAATTCTGCTTACTTCCTATATCTTTCTAGAACTTGAAGGGTGATACTTTAACATGACTGCCAAAACACTAATTTTCTCTTAGCGGTCAGCACTGAGCTGCAAAAATTCAGATGGTGGGTTTGGGTTTTTGTGAGTGATGGGGCAGGTGTAAGGGTTTTTTGTTGTTGCTGGGGGGGATGTTATTTTTGGGGAGAGATTTTTTTGGTGTGATTACCTTTATTTGTTTTGTTTTTACTTCTTTGATTGCAATATCTGATATTAACAAAAGCCAGAAAACACAACTTTAGTACTTAAGAATTTCCCATGTTGCTTTTTTGTATGGTCTCCTGATGAGCTAATCTACAGGCTAAAGAGGTTTCATACTGTTGCTGCACGTTAGTTTGGAATCACTGAAAATAAACTTGTTTTTTAATCAGATGGTGGTCTTCAGCATCCAAAAAGTCAAGGAAGGAAATGCATCTAATGCTATTTCTGTGCGTTTGGCAAAAGAAACCAGGTCTGTCAGAAGAACAAGGTGTGAAGAAATATGTGGATGTTTTCTGAAAAAGGATTGTATGTGACATTTTGTAAACTGACTTCTGGTTGCAAAAAGGATGAAAATAGCTATCATGCTAATTAACAAAATGTGTTTATAAGCATTACTTTTTTCTTGTATTAATTCCACTCCATTGAATTAAATAATCTGTGAATAATTAAAAAATCGAAAAGATTTGTTTTGCATATGTTGCAGAAAGATTTCTAATTTTAAGATCTAAAAGCATGCTTGCATTTTACTTAAAAATTATGATTTCAACTGGAGCTAGCTTCAGCTAGGGTACCCAGCCTTACAGTTCTAGCTGTGCTGAGTTTGATGTTGGACTTTCTCGAGCTTTTTGAGAGTTTAAATCTGCAAGCAGGATCTGAGGTAGCTTAATGTTTCTTTGACTGCTTCTCAGCTTTCTTGACTGCAAAACTTATGTTTTTGTTATTGCTGAGCTTTGCTAACACAGAGCCAAGGCCTTTTCTGCTTTTCTTACTGCCATGTGGGACAAGGAAGCTGGAGGTGAATAGGAGTTTGGGAGGAGGCATAGTGGGACAGGTGACCCCAACTGACCAAAGGGATATTCCAGATCATATGGCATCATGCTCTGTATGTAAAGTGGGAGGAAGAAGTAGGAAGGAGGGGACATTTGGAGTGATGGCATTTGTCTTCCCAAGTAACCATTACAACATGATGGGGCCCTGCTCTCCTGGAGATGGCTGAACATGTGCCTGCCCATGGGAAGCAGTGAATTAATTCCTTGTTTTGCTTTGCTTGTGTGCATGGCCTTTGCTTCCCTTATTAATCTGTCTTCATCTCAACCCATGAGATTTCTACCCTTTACCCTTTTGACTCTCTTCCCGATCCCACTGGTGGGGGAGTGAGCGAGCGGCTGTGTGGGGCTTGGCTGCTGCTGGGGTTAAACCATGCCAGCTCTGATGATCGAGCTCTGTTGGGAGCAGATCTGCACATCCTTGGACGTGGCTCTGCTCCCATCACACAGGCAACCTGTGGAGTCAGGGGATGAGAAGGGACAGGGCTAAGTATGGCACTGCAAGGTAAAACTCATCTTTCAAGCCCTTAAATTATGTTAAACTTTCCCCTAAAGCATGTAGTGTAGGTCTCCCAGCAATGCTGAAAACTATTATTAATTTAGAGTAATAAATAAAAGCATTTTTTGTGAGTACTAAAACATGGGGAAAAAAGCTGGTAACAGAACATAAGTGGGAGCTGGCACTGACTTAAAGAGACATTTCTTACTTCTGATGTCATCATGGTCTGATCCTAGGGATGTAGTACGTTGTTAATGAAATTCTTTTAATAAAAATTTAAATCTTTCTCTCTAAAAATACTAATGATTATGTATTTATTTCTGTATCTAGTATTTCCTCATTTTATGTGGACCTTTGCTTAAAATCTGCTTTGAGTTCTGCCTGCTTTTGTTTATCCTTTTTACTATGAATGATAAGAACCCAAGTTTCTCAAATTTTGTTTGAAGAATAAGTGTGAGAAAAGTTGTTTACAGTATTTCTGTAAAAATTGACAATAGGAATTACTAACGTTTTGCCGTTACAGAAAGATCTTAATTTGTGTTATTCATTTTGATGTTATTGTTCTTCAGCTGCAATTCAAAGTACTTTTGCCTGCCGTGTTAAAAGCTTCAGGTCAAGTTTTGTCAAAATTAAATTACAATTGCACTCCTTGAAACCAAAAACCCATCTTTTCATTGGATTTGTTCCAGTATTATCCTTTAATTAATTTTAAAAGAATCAAAGGGGACAGAATAAGTTGTTTGCGAGTTGAAATAATACGACCTATTAGAGTATTCTGGGTATTTCCAGGCAAAGCAGATTTTACCTTAACAGTAACAACTGTGTGTAAATTTTTTGTGGGTAGATTACCAGTAATTTCTTCATAACATTTTGGCCATTTCTGGATCAGCAGTAAGGTTTTTAAAACACAAAAATTACTTTTCCTAGTCATTAATTTAGATCTGTATCTTTTTTTGCCAGCACACTGTGGGGAGTTACTCAAGACTCTCATTCAATGTATTTACACTGCAGAGGAGTTGAACCAATGCCGCTGATGCTGCACTGTGGAATATTGGACTGAGTCCTCAATATTCTGTGGGCTGCCAGTCTATCAGCTATGCATAGAATTGACTGAAATTAGAGATGGGCTCTCAGGTAAACCTCCAAAAACTTTTGACAAAGGAAGCTTTCCACCTTGTTTTCCCATGGTTGTGCTTCTTGGTGTGATAGTTTTGCCTGGCCCAGTTTTTGCCAGTGAACAGGGTGGG
>VZRL01002478.1:41324-128086 GCA_013397895.1 Origma solitaria
AGCTGTTGGTTAGAAGGAAGGAGGGAGGGGGTGAGCTGAGAAATGGCCTTAATAGGGAGGGGGGTGAGTAGAGAAACAGTGTTTGTAGCAGAAGAATTGTGGCGTTGGACTGACTAAGAAAAGCCACATGCCTTGCCCTAGCCCAGATTTGTTGGTTGGATGGAGAGAGGGGGCGAACAGAGAAACAGTGTCTGCAGTAGAAGATTTGTAGTGGACTGACCTAAGAAAAACCCCACACCCTGCCCCTGCCCGCGAGTTGTTGGATAGTTGGAAAGGAGGGAGGGGGTGAGCTGGGAAGTGGTGCCTTAAGAGGGAAAGGGGGGTCAGTGAAGAAATTGTGTCTTAAGAGCTTACTTTTATCTCCAATTTATCCTCTGACTTTGTTAGATTAATAAACCACTTTTTTTGCAACTTTAAGTTTCCCGCCTGCTTTTGCCCTGAATCTTGTGCGTCCCCTTATCAGTGATCTTATGTCAACCCATAAGTCCAGTGTTTTGTGTTAGTTTTTCCTCTCCTCTGCATAGCTGCAGCAGGAGAGAGCATAGAAAGCAAACGTCATAGGTACCTGGCATTTAGCCAGGGTCAAACCCACGACACTTGGTAATTTCTCATGGAACATGAAAGCGTTGCTGCATTAACTTGCTTTGGTACAGCAGACTACAGAGGGAAAGAGAACTGGAGTCTGACCATTTTGCACAGGCTGTGGTTTCACAACATAAACACATAGTAAGGGAAATCCTGAAAATTGTCTCCACCTGGGATTGGAGACAATGTCCGTAAGGAACATAAGAAAGCTTGTGCTGGGATGCAATTTATCTAATCCAGTCACTGGCTACCCACAGGCTCTGTTGAGTGTGGCATGAAAATTATGGGCAATTACAAAGGTTACAATCCCTAACTAAATGATGGGAATTATTCATAAATTTTCAAAAGTTGCTTTTAGCTTTTGTCAAATGTTGATCAACCCAATTCTCCACTGGTTAAGTGAAATTCAATTTTACAAAATTGTACTAGTGAGAACTTCCTCTGAGATATGAGTCACACAGAATTCTTCCTCCTCTCCATTAATTTTCTTAGGATTTTATTTGGAGCAAGCAAGTGAAACAAAAATATCAATTTAATTCTGGGAAAATCCCTTCTTCTCGCTCTTTCCTTAACTTCCTAAACCCTTTCTATTCTTCTCTCCATCTGACATTTACACATTTTATTTGCTTTCTTTCTTTTAGTGTTCTGCTTACCTATTTTATCTTATTCTTGTATTCCTTTCTGTGACTCTTTAGGCTTCCTTTTTAATTTGCTGTTGTCTTTTGGTTTATGTAATTCAAAATATTTGCATAATCATCTTCTTTACCCTTAAAACATACAAGAAAAACCAAAACAAAACCAAACCCTACCCCAAAAAAAACAGCCACAAAAAAACCCCAAAAAACAAAACCACAAAGAAACCCACCAAGAAAAGTTCTTAAAATACTTAATTAAGGAAAAGTAGCATACTTTTCAGCCAGATGCACATAAATGTGCATAATTTTATATATTGGTCCTGGATTGGTTCTCCAATTGCTTCTTCACAATCCAGTTTCTTTTTCCATTTTCTCTTAATGCCAGTTTCAATATTAACTTTTAAATTTATCTTTTTAGTTATGAAAGAAGAGTGTTTGACTGTATAATAAAAACTGTTATTGAAATGCAATCCAAATTTATAGTTGAGGTTTATTGTACTAAAAATTGAAGATCTCTGTCTCAGAATAAAAGCACCTGAAAACATCTTGCTGTGGCAGACAAAAAAAAAAATGGAGATAAAATCACGTTTAAATCCAGCTTGTTACAAAAATGAAGATTGGTTCTTTAGTTCAGAGGACTTGTCAGAGAGAAGGAGATTATAATTATAAGAAGTTCCAAGCAGTTCTGAAATGATTAATTAACAAGGATATCATGCAAATAGTTCCTCAGGTTACATTTGTGTTGCTAGGAATACACTTGTGAGAGGCACTTTGCTGGGATATTTGTAGAGAAAGTATTGCTGTGGATTAGCAAATTTACTACAACTTAATTCAAATCAAGAAAAGTAAAGTTACCTTCAGCCTTTCCATGAACTGTCACGTGAGATAGATCAGTCTATTAAGCTGCTCATTCGCCTTAGTGTGTGTTGCAGGGACTGCTGATAATATTTGTGGAAAACTGACACTTTCGTAAGTGCACAAGCCAAATGAACTTACAGATCTTGTCAAAACAATCAAGCAAACCTATCATCCATCCTCTAGATACCTTGGAAGACCTGAAACTGAAATTGGTTTTAGAAGGTGAACAACTCCACTAAAAGAGGGGAAAAGTCTTCCATCTCAGCTGAAACCATAACACTATGCTGTCATGACAAAAACATCAGATCAGCCTGAGAGACCATAACACGCAGCTCTCCTACATACAAAATTGCATCAACCCTTGGCATTTCTTATCTGTGATATTTTGGATGTGATATTAATTCTTAAAAAAATCTTTCCGTCAGTGTTTACAAATAAAAATGTGTTGAAACGAAGAAAAAAGCTGCCTGTAAATTTCTCAAGTTTTTTAGAAAACACTAAAACAAGTAGATCAAATGACTTTACCTGTGTATTGAAGACTTTTGATACCTAACCTCCATTTCACTATTACTTCCTACTTTCTTTAGTTTGTGTAACTTTTTTTCTAATTGAGTAGATCTTAATCTTTCAAAAGGTTATGCCATTAAAAATTCATGGCTAGTTTATTTGATGTCTAATCATTTATAAGTGAAAACATTTAACATCAAAGTGTGATATCTTAAGTTTTTCCAGTTGTAATATAGGTTCCTTTCATTCAGAAGCCAGGCTGTCTAATATTTCTGCTTGTAGCTGTGTAAGACCTTGAAACCTCAAATTACATTGCTCATAAGAGTATTATGGTCTTGACAAAATTGTGGGACTTTAGTACGGACTGTTTTATGCTCAGAAGGTTACAATGCCTGTGGAGGGCTGGTTTCATAATGACCATAAAACAGAAGTTTTGAGAGCTTTTCATTGAGCTGGAGGACATAAGGGAATGCACAGACCATCATTCCGTCATTTTTGGGACAACAGAGTCAAACTGAAATGTTTTTAAAAGATATGAAGTGAATCATAGTTGCTGAATGTAAGCTTATCTAATTGTAACTTAATATTTCATTTGTTAAAAAAGTCTTTCTTCAAAATATGATTTTCCAGTTCACTTAAAGAATTTGAATGGCAGAGGTAATAATACCAGACAAAAGCAAATATCAATTTATAATGCTTTTAAGGAGTATATGAAAAACTTCATTTGGAAATTACAGTCTGGGTTAGTTATTTTCTCTCCCCCCCCCTTTTTTTTTTAAATGGGAAATACTGCTTTTGTTTGGTGACAGTTCATTACTCTTGGGCAAGCAATATTGTTGATGTTGCAAAATGAAAATTTTCCTCACTAAAACTATGCATTTTTAAAGCATATAATAGACAAATTATTGTATTAGCTGTTTAAAGAGCAGCCTGGTGCTGGATATAAACCATGTCTATTTGATCCCTAATATTTTTCCTGTGTAAGTCTCCTATATTTCAGGAACTCCTGAGGTGAGTATGTTACCATTCATTCGTAATACTAACATGAGACTATCAGAAAGAATTCTGAAGACTTGAGAAACTGTTCATGAACCAGTTCTATAGTTTTATATTTACAGAGCATTAATATCCATGACATTGTACCCATGAAAATGTTCTCATTTCAATAAAAATAAAAATTAGCTTTGAAAAATGCCATGATATCATGTTCATATCATATTGTGTTCTAACACACTTTATGTTCATTTTTGTAGACAATAACACATCTCTGAGAATCACCTTTTAGCTTATACTGATGGTGGAAGCTGTAATTGCTGACACCAGAGTGGCACTAGTCTTAATGTGTCTTTTTGTAATTCAGTTATAGCATTGTAATGATGGAGACTGATAATTAACTTCATGATACTGTAGTTTTGTCTAAGGAACACTAATTTTATTGTCATTATACTTTATAATGCTAATAACATTTGTGATTCCATTATGCCTGTGGTTAAGGGACTTCACAACTAGACTGAGAGATAAATTGGGGAAAATTACAGTTTTAAACAACTTAAACTACCATAATACACTTTTTACTCAATCGTTACTGTCTGTGTTGCCAGACTAGGCTAAATGTGGATTAATAACATTGTTGGGGTTTATGGTTTACTGATTTACCAATCAAAACATGGAGGGAGAGTAGGACAGGACAGTGCAGCACTGAAAGGCAGTCTTAACACAAGACTAAAATCTGACTTTAACTCGTGGCATTTATCAATTGTTTTCATCTCATGACTTCAAAGGGAAAGCATTTAGCAGCTTTTCACTGATTGATTAAATGGCTTCTTGCCACAAATCTGTAAATGAAGCAGCTTAATTGTCTTTAGTTTAATCTCCAGGTCTTGAATAATATTAGAATTTCTGTTTTTCTGCATTGGAAAGATTTTTTTTTTCTGCTGCTTGATGTTAAATTTCTGGTTATGCTTTTTCAAACCCAAAAATCTTTCAAGGTAGAAGTTGCATGCCTAAAATGTTCATAAGAAAATACCAACCTCTTTCTTTTCAAGTATCCTGGCAGATTGACTAAGACCGTATGAAGAATTCCTGAAGTGCTGATTAAGCCAGACCATGAACAATTTTAGATGAGGAGAAGTGTTCTGGCAGCAGAGAGAGAGTAATATAGCTGCATGTAAGTGATTATTTTAATGTCTCATTTTATGGCCCAAGGACTGGCCATTTTCCTGCTGATCTAATCAGAAACTTTCTTAAAAAAATATAAAACAGGACTAAACAGGGTATGAAAATAATATCTTATGCAAAAGATATTAAGATTCAGCAACAAACTTCAGTTTAAATGATTAGTGTATATTTTTATCTTCCCATGCCTTCTTATTATGCCAAAAAATATGACATAGAGGAGAAAGGAAAAAAAATACTTAAAAAATTATTATTTTAATCTGAAATTAAAGAGAATTTAGTGGATTCTAAGACAGGGGAGAGACAGCATGTCATGTTTCCTACTTTGATATTATTTATTTATTTTTAGCTACTCTTATTAATCTGAAAACAGGGATTTTCAATGAGAATATACTATCACTATAATGACATTTTTTTTTAAGCTGAAAGGTCAAGATGTTATGTGCTGTTACCACACTGCTATGATCAAGAATTTGGGGAGAAATTAATTTTAAAAGATTTTTATAAACAACAACACTTGACAGTTGAAATATTTTGGTCTTTTCCTTCCTCAAGTGAAGTCTTAATTCTGAAAATATAAAGCAAACTGCTGATACAGAAGGTATGGAACACTGTAATGTAGGTGATGAAGATAGGTGTTTTCATTCTAGATTTTTGCATGCTGATATTTTTAGTTACTAAAAATCAAAACTATGAAAGTAATGACAACATTTAGTGATGATTAAGATGTGCTAACTGGACTTTGAAAACGTGTTTCAATATAAAGGCAGGCAAAATCATATTCAAGGCAAATATCTAACGTAATAAGATCTGAAAATTAAATCTAGCAAGTAAGTGAAAAAAAATAATTAACATGAAAACAAATAATAACTTTTCTCATATTTGCATTCTCTGTCTGTTTTTATGTTTGCCTCATTGTCAGTGTTCAATGTGATGTTTAATACTCAGACAAAATCTACAGTGAATTGATTTTTTAAAAATTATTTACATACAGATTTAAACCTGCTGACCAGACTTTTTATTGTAAATGCTGGACTATTCAGGACCTCAAAATTTGCTGTCTTTGATTACTGTCCTGTTACAAAAAGAGTGACAAAATCCAATAAGGAAGTCCAACTCTTAAAAGGCAAACTCTCCTCAGAAATATGTAATGTACAGCAGCCTTCCAAAGATGGATCTAAAAATCTGGCAAAGCTGCTGCAAAAATCTGTAATATTCTGGAAAAGTAGTGGGTGGAATGTCCAACTCCAATATAAAAAGTTTTTCAAATGCAAGAAATGTTCTTTAACATTTTCCATACTAATATTGCATAATGTGACAGTATATATAGTAAAAAGGGTGAACTAAATTTTGAATAAGTAATTTTTATTTCAAAATGTATCTGTATTTTGGTCATGTGCTCTGTTAAAAAGGCTTGTTTTGAGCATGTAGGTTACTTTCAGCAATATTGTAAAATCCAAAAACCTCTAAGTAAAAAAAATAATTTTTGCCAACACAGGAAGGGTCTAAAGTCTCTCCACTAAAGTAAATATCCTGATTTGAACTTTCAGTGTTTTAGCATCATCAAACCAGGCACCCAGTTGAATTTTTCAAGCATTAACTTGATGAAGAAGGTTGTTTATCACTTACCTGAGTTAATAATTATTGTTGTTTGCTGATGTCATGATTATATTGTGTATAATATTGAATGAGCAATTTGTCCTCTGGTGGCAGGTTAGAGGGAGTATAATACACGCAGAACTACAGATGAGTTTTACCCCATTTCAGTGCCACATGTTTTGAAACTATGTGACCTGGATTGGATTCTCAAGGTTTTAATAATGTGTAGTTATCTGTTATGTATTTATATATGTATGCATATCTGTGTCTGTTTATTTATTTTGGGATAACTCCCATTTGTGTTTTTCTCCTAACTAAAATTAATCAAACTGGGTTTGAGTTATAAGTCATAACTCTGAATGTGAAGCTACTCTGTAAACATTCTGATTGGCATAATCAATACTGAACACAGATTGCAATGGTCACAAGGGCCTGTGCCCCAAGTGATGTTCCACAGGAGACACAGGAAGGAGGAAAATGGTTCTGCAGCTCAAGTAGGAGCTGAAAATCAATGGAAAGTATCAAGCATGTTGTACTTCAACTTTTGTAGCTCAAAGAGGTGATAGGAGAGGATATTGTAATGAAGCACATGGTTATCTTCAAATCAAGGCACTGAAGGAAGCTGTGAGGCCTCCATGACTGCTGTAGTGATGGAGTTAAAGTAGTGAACACTGTGCTAAGCACCAAGGCAGTCCTCACCCCCTGCGATCCTCTTCTGCAGCTGAAGAGCTGAGAGATATCATCCAGCCTTTCCATATTTCTGTATATTCCCCTTTACTTTAAAAGGAGTAACTGGTTTCAACACAGTCAACTAACAACTGAGGTCAGGCTGAGGGGGCAGTAATCTCATCTTATTAGGTTCCTGATTTCTGTGAATTTCTCAAAGGTTTCCATGATGTCACCCACTATTTGCACTTGTGCATAGGGTTATTCATCTGCAGTGTGGTATTTTAGTTTAGATCCCATATGCTTTCCAGAATGTTTAACCTATCTTTTATTATATATCTGCATAAGATTTTGCCTGTTTAGCTTGGTGTTATCTGTCTCCATTTGCTCTTCTGTCATCCTCACTTAAATTCTAAATCTCCTTAGTCCTGGTATATTTGTTCATGTCCTGTTTACAACATTAGTTTCTAGAAAGTTGTTCTGAAACACTAAAAGACAAGTTTGAAAGCCTTCCTTATGGCATAAAGTTAAATATAGCAAACAAACTCAAATGAAAGAATGAAAGCACTTTTATGGCTTAATTGTCTCATTAAAGTTTGCTATGAACTGTGAAATTCTGACTTTCTGCAAATGTCTTTGAAGATACTATTTTCATTAATCATGCAGCAGCTTTTAAAAGAATGAATTTATTAAGGGAATATTTGGCAAAGTAATAGATTTCATACTATGTAAAAATTCAATTTTCCTTAGTCAGCTACAACCATAAGTGCTGAGAGCACTTCATCTATCCCACAGATACTTGAATAAAGGAAAACACAGATCTTTCAAATACCTTAGAATCTCAGTTTGAGAACTTAATGTGAAACTTCCATCTGGAAATTGCAAGGCCAGATGGTTGTATAAATCCCAGCAGAAAATATACATCTGTCACATTTTTTTTGTAACTGGTTCTATTTGAAGAAAGATTTATTTAATCAGCTTGGCACATCATTTAGAGTGTCAATCGTACATTCTGTAGCCCTCAGCTCTCTTTGTACCAAGTCTTCTTTCATTTGTAGAATGCAGTGGAGGTAGTCATTTCTCTAACCAGATGCAGCATGACTGCTGATTTAAATTGCTTTATGCAGAAGCATGATGAAGAAATGCAGATGAATATAATTGAGTAAAATTCTTCAGTAATGATTCTTGCCATCAAGTGTACTTAGCTTATAAATTTACCTGTCATACCTCTGCTCTCCACCATGTAAAGACACTCTGGAAAAAGCTTTAGCAGGGTAATGGAAATAAGCATATTGACTTAATGGAAATGCGATTTAGAGTTCTATACTACTTCACTAATCCAAAGGAACAAAAATTTATTCTGAATCCACAGTCTATGAAAATTTGAACTCATGGAGATATCTAATTGAACTGTCTTCGTAACAATCCTGTAAACCAGCACTTCAGAATATGACGTCAATATCTGTACTGGTGAGGAATAGCACAAGGCATGAGAACCTTAATGTGGATCATCTGATTATATATATGACAAATGACTGAACATAATGTCTGTGTTCATTAAGGTTTACATTTACATCAGGTAAACTCTCACTCACACATTCATCACATTGAGTTTTACACACTGACTGGAATTTTACTGCTGTCTTTAAATATTGTGTTTGGGCATGATATTATAGCCCACTCTATCTAGCAACTTTCTTCTGATGTATTTCATTGATACAGATTTAGCCTGAAGAGCAGAGAAACATGAACCGATTGCTTTCTCCTCTTTGTCTTTCACTGTAACACACAATCATCTGCTCTAGTCCCTGCCTGAGAAAGCATAGGAAGGTGAGGTAACACTCTACAAGAGAAGTATACTTCACAGCTACTTTCTTTTCAACATTTTATTCTGGATCAGCATATTTGAAGCTAATCTCCCAGTTGCATCTTATTACTTTGCCTTGGTTCGCATCAGGGAACAAACATGTGAAGCAGAACCTGTATTTCATTTCAATGAATAAAAACTCAAAAATGCCAGCCAGGAATGCACAAAATAATTTCAAATTGAGAATGGTTCATTGGACAAGACTAGAGCTTACTAAAAGTTGTTTCTTCCTTGTTGAAATTTATATAAAAATAATTTCGTCTTCAATACAAACTATTTTAATTTACATATTTGCTCCTACTACTGGGACACATTGTTTTCTAGTCTAGATATAAATTTACCTTTGCCTTGGAAAACTATTTTTACAGTAATTCTTCCTGGAGAAGGGAAATATTTATGAACCTCATAAAGAAAAATTGTCCTCACTCGAAATTTTTCAGAAAAGTCTGCTGTTTTTTTTTTTTCTCCTAATACTTAGCTAAACTAAATATATTTGAGATGTCACACACTACTAATTTCATATATAAATTCTTTCCATTAAAAAAAAGTGTCACTATATAGCAAAACCAGATCCCAACACACATATCATCCTCACTTTTAAGGTTCACATATTTTTGCAGCCTTTATTAGTAGGTAATAATCTACAACATAGAATTATTTGGAAATATGCAAGGATTAATTTAATGTTATTAGAAGATTAAAACCTGTGCATGGGCTGAATACTCCACACTTTTCATCAATGGTGACTGTGTTGTCTTTCGATCCACAGCCATTAAGTCATCAACATCACACAAGAATTTGGAAATTTGTGTTTTAATATTATTCCCCACAAGATAATTTTGGAGATGCCATTGCAGTAATAGAAGAAAAGAATGAACTGTCTCAGGACCAAAATCTGTCGTATGTTTAATTGCATTATATGGCTGAAACATCCAAAGGAATGCTGGTAGAGTGGCCCAGTGGCTTGATTTTCAGAAGAGGATGCTCACTAGGAAATAACTGTACACAATGTACTATATATAATGGAAGCAAATTATGTAATATGTATGTGAATGGCCAAGTTTAGTCTCACAAATGGGCTCAAATTGAAAAAAAATTGTCATTTATTATTGTAAATACTTTAATGAGATTCTCCTGTCAGGAGATGGAAATACCTATCTTTAAATTACTCTGTACAATTACAGCTCTTCCATTTTAATGGCATAGAGAGTAGCCCTTTTAATGATAGAAGTCTTAATCTGCAAACCAGGCCAAAGCTTTCAAATTATCTCTGCCTTTATTTTGTTTGTTTGAGTCCAATGAAAATGAAACAAATCATTTCCAAATGCAATGTACTAATTTCAGCAAGCAGAATGAGCAAGCAATTAGAAAATTAAGTTAAATCATTAGGCATTAGAATTTATGTATGTACTGAAGAAAAACTTAGAAAATGCTTGAAGAAGATAAAGGCAGGGCATGGGGGGAAGGAAGGTTCATTTAAGAAACACTTTGAAAGTTATGCATGGGAACTTTCTTCAGGCCATATGTTTTTCTCTGGCAATGTCAAGTGAGGTGCAGCAAGGAAAATCAATAGTACTACTTGATTTCTGCTGAAAGGTTAAGTGGGCCATAATCCTGTTTCAGTTTGTTGGTTGGATTTGTTTTAATGTCTTTGCTTTATTCAGAAGACTTTGTTTCTTGTGCTTGCTTTGCTTTAGTCATGAGGCATTTTTTTGTTTTCAGTTAAAGGCAACATGGTTATTTTCTTGAAATATAGAAAATCTCTTAGCTATATGTTGCATAAAATGTGACATTTGTTTTCTCAGGGCAAGCTTTCTCAGCACGCAATAAAGGAGAAAAAACTTGTCAGGAAATGGTCCGGCTTCATGGACTCTCAACAATACATTAACATAATCTCTAATGTAATAGAATTGCATAACATTCCTTCAAAGTTCCAAAGAATTTTCATCTCAAGTAAAGACATCATAAATGGTTGAATGCTGTTCTGAATTTTCTCCATTTTTAGTTTAATTTTCTCCATAAAATGCTTAATTTTCCTGTAAAATTTTTCATTTAGATGCAATTTTCCTTTTTTCAGTATTTATTTTTTATACCAGATTTTAAAAATCAGCATAAAATGCATCTGAGGGAAAAAGTAGTTGCCAAATGCTGTTCAAGACTTTTGAATTTGCTGCTGAGCTAAAGCTTACAAACAGCTTTGAAGGAGCAGGTTTATCGTTTTACCTGAAAATAGACTTTTCAATTGGATCCATCATTTTTTAAAAATTAAAATTTCTAACTGCATGATTTTCTTCTAGAAGAGTCTATGAGTACTCTTAGAGTACTCCAAGTACTAACAGAGTATTTGGTGAAAAAAAGTAAATTATATCTGATTCTTTCAAAATTTTATTTGAACAGTACATTGTTATTTGCTGCTGCTTCTACCTCCAAATAAAAGATCAGTCTAAACAATTACATTTTGGAGAATTGCATATTTGGAAATTATGCTTATAATTGTGTTGAAAACATTATTTTCCTTACTTCGTAATGGTCAGTTTTTATGCATAATAAACATTAAATTATTCCTATAAATTCTATGAAATAAAATTTTATAGGAAGTGACACCTAGTCTGCTGAAATTAAGAAAAATATCAATTATGTTCTAGTGCTTATGTTTTACTGCACAATTTATCTTTTGCAAGAACTAGCAACAAAAGTACTTACCTGAAATTGTGCAGTAATACATAGTATGTGTTTAATTAGACATAAAAGAACACCTTCATTTGAAAACCTTCCTCCTTGGTTCATTGAAGGAGATTTTGCATTTTTATAGCTGCGTCTGTAGACAATAATTATTTGTGCCTTGCAATTCTCTGGAGATTCCTGTTTTAATCTTTTAAAATAACTTTCCTGTGTTTTAATTAATTTTTATGACAATGGAGCACAGATGGTCCTTTAGAAAATGTTTGGCTCAGAACATTTTAGAAGAAGACATGATTATTACTATACTTTTTTCCTGTGGCTATCCCTATCATATTGTCACTTCCTCTTGAAATAGTTCATGCATAGGCAAGCTTAATTATTATTTGCTTAATTGTTTGTTTGAGTGAGTGAGAGAGTGAGTGAGTGATGTTGGGAAAAAAGTTGCATTTACAAATTCTGACAAGACTGATATTAATTTGGGTGTCATATTTTGTGTAATCTCAAAGCAGAGATGACTAAACAAACTGTACTTTTAATAAAAAGAACACCGAAACCAGAAATTGTGTCAAGAGTCTGTGAAAAGTGAGATAAGCTCTTCACACAAATCCGTGAAACTGAGAGTGTGAGAGTGAATGAACGAGGTAAATGGCTTAAAGGTCTTTGATCTTTGTTCCAATGTTTTACTCACAAACATTTCTGGGTGGAGGTTACTGAGGTGAGTAAATAGAAACCTCCCCTGAGAGGAGAATATTGTGCATGCATAGGTCAACAGCGCATAACAAAATGAATTATGCAAAGTTGAAATTCTTTGGTTGTATATGAAGGAAATACATGAGGGCAATATCAAACACAAGCACAAGATGCAAGGAATATGGATTGAGATTATCCCCATGGAGAAAATCTTGTGTTTATGGAGGAAAAGCTCAGTATGTCTTGGCAAAGTGTGCTTGTCGCCCAGAAGGCCACCACCATTCTGGGCTGCATGACAAGATGTGTGACCAGCAGGTCGAGAGAGGTGATTCTCCCCCTCTATTCTGCCCTAGGGAGAGCCCACCTGGAGTGCTCTGTCCAGCTCTGGGGTCCACAGGACGTGAAAGGCATGGGCCTCTTGCAATGAATCCATAAAGAGACACTAAGGTGATGCAGGACTGGAGCACCTCTTTGTGAAGACAGCCGAGAGAGCTGAAGTTGTTCAGCCTGGAGAAGGCTCAAGGGAGACCTCAGAGAAACATTCCGATATCTAAAGGGGGCTGAAAAGAAAGCCAGAGAGGGACTTTTGACAAGGGCATGCAGCGACAGGACAACAGGGAATGGCTTTAACCTGCAGGAGGCTAGGTTTAGATTTGATATTAGGAAGGAATTCTTTGCTGTGTGGATGCCACATCCCTGGAAGTGTTCAAGACCAGGCTGGATAGGTCTCCAAGTAATGTGGTCGAGTGGAAGGTGTCCCTGCCTGTGGTCGGGGGCCTGGAATTAAATAATCTTTAAAGTCCCTTCCTACCGTACATATTCTATGATTCTGTGATCAATTGCAACAGCAGTTAGGACCATAACAGTTACAAATCTTCTCAGTTATTATTCAAATGGAGTTTGCACAAAATAGGCTTTCACATAGAATTTTTTTTGTTATTGTTGCAGCTGAAACTCATATTATGTTGAATGCTCATAGTGAAATTATCTGAGTGAAATATGAAATAATGTTTCTAATGAAATCTCTACCTTTTAATGCGTGAAAATGAAAATCATAGTTTTAATGTGGGTGAAGATTTTAATCAGTTTTTTTTAACTTGCAGTTGATAAGTAGTTGTCAGAGAATAGGCTAGTGTTATACTCTGCATGTATTGTGCCATGAATACTCTCAAAAAACCATAAAGAGCTTAATGCATTCTCTTTGGTAGTTAAACCACACATTAGGAAACAGCTTTTATGGAGCTGATAATGCAGTGTTTGGGAATTAGGTGAACAGAATTGAATCATAAATTTCTTGAATGAAAACATGCATTCCTGCATCAAAAGCCAGGTCTTTCCTCACAATTTTCACAGTGTTGTTTCTCCCAATGGATTTCCAAATGGCATATGTTTCTACATTATTCAGTGAATTTGAAATCTGACTATCATTGTGAGAAGTATTTATGATATTTTCTTGGAGGAAAGAATGTGCCAAAAGCCTTCTACAGCAGGAAGACAGGTGTACAAACCACGTATAATAACAGTCACTTTACTTTGGACATGAAGAGCATGATTTAGAAAGTGTTTGTAAATGGTTCATTCATTTAGGGTACGTTCCCTGTCGTCATTAAAATAATAATTTTCCCATCATCTTTGAATGATTAAGGACAATGTCTTCTCTCCTTTACCATGTTCACCTTCTCAGTTTTGCAACAGTCAGTGTCAATATTGGATATAATCTGTCAGTCTTTGAGAAACACTCCTACTTTGATATGAAAGAGCATCATTCAGACAAAATAAATAGGAAGCTACTACATACTGTCTGTTGCCTGTATTTTGAAAGCGTCACATACATCCTGGTTGGACAGACAGACACAGTGTAAAAAGAGACATTTCACACACTTCAGCTTTTGAAGGAACATCTTATATCACTGCACTGCTGGCCCTACGTATAAGAGAAATTTGAAAAGGAGTATGTTATTATGTGGATTAGTAATGATAAAATATATAGATGTCTTCATATGTGCCTGACCTCTTGGTTTTCAGATAATAGCTCACTGGAATTCCCAGAATTTCAAAGAATGATGAAGTAAACAATGAGTAGAGCTAATCAGCAATTCCTTGCTAATAGTCTGGGGAACTGTTCCTTCCTCAGACTTTCTTTGACACATACGCAGATTTTTTTTGTTCTTTGAAAAAACAGAGAAGGAATTTTCCACATTTGTTCAAACAGTTTTTTTGCAATAATCTTTAAATTCATGAGGTTTTTGGTTTGTATTTTTGAGAGTTCTTTAGAGCATCCACTCTTAGGCTTTCATACTCAGTCGATCTCTTCACTTCATGCTTTGTTTAGATTTCTTAGACTGCTATACTTACTACTTAACATAAGCAAATTATCATAGTTTCAAAACCTCTCTTGTTTTCCTGAATTGTGTCATAATGTTATGGATATTGTAACACCATGTTCTATCAATAAAGAAATTAGAAATAATAGGTTTAATAAGAGGAAATGGACTCTGAGAGCATCAATAAAGTAATAATATTTGCTTTCATATTTCTGGTACCACACTCCTGCACTCAATCTACAGGATTAACTATCATCCTCTGGAAGAAGAATAAATTAGACTGAAAGAAAATAGGTTTAGCTTAGACAATAGAAAGAAATTCTTTACTCTGAGGTTGGTGAGACTCTGGAACAGGTTGCCCAGAGCCATGGATGCCTCATCCCTGAAGTGTTCAAGGCCAGACTGGATGGGGCTCTGAGCAACCTGGTCTAGTGAAAAGTGTCTCTGCCCATGGCAGGGGTTGTAACTACATGATTTTTAAAGTCCCTGGCAATCCAATCCATTCTATGATTCTAAGAAATAGAATAGTGGTTTTGTGACTGGATAAAACACAGCAGAGGAATGGAGTCAAGAAATAAGAAATCTGTACATTATTATTGAACTTCAACTATGCTACCACAGGACATTTATTGCAGAAGAGACATACAAAAACTTGTGGAATGTATTTTCAGAATAGCTGCAGCTGAGTATATATGAATGTGTATCTCACACCTCCTAATCAAAGTCTGGGTTCTGGTCTGCGCTTTGATTTAAAAATACCTACACAAGACCTCTCAGGTAACCTCCTATACAGCAAAAGTACCAAAATTGCCTTTTTTTTCTTTCTTGCAAGGCAATGCTTCTTCTCTTCCTCAGTTCTTTCTGCATAAATGCTTCCCACAGTTCGCATTCTGATGTCTGTTTTATATCCGTCTTGCCCTGCTTCTCAGGTCCCTGTAAATAAACCCAAAGGGCTAAAATCCATGGTATGAAAGAAGATTGCAGAAGGCTTTCCTGAGAGGTTGTCTCAGGGGACAAAAAGGCCAGTCTCCTCAGCAGGTAACAGGGAAAATACCTTCTCTTCTTTCAGTCGATTGGTCACCCTTACATCCACTGGTTACCTGTTGTCTTTTTGCAGAATGGGTAGTTCCTGAGGAAAAGTAGAGTTCAATCTTTGCTCTATAATAATGGAGAAAACATTTGTCCTCCAGTATTGCTTCTGGGAGAGTGCTCTAAGAGGAAAGCAGTCAAGCTTCGGTACAAAGTGAGATATCTTCATGAAACACATTTCTGCATTCAAAGAGGCTTGGATGGAGACTTGTCTAAGGAAATCTCTCCAACCCTGTCATTTTTAATTCTGAAGTTCTTCAGACATTATCTAGTTTAAATGGGGAAGTGGAGGTGGAGACAATCAGAATAGAAAGTTCCTGAGGAAAAGGTGGCCCAATTCTACGTGTGCCCAGCACAAGAAGTTTTATTAGGGAACTACACTTTAAATTTAAAAGTTTTCTCAAAACCCCACTGAGCTGGGGGCAGTGTGTGCTTTCATATTCAGGAAATTCTGGAGTTACTTTCATTTTTCAATAAAGCAAAGCCCATGGGAGGCACCTCTCTTATACCACTGTGGATGTGGAACTTCTTTTCCTGGCAAGCTTCTATTGAAGAACTACATAAAATGCTGAAGTTCATGGCTTTAACAGACTTGGAAAGAGCTTGAAGCTCAGGAACTGAGTTAACTTCAAATATAAAAATTTTCTCTCTAGGACTTTTACAATTATTTCAGGTAAGATACAAATGAATTTGCATTTTTCGTTCTGCTGTTCGCTTTAAAATTTAAAAAAAAAAGAGTCAAATTTCTATTGAAGGAAAGAGCAGATTAAATAGTACATCATAACTGAAAACACACTGATGTGCAATTGAATGAGATTTTTCAGAGACTGAAACAAATCAGGGAAGATTAATTTCATTTTACTGAAGGCATAAGAGAATTCTTTTTCATCTCCCCTCTTATTTTCTGTCTTCCTTTTTTCCTAAGACTGTTGTTCTACAACAAACTCTTCTCAGATGTACATCATCACAGAGAATTTGAAATTGTAAGTTTGGAGTAAATTGTATAAAATAAGATTATTTAAAAAAACAAAGCACTGAGACAAGTGACATGCAATTTACAGCTCTTGAACGAGAGTGCAGATTGAAGATCAGAAAACAGCACACCAGGAGAAAGTGCTCAGGTGAATACCACATGAAGAGGGAGAAATTATTTTACCATAAAATGGAGAAAGGTGTTTCAATGCTCGGATTATTGATATATTTATACAATATTACTCTCTCTGTGCATTCTTATGTACCCATGCAAACACTTACCTATGTAAACATACATTTGCCTTTAGAGATGTTCTGGCAGACATGCAGAACCATGCATGAGAACACACAGTGCAACCGCTTGATGATTATCAATAGCAGAAACATGGATCACGTTGGAAAAAAAGCCAGATTGAGCTGAGATCCAAATCAGAGAGAGAAAACCCAATGAAGCTGAATGGAATAGAGCCAATGCAATCCTTTCCACGCTATAACTTTTCAGCAAAATTTCAACGGGAATGAAACATTAGGGGAACTTAGGTTACACACCAATATTTGTGATGACAAAATGTGGAGATAAAAATGTGAGAAAACAAGAAATGCTTCAAGAAATTTAGAACAAAAAAAAATGTTCGTATTTGAAATAAAGTTTCTTTCATGATATATGTCTTTTGAAATATTATTTATGTTAAGGTCTGAACTACACAGTCTTAGAAAATACAGTTGAATTATAGAACCGCCATGCTGCAGTAATAATCATTTCCAAAAGTAAGCATTAAATATTAATCTCAATGCTAATATATTGTGAAACATTTTACGTTCTTGGCTGAAAGGGAGAAAAGAAACATATCCCTCCTTCACTTTACTCATCAGACATATGAACCTTGTTGCTTTGTGGTCAGCAAAAATAAGAGGTTGCCACATGAAGAAGCAATTTCTATATGTATTCAGTAACAGAAAACATGTAAATTCGTTATAAATAAAAGATAACACTTACAAGCATTAAAAAAATCTCCACCAAGGCCAAAAAGTGTACTGATTGACTATGGTTTTTTTTTTGTTCCTTAGTGTACTCACACTTTTTCAGCTTTCTGCACATTCAGTATGCGACTGGCAGGCAGTGTTGTAACAGCTGAATATCTGAATGATTGCAATGGTGTAGAAACACATTTTAAACAAACCAAAACAACATTCAATAAGTTTGTTCTCATTTAAGCTGTGAAAATACTTTATTATATATAAAATTCGATTTGTTACCATAGTTAGAATATAAACTCTATACCACTACTAATTCTAAGTAGTTCTGTGGTGGAAGATGTTGAAGCATAAAACAGCTTGATTTTGCTGCTAAGAACACTAGAGTCTGAAAGATAATCCTGTATACCATGTAGCACAGTGAATGGGTATTACTGCTGGGTAGACTCACTAGTCAGGACTTATCCTGTTTCACTATATTGTCATACAGTAGCACACCAAGGCAAAATCACTGTAAGAATTTTCTATGAGCCTTGGAGCTGTAAGCAGTCTTCACTAACATGTGCTCTTTCAAGGATTTATGTTTTCTAATCTGTGGAAGAGAGTGGAAATTCTCGTTTCAGGCTCCTTCTTAAAAAAACAGGTTTATGTCTCTGAAGCACAGTGCTCTGTCAAATTAGAACTTCCATCAGAAATCTGTCAGTAGTACAAATCTACCTTTATATTTTTAGCAGTATAAAATGTGAGCAGAGTCCCCAGTTGCACAGACTTCTTATGGACTGCGTCTTTTTAGATATGTTGTGGCCCTTTCTTGACATAAGTGGACCAACAATCCTTCTCAGCATCTGATCGAACAATCACATATACTTTCATCTGTTTTTAGTAGATTTTTGTTTGGGTTAAAGCTCTTAAATTTTGCTGCAGGATCATCTCAAGTTTAGAGCTGTTAATTACTTTAAAGCAGTTATTTTCTTGAGTCAAGTTTTGAATTTTCGGTTAAGATCAGCATCCTTTCTCTCAAAAGAGATTTGTCTGAGGAGAAAGAAAACCTTAACTATATAGTTCTTTGAATGGCTTTAATTATTAAATGAAGGGATTATTTAATATATCTTGTGAGATTTCATGAAGGTCATTTCTGTCAAGACAAAATTACTTGACTAACTTGCAACTTTGGATCCTAAACCTGCTTGTTTACAACAGAAATTAACAGTTACAAGTCTCTTATGATCACAATTATTCTTTATGTTTCTTCTATTGCATTAACACTTCAGTTTCAGAGACATTTTCCTAAAATTTCCTGAAAGTGATGAGACCGTGCCATGCTCCTCATCACCTGTAACAAAGTAGTCACATACAGAATTAAAGTTTTCCACTCTTTTTCTATGAACTGGTCATCATGGAATAGCTGCTCTTTATATTCCATCTAGAACGATGAAAGGGAAAAAATGCTGAAATTTTTGGAACATGTGCCTGCATCAAGAGTCCTCACTGAGGGGGTGTCTGGTTTTCCTTCCCAAATAACCCCTGGATACAAGGCCCTACATGGTATGTTAGGTCTGAGACCAGAATATTATGTGTTTCAAAAGTTATCTTCATGGTATGTTTGGGACCTTGCTCTCTTTTAATGTGGATATGTCAAGCAATGCCACGATGCTGGACAGAAACCTGGGACCAAGCCTGTGTCAAACAGACCCCAATATTGCCTTCTAGAAAGTCCTGAGAGATCATCAGGATGTGCCAAGACAAGTCAGCCCTGGGATATCACATGAAACCTGCCTTTGAGTCTCAGAGATCCAGATTGTATGAAGGCATGGGGCAAGGTCAGGAAGGGTATGAGGACAACTTCCTTGAAATGTCATATGTATGTAGAAATGGTACTAAAGGTCAAGGAGACAGGGAAATTTTTAGAAAGGTCTGATCAGAGAGCTGATTTGCCAGCCAGACAGGCTTTGAGAAAGCTGTCTCCTGTAGAATAGAGCAGAGTGGGCTTGTATGAGTGCTGATTTTAAGAGCTGTGTGACCATGCTGCAGAGTGCCTGGCATTCAAACACCTCATATTCAAGTGTTGAAGCCATCCTGAGCTGATAGAATGTTTCAATGCTGAAAAAAATGTATATATGAATCAAAAGCATGGCTTAATTTTTTAATCTGCCTAGCAAGTAGAAGTACTGCTGATTATGAAATGTACACTAAAATATTTGATTTGAATATGCATACTGTCAAAATGTTTTCACGATGATGGGGATCTGCTGCCCATTTATGGATAGGTGAGAAATATAGTGAAAGAATGTGCCTAAAAACCCTTTGCAATTCCATATATCTTCCAATATGATATTAGAACATCTTCTACATTAGTTTATTAAACTGAGCTGAGAATTTTCTTTTACCTTTTTCACTTTGGTCAAGAAAATAGGGAAAAATGTAAGAGGCAAGGTATATCTTTGAATTTCAGTGTCCAAGCAGCAATTCAAAGTTCTTTTTTAAATTCAACCACACTTTATTAGGGTTTTTAACTGCACTGTTCTAAACAGAGCTCTAGAAAAGAAGAATGTATGCAACTTGTGTTTTTTCCCTTTTTTTGTACTTTGTTACTATAAAAAGCAGTTTTATTTCATTTTGCAAGTTCTGCTCTAATTCCACACTAACGTTATGATTTTTTATTTCTATCAGAGTGAAAATACCAGAGTAGCAAAGTTCTTTGAGAAGTAATAGTGAGATATATAAAGTCCATCTTTATGGATGGACTCTCTGCATGTGTATTCAAAGGATGATATAGAGTGCATAGGTATAAGAACTCTTGTATGAAAATTAAACATTGACATAAGCAGGTTTTTTCCTTTCATCTGCATGTGCACATGCTCACACACAGCAAAATCTTCTTTGTCCTATCCATATGCACAGCATTGAAGTAAAGTCATTCACAAGTGTCTTTTATGCAATTGTAACTGTATGTACCAGGTTCTGAAACAATCTTCCAATAGAAGTACTAATATCCTTTGCACAAGATAAGGCCTTCAGTATGTTTACAAATATTGTGTATGGTTATGAGGTTTTGCTAAGAAAATCTAACAGAAGTGTATCCTCTTTTTCCATAAAGCGCATGATGGTATATTCTGAAAGGCATATTATTTTAAAGGTTGCGATAGGATTTCAAAACTCTGGAAAAGCTATACCTTTGAAATTCAATATATTATATTCCCTAAAGGACTAACCGCTATTAATCCACTGACTGTAGTTAAAATTGAAGCAGTTACTCTCAGCCTTCAAGGTCTAGTGTTGAAGATTGTTTTTTCCACTTAAAGGAAGGGTCTGTGCTCCCAAAATCTCTCCTGTTTTCCCATGGATAGCAGCTGGTCTAATAGTAGACACACTACTGTTTTTATACCAGTGTTTTTATTATAACCACCTTGTAATATATGAAGCTTACTGTAAATGGCTTTTACTTTTCAAGCCAGTGTATCAGAAACATTTAGAAATTAATGTCTGCATTCCCAATTGTAATTTTTTACAGAGCTTCAGTGGTAAAACATCCTTAAAGTGATGTGAAATATTACTGTGCTACATTTGCTGCACGTGAAATGATAAAACCTATACTGCTTTCCTCCTTAATTTAAAGTCTAATCTTTAGTCACTGTTTGATTAGTACAGTAGACTACTTTGTAAGGGTACAATTAATATAAATAACTTAATTTGCATAACTATTGATGTAGAAGCACAAATGCCAGATCATTAAACTACATTCAGAAAACATTAAAAAAAAGGTATACTTATTAAAAAAACCCACTTCTTTTAAATCAGGACCAGAAGAAAAATAGAAATGTGGTACCCAAAAAACTGCACTTATATACAACTAGCATAGCAATGTAAATATTGCACTCAAAAAGAAAAAACTGGGAAATACCAAATTCCTACTGAACCATGCTAAAGAATTAATGATGAAACAAATGCATAGATCTCTATAAAAACACACCACAGCTCTGTCATCAGGCAAAATATTTTAGATAGTCATTGCGTGACTATCTAAAACAATTTTTTTATGCCCCTGCATGTTATGTTATGAAACAGACTGAGATTCTATGTTTTACATTGAAAATGTAAAGTCTGTTGTTTTTACATTTTATTGAGTTAATTTGAGGATATTTAATAAAACATATATAACACTCTAAATCTATATGTCTACAGACTCAATGCATAGAGATGAGTTAGGTGCTCTTTTGATACCTTAAACATGTTACAGTATATATTTTCTGTATATATTCAAATCCCATCTAGTATAGAATGAGAGAGATGCAGCATACTTCAATCAATTATTTTTGTAAGAAGTAGAATGATTAATGTAGATGTTTTGAACTTTTTTTTTGAGGGGTGGGGGGTTTTCTTGGTTGGTTGAGTGGGTTTGTTTCTAATTGAGCCAAAATGTATCAATTTCTTTACAGACATCCCCTTCTGTAATTTTAAGAATTTTTGACTGAAGGTAGAACTCTTCCAAATAAAGCCTACCATGGGTGGAATATAAATGATATGCATTCCTTTAACTGGTTCTGAGAATATATTATTTAAAAAAAAGAAAAAAAGGAAAATTGTCGTTGTTGAGAGGGTCACGACAAGTAAAAAGTTCACCACAACAGCTTCTTGGTCAGAGAAAAGGAACTAACTCTTTATTTTCCAAAGCCTTTTTATACTCTTTCTAACATTCATGTCGCACATCCATTGGTTTTCAATTCACCACCCCACAGTGTCACTGGTTACCCATAGTTAGAACAACATCTTGCAATAACACCACCTGCAAGTCTCTTATTATTGTTGTTTATGGATTCCTGCTTGTTTTGAGCTAGAGAGGAATAGTGCAAACTGGACAAACAGGCCTGTCTCATGGGAAAATAGTTCTTACTACATGCCTACAGTTCCCACAGAAAATAAAAGAGATAACTTCTGTAAAGGAAGTTTGATCAGATTGTGACACTTTTCTACACTGGTGAGAGCATTCAAAAGATCCATTACTCATGAAATTGAAGTAAGCAATTGTTTGCAGATGCACGACTGATAGAAATGTAGTATAACGTATGGGAAATACACAGGTGTATGGGAGGACATTATGTGGATTTTTTTTTAATGTGGTTGGTTCATAATGTGGGAGAATGCTTGACAAAATTTGCAGACTGACTCTTTGTTTAGTGACTGTATAATCAAAGGTTTTTAAAAAATGGAGGTTAGTGTTGTAAAAGCACTTAGCTTCTTTATAGCAAAGAAAGAATAAGCTGAACATATTGATAGATGTCATGAAAATATTTCAAACAAGTGTGCTATGTGAGTCTGTAATGCATGTCAAATACTGACTAATGATAATACGCAATTTATATATTGAATTAAGCTGACACATTAACATCTGTAACAAACTTCAGAATTCAGTATCCAGTATGAATTCAGCAGTCTGGATTGTTACAATAATATTCTAAACTTTAACATGATATAAAAACGGCCACAAAAAAAGTATTTTACACTCCAAGTGCTCCTACCATGATTATAAAATAAATGTTTTGTTATGTAGCTTCAAATAAGCTTTTATTAATAACCCAGTTTCTGTCACTGGAAGACATTTATTGAGCTAAATGTGCAAATTCAGCTCTTAAAAGCAAGATCTCCAAGCAACCGTATGTCTATAAGTGGTGTAAAATTACATCTAAAATGTGATGTCATAGTCTGCATTATATATCCATAAAATTATTTTCCCCAATACAATCTCTACTTTTACTTTAAGCATTTAATATTAAATTAGAAACATTAAAAATTATCATTATTCTGTCATAACTTAAAAAAAGTTTAGTACTAACACTGGATAACAGTAAACATTAAAATGTTTAATTTGTGTGTTTCTACCTTTAACCTGTCTCATAATGTAGTGTGTCATCAAGGTATCCACAGATTTTGATTTCACACATGGCTAATTCAGAGCTAACTTAAATGCATTCAGGCGATGCTAATTACTGCAATTTGAAAAGCAATTGGATAAAAGTAATAGGGAAACTTAAAAAAACAAAAGAAAAAGAAAACAAGCTCAAGGAAAAAACGTGTGTATCATCAGTACCGAACTATAATTTTCTGAAGTGCCACTGTGGATAGCTGTAATTGTTTGGGCAGATTCATCCAGATGAAATTTAGATGTTGCATTCAGACTACTGGTCATTTGTCCTGATGGCAGGATAATATTTGTGTTTGAAACTGCAGATCCCTCAAAAAGCATGGGAAGAACTTTAGGCAAAAAGGATGCCAAATAGAAAGACTATTTATGTAAATTTGGAGATATAATGATCCAAGCATGACTATCACTGAAAAGCAGAGCAGTATTATTGTTATAGCTTTATATTTAAGTGCTACTTGACAAAATTTGGCAAAAGCTGTCTTCAGTGTTTTGTCCATAAAAATGCTTATTTTAAGTGTTTTTCTGTACAACAAATATTTTTTAAAATGGTTTTCACCAAATAAGCATATTTACAAATTTTTGATAGCCCAAAGTATAAGTGTTATATTTCACTTGTATAATGAAATTATAAAACAAAAAACCAAAGAGTTTTTTAGAGTTATGTCTTTTAGTATAGCTGTTTAAAAAAAAAATTTCCTTAGTTTATATTTTTCATCAATGTCCTCATCAAGGCTCAGTATTCCAACGATAATTTCAATTAAAATAAACATTTTCAAATACAGCATTTTTATTGACAAATGTGGCTTTTGAAATCACAGAATCATGGGATAGTTTGGTTTGGAATGGACCCTTAAAGACCGTCCGTTCTGATGCCTCACATATCTCAAGGGAATACTGAAGAGGGGAGTTAGAACAGCCCCAAAAAAATGCCCCTTGATTTATACAAGGAAAATGATTAATTGCTTACAAAGAAAATTTTCCCTGGGGCTACATTTGTGTTTTTATTAGGTGGGAAGACTAGATGAAAGACCAGAAAATGCTGCAATGACAATCATTAACAGCCTGCTGCAGAAGAAAACACATGCACCTTGCAGCTGGCTGCAGTGTGTTTTTATGGACAGGCAGTCTCTTGGGGTGTGTCCACATATAGTTGCTTGGGATCGTTAAGGGGAATTAACTATAGGCATAAAATTGAAGCTCAGAAAATGTTCTAAAACAGGTGCTTGTGTATAGCTATGGGAAATCACAGGTATAATTTGGCTTTTTATGGTTGTGACTAGTCACGAGGAAACCAAGGATAGTGGGGGACAACGTGAAAATTCAGTATTAAGTATGAATTTATATGCATTCACAAATTAAAATGTATTGCTATTAAATTGCGTGGGAGGAAAACTCAGTACTCTCCTGAACCTCACTGGATTTAAAAAAATACACTCATTTAACCACACAGGAAAGTACTTTACTAAGCATAGTTGCTGTTAGAATTACTTTGGAATGAAAGATCATACATAAGATAAAAAAACTCCGCTTGATTTGATGTCCTTTTCTTCACAAAAAATACCTTTTAAATGTTCACCAGGATCATTCATATTGAAATATAAGGATTACAGGCTCAGCTCATGTGTGCTTTTCTAACTGGCAACACATATTAAGAACAGAATGTTAATGTAAGCGTAACACCTAGTGAACATTATTTTTGTTATATTTGTAATGGTGTGACTGTTTCTATCCTTTTTCTGTAGCAACTTGTCCTTTCACCATGGTTTAGAAGACTGGATTTATTTCCTTAGGAATAGAATCATTTCTCAAAGGACAGCATTTACATCTCCAGAGAAGACCTGGAAAAGGCCATAGAGATGGTGCAGTCCAAGGTGAGATAAGAGGAAGAAAGCTACTGCTATACCTTCAGCATAGGTAGCTCGGAACTTCCATTTCTTCGATACTTTTTAAATGCAAATCAGGTGACATATGAACTGACAAAATCACTCTGACATGATGGTTCAAAATTTGGGAAATTAATTCTGTTTTTCTGCAGAACTCCAAGGTTAAGTGTAAAAATTCAAAACTTCCCTCACAGCTGAGCCTAACCGGCATCCATTACATACCTGATACATTGATAAGAAAGTATGATAAACATTGGGAGCTTTTTCTTATGATTAAAAACTGGATCTTCCTCAAAGAATAGCTAGTTGTGTAAATATGAAGAAAATATTTCTAATATCCATGTAGTACTTGTTTCAAGGAGGAAGAAAACTTCAATCCCAAGTACCATAATGTCCTTTTTAATTATTACTCCAAAATCCAATACAAACCCAAGTTAATTTATACTGTTTAGTTTATTTTTTAATCCATATACATGCATGACATAAGGAATGCTTTAATGAAATTTATTTATATTTCTGTAGTCCACCTACCCCTCTATTGCCTAATTTATCATTATGAGTTCCTGCATCAACACATGTATGACCTATTCTGACTTATGCAAATAATGTTAATAGGTTGAGTAGAGATAATATTTCCCATAAAAGTGCTTTTATTTATATGATTCATTCATTGAGTACTGTATATAAAAAGCAATTAAATACCTATATGGGCAATCTGGGTGCAAGTTATTTTAAGCCATATGTGTAGAATAGAATAATCCTAAGTATATAAGAACATGACTTTGTTTTTCTCATTTCTGAGGGATTTTTGCTAACAGAACAAATCTGCGAAAGAACACATTTAGTTTTTTTCATATAAGTATGGAAATATTTTCACTTGCAAGTGTTATAATACTGAAAGAAGTATTCAAAGAATTGCAGGAAAATGATGAAGCAGAGAGATTAATGTATTCCTAATCTAATATAAGAGTTTCTGTCTATTTTTATTTTCCTTACATTTTCAAGACAAAGGCACCCCTCTATGGTCTGAGATCCTAAATAGATTTTAATAACTATTTAAGAAGGATAAAACTTGCAAGAACACATTTTCAATGCTTTGTGCTCTTTATGCAAGGGATGACTCATACGAAAAAATTTTAATTTAATTCCTGACAATACAAACACATCCTGTAGCAAAGCCAAAATAGATCGAGTGCAAATACTAAAGTACTGTCAGTCAGAGCCAGGGTAACATTAACACTGATGAAAAATCCATCTCTCTCAAGTATCTGTACCACAGCCAGCTGGAGCTCCCTAAATAGATCTATAAGTTTGTACACAGTTTCTGTAGTTTCTAGGTCTAAACACTGCAATCGTTTAAATAGTTTCCAATAACTGATTTCTTGGACACTGGAATTGTCAGTAAACTGAAAACTGCCCTTAAAACAAGGGTTTCTGTGAACTGTTGCGCAAGTAAGAAGAGAAGTTTTCTGGTTAACTGCTCTTTGCATTGAATTTTGTCTTCTGAAACCTACCCCTCATCCCGCTGTGGAAATTTGTGATTTCACAGATGAGAAAAAGCTGGGTATTGTGTCCTCTTTCTCATACAATGTCTGTGGAATTTCAAGAAAAATGCATCTTAAATGGATACTACTAACAAAAAAAAAAAATTGGTTATGGCCAATCATTCAGTTGTATGCTGACAACATACTGCAAAGAACATGAAAAAGGTTGAAAACCATCAGTCCTAGGGCTCCTAAAATGAAAGAAGTCAGGTAAGCTAAATGGGTAAACACAGAATTTGTGACTGTGACAGTACCACCAGTACAGTGACTCTCACTGTATCAAATCTCACACTACTGAAGAAGAGTCTTCAAGCTTTGATGGCTTCCTAGAAATCCCCCTCTTGTACTGAGCAAGATACTACCAGAACTTCTGAGGTTTTGGGATTTTTTTCCCCTTATCTCTTCTAATGTAAAGATTCAAGTTAAGTTCAGTAATTCATTCACTGACATCACACTAGTGTGTCTTAGACAATCACATCATGTCTACTTTTCTTTACAACTGATTTTTAAGAGGAAGAATGGGTGAAAACACAAAATTCAGCATTGATGTGTCCCAGATAAAAATACTTTCAGATAGGATAGTGCTGATAAGAAATCAAACCAAAGAAGTCTCATTAAGTCACCAAGTTCAAGGTTCATTAATATAATATGGTTTATAGTGGGAGGAAAAGAAATTGAGGGAGTTTACCCTTACTTGAGAGAATATATGAAGAATGGGAATAGTAAGAAAATTTATATTATATGACATTGTCAAAATTATTAGAAAAAAAATTATTATATTTGTATAACAGTAATGCCTAAAGGCACAAGAGGTGATACCAAGGTCTCAGTGTGCTCAACACGTGCATACTAGGAAATAGAGCCCAAGTCCAACAGCTAGCAGTATAAATATCTAAAGTCAGAAAACAGAGAAGAGAAATGATTTCTCTGTGGTATGATAGTAGAAGAGTAGCAAAATTAAGAGGAAAATGAAGGTCTGCTGAATTCTAGTTGAAACTATTTATAGCCATCACTTCACTCTAAAGCATTCTAATTAATAGATTTGAGTAATGATATTGCTTTGGGACTCAGATTTTCTTTAAGTATACTAGGAATTCACTGCAGGTGCACAAAACACAAATCACAACAAGCAAAATGAGGTTTTCTTTTAAAATCAGATAGCTATCTAGCATTTGAAACAACAAAAAAGTTAACAAGTAATTGCTTTTATTGATAAACCTTTTATTTTTATTCTTTTTACAAGTGGTAGCATATTGTACAGGTAAGTAGGTCTCATGCTCATAATAAATGTACTATGTAACATACATTTAGTTTAATACAGAAGATCAGGTGCATGTCATAAAACAAATAACTTATTCAGTGCTGAAGTTTGGATTGTCTGTCAAACACATTCACTGCCTTGTATCAAAGCGCATTACTATAATTAAGCTGGGGGTGGTTATGTATATCATTTATTATGGAATATGTTTATGGTCTGTGATTGTGAAATAATGGCTTGGTAAGATCTATTGAAAATAACTACCAAACACAAACACATTATTTATAGGAAAGCGGCAGATATGTTGCTAATTTAGCATAACAAAAGCTTAATCTACAAATGAAATTAGAGATCTGCTTTCTCAAAGCTTAACATATGAAAAAATTCAATGCCAATTTTACACACAGATTTTGCACTGTTTTGTTTGATTATTCTAGCATGCTTATGCCAATGGAGTTCCGTGAATTCTTCTTGGAAGACCTAAACAACTTTCCAAAAGTTATTTGGCTTTCTCAACTTCTTATATAAGGAGAAAATATACCAGGGAGTATTATTAGTATATAAATACTTCCTAAGGACATCCTAACAAAGCAGTTATGTGGGTTAAATCAATACAGCAAGTTATAAAAATATCTGACATTTCTGACCATTATTGAGAAATGTCCATCGAGTGCCTTCATGCAGAACTGATGAGCACTTTTCTTGGGCAAATTACTTCTCTTGCCACAGAAGTGGTGCACATACATCTGTGCATTTGTAAACACCCTCTTAATGCACCTAAGATGCAAATAATTTTAAAATAAACGTTAGGGTGCCTGTGTTCATAATGACAGTAACACCCTATAGACTCATTTGTATTTATTTTTCAGTAGGATAGATTTCTTCAAGGCTTAAGATTTGTCATTTTTTATGCTCTCTTCACATCTAATTTCTAACCACTCTGGGAATTTTTTCTGCTTCAGCAGGACTTGCAAACATCATTTGATGCAAACCTGAAAATGCTCTGGAAAGAATAGCCAGTTAAGTGCTAAACCAGGCAATCTTGTCTTTCTCTTGGTTTGAGATTGAAGTTTTGCCTCTTAGCTGTACTTTCAAATGCTACTGTCTTTGGATGATAACTGGAGCCATTTGAACAGCAGAGTGCAACATGCCTCTTAAGTACTTTACCAGTCTAAAAAGCAACCCACAGAAAATGTAGTGGTGTTTTGTCTATCAAGTCCAAGGATATGCTTCAGATGGCAGGCTGAAAAGGAGCCAGCACGGAAATTGTCAGCTGGATGACTTATCTTTTAACTATGCTTGCAGTATTTGCCTATTTTTGGTGGAAGACTACCTTGCTGCCTAATTCTGTAACATCACTGTATGAGACAAAAATGAGAACTTTATTTTCTTAAGTAATAAGTTCAGCTTTATACTTTGGCATCTATTTTTATACGGACAAAATAAGGATCTTCTAGCAGTGGTAATGTGATATTAAGTGTTTTGAAACGTCATCCTTTAATTTCACTAAGGCTCTACAGCATCAGAGATTTTCATTGCAGAAGTAATCAGAGGCAGTCTCTGATGAAGAGCAAGTAAACATCCTCATTTATTGCATGGGCGATGAGGCATATGATAGTCTTAGAGGTTTTCCAGTTAGGACTACTGGAAAGATGAACCATGCAACTGTAAAAAAGAGGTTTAATGAAGTCTTGATAAGAAATGAAACTCAGTGGAACAGCAAGATCTTGCCAGGAAAAGCAGTGTCAGTTCTGCTTTTATCACAACAGTGTAGGCATTAGTAAAGCAGAACCGCTGGGTAGATTCTTCTTGGTCTGGGTTGTATCTGAATGGTCAAGCAGTTCAGTGCAAAGACAATTTTGTCTGGGTCAGTTGCAGAGGGAAGCAGTCAAGTGAATAGGTCATTAAAACACGGAAGAGTAGAATATTAAAAATGTTAGAAATACAGAATCTTCAAAATTATATCTCTTACAGGATTGTGTCAATGTTAAGAAGTCCATTTCAGACAAAAAAGAAAGAAAAGCTTTTTTAATGAGAAAGTACACTGTAATGTCAAAATTATTTTTGCAATGCAATTATATCTTATTTTTACATCTTAAAAATAATAGAAAATTCAAATTAAATAAAAATTAAATGAGACCCTTAATGGATACGAAATTACTCTAATGACATTGATCTTGTCTTTCTCCACTGAATATTTTTCAGGATTTATTTTCTTTTTAATTGCATTTTTCTGCTTACTTTACTAAAATGATGTGTAAAATCAGAGCAAAATTGTTAATGAAAGAGTGATTCCTAGTCATCTCCAGAAAGCAGTGACCAACAAAAGATCAGGTAGTATAATGCTGAGTGATTGTGGATTTATTAATTATAGGTTAGGAACATTATCATTGTCATATGACAGCTTTGCATGAAAGGTCTGCACTAATGCAACACATTGTGTTAACCTCTAGAATGTTGGATTGTGTCTTTGAAATTACAGTGTCTTTGAAATAAAATTAAGAGTGGCTTTAATGTTGAAAGATACCCCAGCACATCTGCTTTTGCCTCTGTTCTGAGTCCTGTCTGCATACATCACAGTACAGGAAAGAGTTCAAAGAGGAATTGGCAGGAACCCAGCACTGAATTAGTGTTACCAAAGAAGAGAAGCAGATCCCTGAAGTTCATCACAGCTTTGCTCCTCAGCGCTGCTGTGTCACAAAAGGTTTGTCTAAGCTAGGTTAGAGGGTTTTAAGTATCATATGTATATTCACTATGTCCTGCAGCTGAAAGGTCTGTACCTGGAAGAACTTGTCACATCTCCATTCTCATTCACTGAATTTGATGGAAATCCCACAAAACTCAAAATATGAGAAGGGGTCGACAACATCCAAGGCTTTTCTCTCATCCACTTATATAGTCACTCCATCATAGAAGGACAACTATGTCGGTCAGGCAAAACTTCATGTTGGTGAAACCATGCAGGTCTTGAATCACCTCCCTCTTCTCCACATGCCTTAGCATAGCTTCCAGGAGGATCAGCTCTATGATCTTCCCAGGCACAGACATGGGGTTGACCGGTTGTAGTCATCTGACTGCCATGACTTTTCAAATAGCATGGAGAGTTGCTTGGCAACTACATCAGTCAATTCCCTCGGGATTGTGGGTTTCATCTCATCAGGTCCAATAGATTTATGTATATTCATATTCCTCATGTGCTCATAAACCTGATCTTCTCACACTGGGAGGGAGTTTGCTCCTGCAGTCTCAGCCTTGTCATCCTTCCACTTGAGACGTGTGGGAAGACAGGTTGCAAGTGAACACTTTGGCGAAACTCTTGGAAAGTACCTCATCCTTCTCCTCCATTATTACTGGTTTTCCAGCCTTGTTTATCATGGAGGGTACGCACTTGTGGGCCTTACTATTCTGGCTGACACATCTGTGGAAGCCCTCAGTATTCTCTGCATCCCTTGCCATGTTCAGCTCCATCTGTGCCTCAGCCTTCTTGTCCTCATCCCTACACAACTGGACAGAGTCCCCATAGTCTTCCCAGGATACCTGTGCCTGCCTCCACTGTCTGTGCATTTCCTTCTTGCCCTTTAGTCTGACCAGCAGGTCTCCACCTAGTCGTGTTCATCTCTTGCTTTCCTTTCCCAATTTATTACAACTTGATATTGTTAGTGTTTGCGCTCTATGGAAAGTATCCTTAAAGTTTTGTTCTCTCTTGTCCCTGAGGGCAGTTTCCCTGTTAGTCCTATTGACTAACTCCTTGAAGAGCTGGAAGATTATTTTTCTAAAATTCAGGATCATGACCTTATTCTTTGCATGACCCATACCCTTCAGGACTGTGAACTCCACCAGTGCATGATCTCTGCAGCCCAGTCTGTTTAAAATCCTTACAGAAAGCTATTTTTTCAGAATATGCCCACAAGAAAAAATGTGAAGGAAATATTTTAGTATGATTAATACAGTCTTTTATACGAAAGACTTAGCTTTTAACTGCTATAGGTCACTCTTTATACCATATAAGGGCTACTTTTTATAGATCTGCGTTAGCTGACAGAAATCTCTTCTGTAAGACAAGAAACTATAAATTTAAGTGGAACTAGGCTAGTTGTATATATTTTGTAGAGTTGCTAAATTTTGTCTCTGATCACCCAAGACAAATACAGCAGAAATTGTGATCAGTCGTCTTCCCCGCAGTGAATCCAACTTGATACTCTTGGCTTTAGCCAGTTTGAAATTTTTAAATCCAATAGTATTTGTGTGTTCTGAGAAAAATCTGTTCCAAATCTGTACTTTTCTTCAGGTAAATAGTCTAGTGAGACTTCGGTCATGATCAAATACTTGCTTTCTTATTTATAAATGGATCATCTACTTGGCAAATAGATCATACCTTGGCAAGCTGAAGAGCTGAGACGCTTTTGTGCATTGTGCCTGTAGCAAAAATAATCTGTCTACTTGGCTTTTTCATAATGGCTTATGTTCTAGTATTCATAAATAACAATAGATATATATTGTATACTCTTGAAGATGGAAATGCTCTCTGTAATGCTCTTTTTACTTATTTGTAAGGCCTGTATATCCTTTTGCATGCATGAAGCATAGTAAGCAGCAGGTAGATTTATAGGTTTTCTGAGCAGAGAGAGTTTGTGCCAGAAGCTACCTACTTTAACACATTTCTGTTTCATTACCATTGTAAAGGATAGCTACAGACAATTTAATAACTTATGACTCAAGCTGTCTAGAAATAACAATGATACCACGCGTGTTGGTCTGTGGTTTTCTCATTGCCTCATCAATTTTCTTAAGATGTTTTTACAGGCTTGCACCTCCAATTTTTTTAATTAGTTTAGCCATTATTACTTTTTCCTGTTTTATCTCTTCAGTGTCTCACACTTTATTTGACAATGTCAGCAGGCATTTTCCGAAGATTAGCCCAAGAGGGATCAAGAAACTGATGCTAAGAATAGTAAGCTGAATCATACCCTTATATGGGTGGAGGATCTGATAAAACTTCAGAAAAGCTTAAAAGATAAAGGAACTTGAAAAGGCTCTAAGTTAAACCTTTTGCATTAAGGTGGATTAATTGTTCCTTATTTGTCATTCTTCCACTGATCTGATATCCTTTTGCTTTCTTCAGATGAAAGAATAACCTGCCAAACAGCCAATGAGAGTACAAAGCTCATTGTCACCTTTCGCAAGCTGAGTAGTTTCTATATTTTTGTGCATGTTATGAAGAGAAGCTTCATGAACGCATATTTGAACAGGAATGTGGTTGCACTTGCCATATTTTTATGTGACTCTTGACTATTGGAGCTTCAAGGAGTTATGTCAGATCTTACTTCATTATTGCACAACTTAAATATAAAACCAGCATTGGCATCTAGACTTTCATGTAAGCCCCCCTTCTCCACAAGCTCACAAAGCAAGAATTTTTTGGTAAGACGTCAAAACATTTTCAAAGTCAGAAACACAACTGAGTTCGATGTGCTGAGACCCATCATGTGGAATGCCTTCTATCTGAATGCCTTTAGTTTTGCATGTGAAAATGTACCCCCAAACTTATTCTGTGATAACTGAACTAATGAAAAAATAGGAATTTGTTGTGGAAATTAGTGATAACATTGGCAGAGATTCTGCATTAATATACAGTAATACCAAATTAGTTAGACTTTTGGTGAACTAATATATTTCAGGCATATGACATACATATTTAATATGCATAATTAAATATATTTTCTACATATAATCATTGAATATTACTATTCATACATATACATGCAATATAAATACAGATCAATATAACATGCTTAAATATATACATATATACATATATGTGTGTATATATATATATTTACACACCTGTGTATACATATACATGTATGTACATGGGGCATGTGTAAGGATACAAAAAGTGCAACAAACTAGGCTGAAAAAACTACAGGATTTCACTGCAGATTATTTGTGATCTAATATGGCTTCAACATGGCTTCCAGTAAATATGTGGCCTAGCAAAATACAGTCATTATTTCCAGTCCCACTGAAAGATATCAAAGGATTGTACCAAGCTTAAAATAGAGAATCTTGCCTATTTTCTACATGAAATATATGAGAATGAGATAGTCTCTAGTACAGTAGTTGTAGTCTATCAATATCTTTGAGACACGTGAAAGTAAGGGTTATAAAAGCATTTTCCTGTAAAAAATGTAAACTCCTCTAAATCAAATGGAGGGGAACAAACATTTCAAGAGCAAATACTTTGAGCATTAATGTCTCTGATAACACTGGAAACTGCTATACGTGACTGTAATGCTAGTAATCTCCCCCCAAATGCAACTTTCTTCATGCAATTCCTGACGATGTGGAGTTCACACAGATTTAAAGGGAATATAACTTTCTCATTGCCCTGTCATAAAGTGAGTTTGTTGAGCATTTGAAAGAAAGAAAGAAACATGGCTTTGCAAAAGTGAAAGAAACATCTATATTCTCACAACCCAAAATGTATTCACTTCCCTCCCACTAAGATGAATGCTTCCTAGTGAATAAAAAGGTGAATTAAAGATTCTAAAACACAGAGATTTTAGGCATACCACTAACCAAATTAAATTTATGAGTGCATTAATTTTCTTTCTTTTTTTCTTCTTTTGTTTTTCTTTGCTGCTTTTACTTTATATTCCTTTGAATTTGCATCGGATATATATAGTTTTCACTTGCACTGTCTGTAACTGTTATAAACAAAAAAAACCCATTGTTTTTGCAAATGCAAAATTATTTTGCAGTCTTAGGTACAGTGGGATTCTTTCCAGTTCTCTTTTCTTATACTATGTTTTCCTTTAAAGTGTATGTTATTAGTTTATCTTAAAATCCAGTGTGATAATGCGCAGCCAGCGCAGAGAAGTAAAAGGGAGAAGATGTTATCTGAAAATTGCCTTTATTTGTAACCATTAGGAAGAATACATTTCCCATTGCAATTTGTATTTCCAGATGATATCCTTTGTGCTGTAAAAACCAGGGATGGAAAAAGTGTGTTTAGAGTCATCTAGTCCATCTCCCTGCCATTGCAATTATTCCCTGTTGTAAAATTGGACTGGCTTCACTAATGCAAGTTGGCCAGAATAATAACGGAAATCTCATTACTTCTCATTGCGACACAATTCCCAAAGTTTAATAGTCCTCACTGTTGGAAAGCACTGTGCTGTTTCTGAATTTTCTTTTTCATAATTTTATCCTATTTGCTCCCTAATGTGTTTGCCAACCTGTAGAAAGTTGACCATCGTTCTTCCTTGAAACTCCTCAGTGGACATTTTCAGACTTCTCTGATGACCTCCCATAAAAACTGCTTGTCTAAACCACACACCTTTGATTATTTTAGTATTCCTCATTAGTCAATCATCACAATTTATTATTTCAATGTCTTTCTTGGACATATTTGAGAAATTTGTTACACTTGATGGCTCAAACTATAATAAGACAAAAATATTGTTTTCCTGCATGTGAAAGCAGATAAGGTGATCCAAACACACAGTGATAAATGGCCACACATGAATTGATATTTCTGTATTTCCATCAGCAACAAAAAGTCAGTAATCTTTACTATTATAAAAGTCAATATCTAAAACTCTCTTGGCATTTGATGATTTTTTGTTTCTTCTGCTGAAGTTTTCCTTGGATAGGTTGGAGGGAATATTAAATTCATATTTGTTCTGGTCTTCAAATTTCTGAATGCATTTTATTTTCTGTTTCAAATCCTTGTTTCTCTTTGTGCTGTTTCTGTGTCCTTATCGCAGCATTTCCCAGTTTATCTGACAGTTTCATTAATGTGTCTTCTATTCCCCCTTGAAGAATGTAAATGAATGTGTCAAAACTAAATTTAACATGAATACTGGAAATATACTCCATTTCAGCTTCTCATAACTGAGTGAATTACCATTTATCATTAGCCTCTATCAAGAGACCTTCAAGTCACTTCTCACTTCAGTTCCTGAAGCTGATTTGTTTTAAGCTAATTCTGAAGCATGCCTGTGAAACAGAGACAATTTATGCTTGTATTGTGACACTAGTGATAGTGTGACCAGACAAACAATTATATATAAAACAGAATGCATTTATGTATTCACTGTGCAAGTCACCTGTCGATACTGAGGATGTCCCTGGTCTCTCCCTCTCAGACCGTAATGGTCTTTCTTTGCAGGAATTTGTTATAGACTGTTGAAAATATCTTGTGGCAAATAGAAGGTCATGAAATAGATGTTCTGTGGGTCCTCTCAAACTGCCTATTGCATAGTTATATGTAACATCAGAGAAAATAACTCGGCATTTCAGGTATTGCTCCTTATGCCTTTGGGTTAGCATACAATGACGTATTTTGATGCCAATATTGTCATTGGCTTTATGGAAATCATGTAATTACATGTGGAAATAGGTCATGTGAGGTAAGCAAATAAAGGTGTTGCTCCAGGCAAAGGAAGTAAATAACACGTTTTAAACTCATCTCTACATGTCATTTTCTTGTTAAAGGAATCATAGAGAGCTCTCTAATCATTTAAGTGAATGTGCTGATTCTGATATTTCATAATACTGATAGCTTAAAGATCTTCATACCAATAACATCACTTTCATAGACAAACAAATTTAGCTGGACATTCTTCTGTATTCATGGCTTATATAACTATAAAATCAATTGTAATGGATTTTTAAAATGAAATCAATTGCCCAGGGGCAATTATATCAATGCAGGTGGTATAAAAGTCGCATATTTCATATATGCAATCTGTTTCTAAACAGCTCCCGAGATGCACAATATCGTGTGCATTACTCAGTGCTCCTGAGCTGAATCATCAAGTAAAATGCAAGGGCTTTGAAAAGGTCTTTTTTGAAAACCAATATTCTTCCTGAGAAAAGCAAATTTAGAGCCTAATTGAGAATGCATGCCTCCTCTTCTGCTTACTTAAAAGGTTTTCTGGCCTGAAATGATAAATGTTTCTGAGTCAGCACCTCTGGAAAAAGTTGGTGTATGGGGACAAAAGAGTAGGCTGCTTTGCAAGGGAAGACAGCTTGCCAGCAAGGCCGGCAGAGGCAGTGTGCTTTTAGGACAGAGGAACAACTTGGCAGTATTGAACAAGAATTGCAGAGAAAGTCCCATGACAGTGATCAGGATCATGCCCCCCCACAGGGCTGCCCATGGCTTGCTCTCACACACCAACACTCTCAGACGGTCTCTGGTTCCACGCCTGTATCACCTCAGAGCTGGTCTGTGGCAAAGACGCAGGACCCTGAGGGAAGGGGTTGTCAAAGGGGGTGTCAAATTCTGTTATATCACCTTTTCTTTTTCTTATTTTGTTGTTTTGTTTTGGTTCTGTTTTGGCTTTTTTTTTAAGAAACTACTGTGCTTTGTGTATGCAGAAGACTCTTATAACTAAAAGAAAAGAGTCCTGATACGTCAGTATCACATAGAGACACTACCGACTGCAGAGCTCGTCTTCTCCCTAACATATAATTGTAATGGAAAACAATCTTGCAAGTGGTGCTTGAATGGCAGCTCAGAAGAATCAAGTCTTCTCTGCATTCACTGAGGAGGAACAACATTACAGAACATGTATAAATGTAAGAGAGTACTGTATCAGCCCTAAAATTAATGCACTGTCTTTTGGGCTTAGAGCCATCCGGAGATGTGCCAGTACAGCACATCATTGCTCCACTGGGAGGGCAAATAGACATTTTTGTGCATGTAGAAGTTGGGAAATTTTTTAACATCTTGCTAAAAACCTCTGGCTAAAGCAAGCAGGTTCCTGACACCTACATACTGAGTTTGATGTCTTACTACCTATTCCAGAAAGAGAGAGTAAGTCCCATCGCCAGGGATACCTCTCCATTCAGGAGTAAGAACATCCCAGTTCTGTTTTCTCTGTATGACTGAAAATAAAAATGAATCATATGTTTATAAACAATATGTTGAAACCCATTTCTTTCATAAATTGCCCTGGAAGATGTAGATAACAAGAAACAAGGAGCATCATGCTCGGAAGCAGTGGCAGAAATTATCATAGGAGGACAGGCCAGGAACATAGATAACTTGCAGTCTTATAGATAATCTGTCACACTGCACAAGTCACCCATCAACTCTGGCACTAAACCTTTGAAAATGGGATAAAGGGTTGAATTTCTAGAATTTTTAAGCATGGCTGTATTAAGACAATGGTGCTTGTATCAAATATGTATATGAAAGCATGGTACATTGCCTTGTAGAGGGACAAACCCATGCTCCCTGCTTCCAGTTCCTCCTCATGGTACACTCAAGAAGGTTCAGACTTGGCAGAGAAGTGTCAGGAACAGATAACACTTGTCAGGAGCAGATAACACTTGTCAGGAGCAGATAACACTTGTAAAACTAGAGGAAAATGTCATCATTTGGATATTGGCTTGATAGAAATTATACAGGAGGGGTTTGCAGTTTTGTTCATGAGTGTGAGAGAGAATTAGACTGACGAACTTGTGAGAAAAATATAAAAGGTGTGAAAGAAAAAGGAGTACAATGATCTGATCAAATGCTGCACAGGTGTCAATTTACAGAAAAGTGTTCAATTTTCAGGGATATTTCTGAATTTTCAGCTGTTCTCACTCATACAGAGAAAAGCCCTGCTTGGTATGAGCAGCAGATATGAGCATGAGGTGAGTGGCTGTAACTGAAGAGTTTTCTCAAATCTTTTCTTATAATTCACAGCAAAGTACTCCTGCACCAGTCTGAAAACATTGTGAAGGGCTTTTAAAATCAAAGCTCATACTCAATTCTGTAGAAAGGAAAACTGAGAAATTCAGACAAGAGACACCTAACTGTTCTTTAAATTGTGTGAGCTTCTTTTCCAGAGTCTGGGAACATCATAACCAAATGGGAATAAAATTTGAAGTACATTACTTAATCCTTGTTATATTCAGCTGTGGAAACGCAGTATGTTTAATTAACCCAGGAAATCCTGTAATGGGTATATGCAAAAAAGGATTATTATAGTTCTATTTTTCTTCAGTATACAAGAAAGTGTGGAAAATGGGAAATATTAAAGCATAGATTTAATAATTGCTGGGACACAGCAATGAAAATCTTGCAGTGAAATGCTAAAGAGGAAAAAAGTGCAATGGATCAAGAGAGTAGAGATTAAGAAAACCAGAACAGTCACAAGACTGCAGCTCCTCTAACATAAAGTCCTGTTTCACTGCATACTTGATGTTTTTGATTTGTTAAAGTTTTGAATGTACAATTTTATCAGAGGCAAACTTTCTTGACTGAATTTTATTCCATGCTGCATGTTCTAGAGTTTTAGAAGTGTGTATATATTTGAAAGCCAATATCTTTTGTAAGTGTTGTTCTATCAGCTTTGTGGGGTGGCACATTGTGCTGGTTTTCTCTTTTTTAAAATTCTCATCTGTAAGGCAGAGATATTAAAAATTAGAAGAGATTACCCATTGTTATCCTTTTTTTCTCAATCTTTTAGTAAATCTTTTTTTCTTACTGACATTGTATTGTTCAATTGCATGTATATGTGCATTATCTTAAATGGGATCACAGGATAATTCAAGTCAGAAGAGACCTCACCTCCTCATTATCTCCACAAGCAAATTTTGTAATGCTGATTGAAGCAAGATCAAGAACAAAGGGGTTGAAGGTCTTAGACTAAGTCTATTTTGCGCAACACTGATGCATATTACTTAAAGTGATTAATTTATCACTATGCAGCTTTTTTTTTTGAGATTTTAGAATTACTTGAGTACTTTTTTTTTTTTTTTTGCTTACTGATGGGCTGATTTTTAGAGCCATATTTCTTCACTTTCTTTGCTTATTACAATACAGTTCCCAAAGTGACATTCTGAAGTTGCATGACTTTTCTGAATCTTGATTCATCTAGTGACCCTGGAAGGCCTTTAAGGAGTATAATAAATTAATTCAGTTGTTGTTGGATTGTTACATTCATTGCAAACAGTAGAAGTCTCACTTCAACTCAAACAAGGTAGGTAAAGATGCATTCTTAATTACAATGATCATTATTTTAATCTTTAATTTCATATTCATTAATTAAGCATTTGAGTCATATGTAACGATAGCTTGAAACATGGACCATTAACAACTGTAACAGTGCATTACATTTTGCTTATTATGCAAATGATTCCAGAGGTCAGAAGTGCTTACCTATTTAAAGTACATAGGAAATACACTGTTCAACTGTGCACAAAATTGGAACTGTTCTGAATCGTGGTTTTTAACAATTCACTCTGATTTGCCCAGAGACATAGTAAACAAAAGGAACTAATTTAGTATTTGTTAGTATGGTGGTCACTTGTAAGACTAAGGTAACTTAAAATCAGTAAGCATGTTTGATTTTCTTAAATGATAATAATGATGCCTCTTTGCACGGGTTGGCTGTCTCCTGTCGAACTCTGGCAACAAACTGAGTCTTTCTCTGTTCATTAGCTGAAGATAAAGGTAAGATTAGGAACTAGATGTCTCTTTATAGCTCTGTGCATGTAATTGTCCATCTGTTTAGAGAAAATAGTGGCCTCATTTGAAATCAGATTCTTAACAACAACAAAGAAGACATATTATATATTTGCTTAATAAATTATATTTTTCTCTTGAATTATTCTTGCATTTAAAATTTTTAGTAGGTCTATTTAGTTTAATGAGTTGAGATAACTTTTTTAATATAGATACTTGATCATTCTATAGTTCTTCAAAACCTATGAAGATATGAAGCCACTGAGTTTAGACAAAATCTGCAGGAAATAATTTAGTTAATGGCCTGAAGTTTTTGCCATTAGAATCCTACTGACATCAACTTGCATTCTGGTTTTATTTTAGCTAAACTTATTGCAAATTAGTTTTAAAAAAAAAGTCTGTAAAATCGACAGTAGTAAGTTAATACAATTACTTTTTCTTCCCAAAGGATGGCAAGAAGCTTTTTGCAAGTTGTCCAGATATCTCTTTCAGTAAGGTGGAGGTGTGGTGTGACAGTCACCATGATAATTTTGCAGAGTACTCTACAGTTGTTTTATAGTACTATGCGGAGGAGACACATTCACTGACAAGATAAGATGTGGGAAAATATCCCATGAAAGTTAACCAAGACTAAAGATCAGGGGTTGCAGTTTCTTGGTAAACAATTTCCAGGGAAAATTAATTGGGCAGCACAACCTGTGCTTCATTTATGTTGTTTCTTCATGGGCTGTGCTCCTCAGACGCTGGTCAGTAAAAAGTTAAAGTTATCTCTTCTATTCCACCTGACTGGTGAAACCTTGGAACAGGGAGAAAATTTCGTTTACGTTGGGAGTAACTGGGCATGCTTGGGGTGTTAAAGTTTTGACCAGTATGTTGCGGCTCAGGCACAGGGAGAAGACTGGTGCCTTGCAGGAAAGGCACAGAACCAGGAAGGAAGACTGCAAAATCCCCACAAAACAAATCCTCACATGTATACACACATTAAGCTGATGCAACTGATACGAGTTTGCTGTTACCTAAATACCAACATATATGTTGGTGGACTGAAAACAAGACTGGAAGAAAACGAAGACTGTCTCTTCAGAGACACCATGGTCTGGAGTTGGGAATCCCTTTTACTTTTCCTCTGTCTCACTGAGATTTCTCAGCTCCAGTAGCTGTTCAAATAGATGCACATATATAAATTAAAAGTCCTTTTCATTTATTTGTTTGGGTGGTCAGTGTAAGAATAAAAGATGTCCAGGATCTGGTGCTGGTCCCAGCAAAGGTACATGCCAGTGGAGTCAGTGGGAAGGGGGTTATTTTCTGAGTACTAATGGTGCTATGCTACTACCATACACTTTAGGGACTGAAACTTTTCTCTTGTCATTTTATTCCTGCACAGGGTATTCTCATTAGGATACAAAGTGAAGGAAGAATCTAGGCCTGCCTGTAGATATTCTTTCTTTTTTTAATCCTCATTTAAAGACTACTTCAATGCTGCTCAGAATTCTAAATTAGTAAGTATTTAAAAATTCATTATATACTATAAAGTATATTATATTTTAAAATATAAAAATAAATGCAACATCTGTGCCTGTTTTCTAAGCAAGTCTATTCAGCATTATTTAGAGGAAATACACTTTAGGCCTGCTGAACGACTAATGTTAGAGTTCCCTGATGATTTCCATTGTCGCCTTAGTCCCTCACCATTCTTTTCACATTCTGCTTCAAATGAAACAGATGTTAGACCTAGATGTTTGTTTCTATGGAGGGATAAGATGTTTTGTGTTATTACCTGTTCTAATTCAGGACAGACTTGTTCTTCAGAGGTACTAAGAACTCATGTTAGGATATTAGACACTGATATATGGTAAGATGCTGATGTAGGAGCAGACAATCATATACTCCATGACTTCCCCTACTTCCCTGAACACCCTACTTAAGGGATCTTTTTCTCACAGCTTTATACTCTTGATATTTCAGGGAAAACATCAGGGATTTTACAGAACTTATTCTTTTATCTCATGTTGATGTGCTAGAGTCACCATGGGTCTACTTGTCAACACTAACATCTGTTCATTTCTTTATACATATATATAGTTCAACATTTTATAAACATCTAATCAGTCAGACCTACTTAATCACCAGCATCATAATATCTTATATGTTAGGAAGTTCAGACTTAAGCATTCTGCAATCTTTTTTTTGCATGGTAGATGAAATGATCTCTTCTAGAAAAAACAGAGATGCTAGAAAATACTTGGAAAAAAATATCAGAGTATAGAAAACTAAGGATTATTGTCACTGTTCTCCATAATGTAAAATTAAATACTAAAAATTAAAATTCTCTTAAAATTAAACCTCCATACCTTTCAGTATAATGTTTTTATCTCATGTTCCTTGGCAAAGCACATTATTTATGCAACCCAGATTTGGGTTCCCCACTATCCTCACATTTTTCCTGAGTATGTAATCTTTAATTTTGTGTGTTCTCCTCAAGACCCCTGAAACTGATTTTTCATTGAAGTCAGCAGATCTGTTTCTTGATAGGACTGGGATTCTCTGTTCTCATGCTGCATTGTGTGCAGTTGAACCATGGGTTTTGCAGTACTGGTGCACAGGGGTTCAGTTGCCCCCTCCCATTTCTTTCTGCACGTGAGCTGGTCCATTCACTCTCTGTGCCTTGCATACTCATTGCAGATGCAACCTGTGTGACCATGCGATGACATCCTCAGGTACTCAGCTACAATCCTGTGCTGGTCATAGAATTATTCCACAAAACTGTATTTCCCTGCAGTACTCTTTTTAACGTTTGAAAGTTGTGAACTACCATCGCGTTAGGTGGCCACCCAACATATGGTAACTGCAGTCAGCTCTGCGTGTAATCCTCTCATTTGTAGGGAGCTAATAAAGTTAATTATTCAAGATCGCCAAGTATGCTATTAGTGTTGCAGTCAGCCTTCTGATTTCTTGGATCACTTACTTCACTTTAAATCCTGCATATACCCTTTTAAGACTTCTGTTTTACGGTGTTATACATCTGCTCCTTAGTTTCCTTCATTCTGTGATTCTGTTAAAATCATTATATGAAGAGTGAAAGCTAAAGCACGCTTTAAGCAATTTAAGTGTACATTTCATATGAGGAAATATATCTTTTCCTTTAAAGCTGCACAAGAGTCACTTTCAAACTTCCCACATATGCATTTATGAAAAACTTATGCTTTCTAACAATGTTCTTGGTTTTGTAAGGTTTTTTGTTTTTTGTTTTTTGGGGCTTTTTTGTTGTTTTTGTTTTGTTTTGTTTTTTGGGGTTTTCCTTTTTTTTTTTTTTGGTTTACATTCCCTCCATATTCTTCCTGTTGTTTTCCATTTGAAATAAATGTTTTATATGATATTTAAGTAATGGAAAAATGTCAAAATCTTAGAATTTTTTTTTTAAAAAGTTTATAATTCAAAGTATTGTTGGTCATTATACTCAAATAGTACAGACAAAAGAGTAGGTAAATTTATAAGACTAGTTCTTTGTGACAGGCAGCTCTCCTTCTGGTACAGAGGAGAAAAAAGAGTGCGTTTGAGCACAGCAGGTAGAACCCTTGTTCCCCACACTTTGCTTCTGGAAATGGCAAGCAGGAAAGACAGAAACAAAGCGATGAGCTTTGTTCTGCTGAAATCCACCATGTGCTGAGTTGCCCTCTCAAATTCCAGGTGTTAAAAGAGTTAACAACCCGAGGATAAAACCATTTTACTATATTGTGCCTTTGTGTGGCTCCTTTAACCCAAGGACATTTGCTCTGCATCAAGGAGATTTGGTATGTACTACATGAATCTGCAGTGTTTGTGTTTCCAAAATTTTAATGGTTCTTGAGATATCTTCTAACCGTGCTGGAGTATAGGGAAGAATCTGGAGAGTGAAAGCTCTGTTCTTATTATCGCTTTTGCCTGACCTAGGCATTTGAATCTGATCTGCTTTTGATCCTCCTTAGGCAAGATAAAAGTGGCTCTAACTTGCCTTAGGGATTACTTTTGTCTTTTCAATTCCTTCAGTAAGTAAAAAATATGTATTTGTGAGCACGCTGTTTCTCAGAAGGGACCATTTTGCAATAATATCCTGCAGAACATTTCCTTCCTTGCCTCCATGTTTAATACCTACAGTACATGATCTTGAATGTTTCTGTGATATAATAAGAGAATTCTCCATTACATGCTTAGCTTAGTTCTGTGTTTCCTATTCAGGTATTCCCCTAAGTGGCACTTAAGAAAATACGTGCTTGAATTTTGGCAGCTTGTGGTCTCCAAGCAAAGCCTTGGAGCATCAGGAGCTTTCCTCTGGTGAGAGAAATGGCTTTTCTGATTTTCTGGTTTTTATAACAAAAGGAAAATACGTAAGTAAAAATACTTGGAAAGCAGCTTTTATATCCTTTATGGCTCTCATAAATTCAGTGGTATTCAATGAATACTGCTGCAGAAGGAGAATATTCTGCTTATATTTTTTAAGACTATGTAATTTGTTACTACAGAAGTGTTGATTATAATCCTCTGGATTCAATGAAATAAACTAGAGTAAATGTAGTGACCTACAGGTTAAGAACTATAATAATGAATTCTTTATGTCTACTTGGCTATTAAAGGTTTTCAAAAAGGATTTTAGTGGCAGTCCTTGTAACAGAAATGCATATCCCTGTAATTGCTTCTTGCCCTAATTAACACTGAGAGAAAAGCTTTGTTCTGGAGCTACACTCCTTAGCAACACTCCATTCTTCCAGTTGTACTTTTATGAGACACGTATAATTACTCTCCTGCAAACTATAGTACTTACCAGAAAGTGCAGTACATAGTTTCAGCACTTTCAGAAAACAGAAATAAATACCAAAGTACAGAATAGTAGTAAGTATTTTATGTTTACCAAGTAATTTCTTCTTCAAATGTCCTGGCTGTCACGTTTATCTTAGGTTTTATCTGCAAATTCTTATGAAAATATTAATTTGGAAATCCCTCCCCATATCCTTAGCAGCTTCAGACGGAAACATCTACAGAATACAAAATGTCAGAGGGAAATCAATGTATGTCAGAATTTGGATAAGACCATTCTAGAAATTTCGTATTCTTGCTGGTTTGAGTAGTATGGATCATGGCTTAGAGAAAGGCTTCATAAACAAAGCTTTTTAGGCTTTTCATAAGAACAAATTATCTGTCTTATACACTGCAAGTAAAAAGGAAAAAGTAGAAAAAGTTTTGAGAGTGGTTAAATCTGAAAAATACAGATTTTAAATTGTGATCCAAACCTATACTGAAAACATCGAATTGTAGGGTCTAAGGTTCTTGACCTCAATTTAGCTTTTTTGTTGTTGTTGTTGTTGTTGTTTTAAACGCTATTCACAATTTAATATGATTTCTTTCAGGTCAAAGCATTATGACAGATGGTTGGGCTTCTGGACTGCACTTAAATTTGATACCAACTGCATTCAGTTAACCTGAATTGCTCTCCATCATTTTGTGATTATTTGGCAGTTCACATGAGTGCATTCTCCATTCCAATAGACACAACCCAAGAACCCTTGATTACTTGGTGACATTTTGTAACAATCAGAACCAGGAATTGCTGTGTCATATCTTCTCTTCTCTTCGGTATCCTTAATTTTTAGACCTAGTTTTGAAATCTCTGAACTTCTATTTGGCACTGGTTTTTTTAAACAAATATATGTTTGGAGACTGTTTTCTGAGATAAGAAAGCTCTGATTCTGCTTAGGATTCTGGGATTTAGCTTCCCATCTGCTAGAAGAAATCCTGTTCTTGCTCTTTGCAGGTCCCAGTCTTAGTGACCCTCTCTTTCTGTTTACCTGCTCTCCTAAATAACCTGTAAAATGGAATCAACCTGTGAGAATATACCTGCAATAAGTATTTAAAATATACACAAGGATATATTCTATCTTCCTGTTTTGTGTCCACATTTTCTCATGGATTCATAGTTGATTATTTAGTTGAGGAAACTTCCTTTTGATAAATAGAGATTTCACCGAGTAGGACTGGAATGATTTCCCTGCCTTCAGCAGCATTCTAAATTGGCCGTAATTCAGCAAAACAATGCTAGGAAGACCTGTGGTGAATATTCATCCTTAGTCCAGCCAGCTTTTCACGGTGGTGGGTTGACTGTGACCAGCAGCAAAACACCCACACAGATGCTCTCTTGATCACTTTTCCTGCAGAACAGGGAGAAAATAGAGGAAAGGCTATAAGAACTTGTGGAGTGAAATAATGATGATTTAATAGGGAAAGCAAAAGGGGTGTGCATAAACTTTCTCCTCCATTCTGCCATCTTTTGTAGCTGAGCACAAAATCATTTGGTATGGAATACCCTCTAAAGCAAGTCCCATCAGCTGTCCCAGCTGTGTCCCACCCCAGTTTAAGGCTGACCTCCAGGCTGCTTGCTGAGGAAGGGTGGGCGCAGTGAGAATGAGAGAAAGACACTGCGCTGGGCAAACACTGCTCAGCAAAGCCCAAATTCTGGGGTTCTGTCAGCACTGCTCAGTCACAGACAGAGCCCACAGGGCTGGACCATGTGTTTCAAAGGTACTATAAAACTTCTGCTACAGAATTATGTCATCCCTGCAAGATTTGTTTAAACTTTGTCTTGAGAAATTCGTACATGCGCTAACACTCAGCCGTGAACCACTGAGATGATAAAGAAAAATGGTGATTGGAATGACCACTGACCTTTCAAAAGTGAGGACATCTTCAATTCAGAACACTGATAAGGACTTCACAAAAATGCTTTTTCCTCAGTTTTTTCTGATTCAGACATGGGGTCAAGCAAAAAAACACCAACAAACTGGTTTGTCTTACCTGGCCCAGCTTTGAGAAAGCATCAGAGGCACAGAGGCTGTAGACACCTCTGTGAAACAGCAGAATACAGAATACTTGCCTGGGATAGTGCATGGAGGGCAAGAGACTTCAGGCTGGTGCTTCTTTGCACACTAGAGAAAGCAAAAAATATGAGTTGTTTGCACTCACTTTTAACTATTTATTTCCCTGAAGGTAGCTTTTGTTTCTGTGTTTTGTGCAAAGGTGACCAGTACTTATTCTGTCATATCTTAAGTCCCTGTAGTAATACTTTGTGCCTCTCCAGTTTTTCTATGAAATATAAAATATATCTTCTAATAACTAGAAATTAAATCAAGACATTACAAATTGAAGGAAATAACTCAACCCAGGGACGTATTAGGACTAACTCAAGAGTATAGTGGATGGAATATTAAAATTTTGACATTCCCAAAACAGCTTTTGGCTTCTTTATTCCTATTTTTAATTGTGCCAACTATTGAAGCATATGCATAATTTACATCAGCATTATGTAAATTCATACATAATGAATTTACAGCTCTGACTCCAGAGCTGAATTGCTAGTTAAAAAAACAGTGGCACAAATACATTATAGGATAAAAGAGACTGTCCTACATCATCAAAGCTTGAAATTGCTGTCTTATGTTTTAAGTAAAAGAGGGTAATTCCCATACCAGAATTACTGCTAGCATTTCACATAACAAAAATACCCCTAAAAACAAAACAAAACTAAAAACCCACCAATCCTGCAAATATGATAGCACACAATAGATTTTATTATCTGTCATGGTCATAAGATCTGAATGAGGAATTGGAAACGTCAATCACTCTTTCTGTTAGGCAGAGTATTTCAACAGGTTAGGAAAATGGTAAGATGATCAGGGACGATATAGAATTCCACTCTGATGTCAGTTGGAACTCTTTTGGAACATTCAAAATTCAATCTGATGTCCATGGCATGGACACCAAAATTCCCATTAATTTTTACAGGTTTTGAACATGGTTGGAAGTCATAGAATTACAAATTGTCTAGAGTGCGTCTTTGTCTAGGCCAGAATGAAAAGTTGTACTGTGATTTTTGGTAGAATGACATGTTGGTCCCAAATTCTAAGATATTCACCTGGTGTTTCTTAACGGGAAAGTAACTAATATTTTATCATCTCTCCACAAAAAAAAAAGAAAACAAAAAACTCAAACCTTTGTGAAGACACTTGTCTCATAGTTCTCAATATCAGCCAGATTAAAAGAGCACACATATTTCTGGGGAAAGGCATGTCTATTTTTATATTAAAGCCCACCGAAGTAAAACTTCCTTGGAAGTTTCAGCAAGGGCTTGACATTTTATGATTGATGGAAGATTTTACACATCTTTGAGTAACACAATTTATGACTTTTTTTCAAAGTTAGAGATGGTTGTTAAGTAACCACAGTCTTTATTAAGGTTTAATTTGTGTTTAAATTGTAAATGAAGTGAAAATCTGAAAAAACAAATAACTGTTCTTCCTTTGGGGTGCTGATGAAGTCGATGGTAGCGTTTGTTCATGATATTTGTCAGATGTTCTATCTCTAATTGACTTAGGAACAAAGACTTGTCCAATTCAATTTTATGATGAGATTTAGTTCTGAAGATATTTATTTGTAAGCATCTCCATAATTTTGTTTAGCATCCTTTTGCACTCCCAAGAAGTGTGGGATTTTAATCAAATTTGGGAGAAAAAAACAAGACTCACTTGAAAAGAATTTAATAAAATTCAATTTCAAGGGCATAAAAATCTGTCAATGTTTACACCGTAAATCTTTCATTTGTAACTACAAATAATTCACATGCTTCCAGTGAATATACTGTGTTGATGGAAGACAATACCAGGCCAAATGCAACTACAGAATATTTACATATCCTTTATCCTTCTTAGGAAGTCCTGTAAACAGTACTGAAAACATTACCTCAAAATGCTAATGTATAGCTTATTGGCTGACGTGTTGCATGCCCAGTTAAAAATTTATGAGATTGCTAGAGAACCCAGTGGAGAGGTCTGCTTCTTGTACTCAAACTTTTAAATATTTTTGCTTTTAGCTTTGTGGCAATAGCACAAGGTTATTGCTAGAGAGGCATAATATTTCTCCTTTATTCCCACATAAAAGAACAGAAAAAAAAGCCAATGTCCTGATAGCATACAGGGCACCTCATTGTCATTCTTAAGCTATTATCATCCCAATTCCTAATGCTGCGTTATAGAGATCACATTAAGAAGTTTCCAATAAGCAAATAAAGCCAAAGGGCAGACTCATCTAATTGTGTTGCCTATATTTTTATCACTAGCACTTGTACAAAACTATCCTGTTGTTAAAAACACACAGGAAAAGTTTCAGGGGTAGTTGTATACAGAATTTGATTTAGACAAAACGCATGGGGTTTGCTTGAAAAACATGTGCCTGTAGAAATTTATGGGCAGATAAAAAGAGATAAAAAGTAGATCATAGCACTTGAAAATGTTCAATAGTGTCACAGAGAAAGCCAGAGATGGAAATATTGTGAAGATGATTTACAGGATCTTACAGTGGTTTGAACCAGAAAAGAAAGATGAAGAAATTCAGCAGTCAGGTGAGAAAAATAGCAGAGTTTAACAGGACCATTAATATATTATCCATGCAATAGTCTAAACATTTTTTTTTTAAAAATAGCTAAGATTAAATAGGTAGTGCAAAGCATAGTGGTAATTAGAGAAAGAACCCAGGGTAAAAATGTCATATAATTTTTTGTAATTTTTTTTTCTGATGATGTCCATATTCTAGACTAATTTACTTGTTGAACTTTCTGTTCAGTCATCATTTGCTAGACAAAGACATGTGTAAATGAGCTAGACAAAGACAAATGAGCTAGACAAAGAAAAATGTACGACACTGGATTTCAGGAGAACCTATTTGAGCTTGTTCAGAGCTCTGTTTGGCAGGTTCCCACCAGAGACTGCCCCAGAAGGGCAAAAGGTCTGGGAGAGTTGCATGATTTTCAAGGATATCCTCCTCAAGGCACAAGAGTAACCCATCCCAATGCACAGGAAATCAAACCAGCACGGCAGAGTCCCAGTGACGATGAACTAAGAGCTCCTGATGGAGTTCAGAAGCAAAAGAAAGTGCACAGAAGGCAGGAGCTGGGGTGAAAGCAGAGACAATTGCCACAGTTAGTGAAATAATAAGGAACACAGCTAGAACAGAGCAAATGACAAAGCACTATTGCCTCTTCCTTTCCCAGAAGAAGGTAATTTTCCTTTTGAAAGGTGCTGGCAACCACCGTTGAAAAAGAATAGTGTTTAATATCATAATCAACAGAATACAGAACCATAGAAACTGACCACTGAGAATAAACTGATGGGTATTCCTGTTTGTACTTGTGGTCTTCCTTTCCTTTTTATTTTCTTTACTCTTCCTGTGACTACTGAGAGGTTTTATTTTTCCCAGTGTGTGGGTCCCAGAACAAGACCAAATTAATTTACTAAGAATCATTAGCATTTATATAGGGCTTTATATTCTAAAAGAATTTTTCAAACATTTACTGATCTTTAAGCTATCTCTGTGAAATAGGTATCTAATTATTATCTTAATTTTTGTCATGGGGAAACAGAGAGCAGTAAATTAAGGGCAGTATCATTACCACACAGAAACTGAATAAAAGAGCCAGGAATAAAGCTGAGGAGACCTCCAGTTTCAGTTTCCCACTTGTTGTTTTCCTTCCCCTCATTGCAGGATGCAGCCAGGAACAGGACATGCAATAATAGAGTGGCTACTTAAAATTTAATGTTTAATGACATAATAATTGCTCATTAATATTCTTTCCTAGTATTACACCCTGGAATACTTCCTGGAGCTATAGGAACATGAAATGTCTTTCACTAGACAGTTCTTCATAGAACAAGCAGATGCTACCAGCAGTAATGTGTTGCTGGAATCTGCCAGCTTTGTAATTCTTGTCTTCTCTTCTAGAGGTAATAGCTTGAGCTCTTGAAACCTCACATGCTACCACATTATTGATCACATTATTCAGAAAAGGAAAATCTACAACATCATTCCTTGAAACATGTTTATAAATAAAGATCAGTATGTTGCAAATTCATAAGTATTTAAACAAATATCAGCAGATCTGTGATTCTGTAAGAGAGGCAGTAGTTGAAATTAGATACCACATCCATGTCTGGCCCAAATGTTGTTTTGAAGAGGTTTTGAGAGGGTGATAATAATAGCCAAAAATTCATGGCTGAAAAATATTGACTCATAGAATTGTTAGGATTGGAAAAGACAACTAAGATTGAGTCAAACTCTAAACCTAGCGCTGCCCTGTTCACCACTAAATCGTGTCCTGAGGTGTCACATCTATGTATCTTCATCATCCAAGTTATTTTATTTTTGACCGCATTATGGTTCTTTCTACATGTTTAACATTGAAATAATAATAGGTTTGAATTTTGTCATCTACTCCAGAAAAATATCAGTAATTTCATTTTGAAAAATAATTAACAAAGAATCCAGCAAGCATTTATACTCACTAAAATTGAGAATATTGTCTTAAAATTATAGTCAGGAGCTATTGTCCACGTGGTTTTATATTGTCTATGAATACGTCTTTTGAATTAAGCTTCTTGCAATAAGGACAATGGAATCTTATCAGGAATATCTGTGATGTGGCAACATCCATTAATAAAATGAGATTTGGTTGATTTGCATTTATTAATACAAATGTTACGTTTCCCGTATTTTTTCCTAAGAAGCGTGTTTTCTCAAGTAATGAAAAAGGTATTATAAAACTGTCAAGCAAGATGCTTTTTAATATTATTTGATGGATAAATTCTAGCATTAAATTCAGTAGTTGCAGGGGTAGTAGATAAAGAAGCAGACATATCTCAGTGTTCTATTTTAATGACCAGGTTTTAGGTTCTAAGCATAGAAAAACCTACTTTAAAGCAACTATTGATACATACAATTAATTTTACACTTTCTTTTCTTTTAAAATGCTTTTCAGTTTTGTTTATGTATTTTTACATTTTTCCCATGTAGTCTTTCTATTTTTATCAAAAACACCCTATAACTCATTGTTGGTTTGAAGCTCTACTCTGTTTTGACTTCTGTGATCACTAGAATCTTAATGCCCTAGCTAAGCTTTTATCCCTCTCACTATGCACCTTATTTATTTGATTTTGTCTTGTTTGTTTTCACAAATGACCGCATAACCTTTCAGTATTTTACACATCTTTTATCTTCCTTGAAAAAGCAATTACACTGAAAGGGGATCTGAATATAGGCATATTCCTGCAGTACTTGTCCCACTCATTCTGATATCAGTCATCATAATAATGTTTATCTCAAAAAGTATTTAACCCTTAACTGTTATCTACTATTGAAAGGTTAAGCAGAGAATTAATTTTTTCTTACGTGATATCTTAGCTGAACAATTGCATTTTGTTTAGTTGGACTAAAATATTTTGTTAAAACTACCTTCTATTTAAAAAACCAAGTAATTTTAAATGCTGTATTATTTATGCAATGTATTGGTCAGTCAAATTTCTGTATCACTTGATTCAGAGGTGGAGGAAAAAGGGGAATAAGTCTCAGCCCTCTTTAAATGTGATGTTTAAAAATCTCAGCACAGTCTACGCAATCTTTGCAAAATGTTTTACTGCCGTTTATTCCCATTACTGATAAAACCTACTCTATTCCTTGGCTTATGGAATCATAGAGGCTCATGTTCACCTTTATTGACATATTCCAGTGCCCACTTAGGAGAAATGTAAAGAGGCAGCTATAATAACTGCTGGATGTTAGTAGATGTTCTTTGTTTTCCCATCAGACTCAGAAAATCTACAAAGAATGCTGGCAAACCAAATCTGTGGAGCCAAATTATTATTGAATAGTCTCAGAGTCGAAGGACATCTCCTGAAACATTCCTTTGGGGAATCAAAAACTGATACAGAGCACTACAAATATTTTGCTAGCAGCTTTGAAATGTATTTCAAAGCTATTCTGGTCTTGTCAGTTCACCATTTCTTCCATCAGATAGAAGCATTTTTTCATCTTCTTTTCAACAAACAATATCTTAAATAAAATGTTTCTTGTTACTGCCATTAAATTTTAAAAATGATGTTATTTAAGGAGCCATGACAGGTTAATAATGTGAGGGTGTGTTTGTCGACTGAAGGTGCTGAATAAGAATACTGTGAAGTTAGGTACCTCATAGGACAAAGTTCTCAAAAATAATTCTAAGAAATGCCTGACAAAGCTTTACTTTTGGCACAATGTCTTGAAATTTTTCACTCTTGGCTTCACATTTCCTGACCTAAGTCAGTGAATTTACAGTATGTTTGTATCATTTTGTATAAACCCAACTAACTGGGGTTCTTCTCACAGTGTAGCTAAGCCATTTTCAAGAACACTTTTTATTCCAAATATCTCCTAGCTTTTGCTTCTTATTTTATTTACTTGTTTTTGAATGAGTCTTTGTACATGATAAGTGAATAAGACGCTGATTTATCAATGTAGGAAAGTGCACCAACACATCTTCCCCACTACACTTTTACACAAGAATAAGATTTTCAGTCATCTTTCACTCAGAGTAAATAATTGCGTTTCCAGACCTACACCCCAAATGTAGGTGTACACCATGGGTGATTTAATGGAACATTTGCCAGACTTAACAGCAAACTACCATGACAGATTAGTTCCTCTGCTTAGAAAGAGAAATGTCTTGTATGGTTTCAGATCTACCAGCAGGATTACCCTTCTTAAACACTTACACATGGAGATCACCCTCTGTCGTGCTTCTATTTCTCTGCCTGTAAGTAAAAAACAAGACAGATTCCTCCATGCATGCTAAACACATACATTTGTACTACTGGTGTCTTGTCAAACAGCTCTGCTCAGTTTTGAACTAAGTTAAACTTGTATCCAGCCTTTGTTCTTAAGATTTGACTAATGCTGTATTTTGTCACTCTGCATTGCTGTTGATTTCTGACAAATTCTCAGATCCTTGCACAAAATCTGTCTAAGTTTGGTTATATTTTAGTTATTTCTTAAACCTATGAAAAAGCTTGAATGAATTCTGCAGGATTTTTTAATTAAAACCTATGAATGTTTTTAAAAGTTTCTCTACTATATGCACTAGTGGAAACATTGCACAGCATGTACATTACTATACTTTTCCACATTTAGTGGTCTACAGTACAAATATGCTTACACCAAAAAAAACCCTACAGTTCCTCAAGATATAGAGAATATCAATGTTTACTCATAGCAATAAGCTCAAAATTAATCTTCAACAGGTGACTGGTTAAGAAATTCTTCTATTTCTTAGTGAAAACTATTAAAAAGACTACCTTTCCTTCAACTGGGTGCACACAGCTAACAGTATTTTCTGACTAATATGCTGGTCATCTTGCATGTCAATTGGAAATCAAGGTTTCCATTTAAAATTTAGCATTAGGAAAAATAATTTAATTTTCTGATATTTTGCTCTTGTTGCATGTTAGTTTTAAGTGAGGTGGTAAAATTATTTTTCACTATTTTTGAAGGTTACACAAACGTTTTCAAATAACTTTGGTAACAAATAAGAGTCTTAGGATGTCTCTGGGGTAGATTGTTACAGTATCTTACATCTCATATTATTTAACCAGGAGACAATCAGGAGCTGCATCATTAAAAATCCTATGGCAAATAAAGTAAAACCTTACATGATTCCATCAAATTCTGCATTTTTTTAAAGAAAGGATCCATAGTAGAGAAGATTCATTTATTAATTTTATTTTCATTGTGTTACATACTTTTTTAAACACCTAACAATTTTCTTTTTTTCCCTAGTTTTACACAAGTTTTGAAAGAGACAAGTATAAACTTCTTGCCATTCTACTCATGCATATCTCTGGTAAGATGCACAGTAAGGAGTGAATATAGTAATGAATAAATTTGGTTTTAAAATAATTTTGTCATGATAAAAATATGGGGTTTCATTTCCAGAGAAACTGACCTTTGATTAATTTGTAAACTATTCTTCTCAAAGTATTTTCTATTTAATGCAAAAAGTAGGACAATCAACACCTTTCTTCCTAAGAAAGCAATCAGGCATAATAACAGAACCCTACTATGACATTTTCCTCTTGAAAGTAATGAAATATGCATAACAACAGTACTTTTTTCAACTTTAAAATTCTATTATTTTCAACTGAACTTAATAACATCCAAGAATTCTTTACTATTTTCTTTGAACTAGTGGGGTGTGCAGCTCCTTACAGATGTTTTTTGTTTAATAAATACATTGGCAATAATATCACTGCTCATTCCTTCTTCTTTTGAAAAATCGGAACCTAATATTTTCCATTTAATTTTCAAAGTCTGCTATAAGCAATGGCTTGAGGCAATACATATTTAGTGTCAGATGGTGCCTGCCACTCTGGTCGCATGAAGGAGATTGTATAAGGCAGAAATGAACTTTTGCCATTTCACATAATCAGTAAGAATTAGGATGGAAATGAGATGTGGTAAGATTTTCTTTTTTTGAAAGCAAGAAACAAATGATGCCATTGATTACACATGATGGTGTATCTTGGCAAAAATAATTTTTCAGTAAGAAAATATATATTTTTTTGGAATTATTTCTCCTTCTAACAACAGAAAAGATTTGTGGTGCTTGTTTGAATTACCATAAACTTCAAACTTTAATTTTGAATTCTTAGCAGGTTGACTAGAGGATCACCCATTTGTTGCAGATAATCTTTCTTCCAACTTGAATGCTGAGCACAGATTATGTAGAAACATTGTTTACACAGAAATATTTTTTGCAATTAATTACTTTATTGGCATTATCACTGATCTTTTGTTCTCACTGGAGTTTATAAGATCTATGAAACAGACTATGCTTGTTTTGTTTGCAAATAGTTGTTATTTTAATACTCAAGTTTATAAGTTACAATCTAAATTATAGTTGGAAATATGGTCATTCCCTAATTTGGTATGTAATATTTCACAGATATCAATCCGTTTTCAAGAGACCTACAGTGTGAGAAACAACCATATCGTTTGGGCTTTAATATTGTGTCATTACCCTGTGCCTCTACTTACTCTGGCAGGGAGCTAATGCCAATGGAATCGCTTGGCAACAGCGTGACCCCAATGCAAAATACCTATGTATTTTTTCCTATATGGCCATCTGGTTCGTCATAATTTTAGCTCTTTTTCCTGACTGTTATCTTGGCATGCATAACCATTGCTTAGCCATTCTCTCATGGTGGATTTGCTGAAAAGGACAGCTGAGGGTCAGGCAGCTGATTCCCTTTCTTGAGTGTCCAAACATCATTTTTGTTTGATAGGATCTTTTGGGTTAATAGCCTGTCTTCAATTCATATGTTAAAAATCTCTTGGAAAAGAAGTATTTCTAAGATATTTGCTATCAAGACTTTAGTTCTCTTCAACCACTTTTATCAGAAGAAACTGTCAACACTATATCTGCTATGTTTTGGAGCACAAAAAGACAATTAAGACAATTTATTTTTGTACTAAGAATTAGTGTGTAGGTGTATTTTGTCATTGAATTAGTATGTACTGCAAAATGCCAAATGTACTAGATGTGTCTCTAAAGAAGAGTATTCACTGGAAATATTTTCATGTCTGTATCTGTAAAAGTAAAATAGTTTGATTCTGAGCTTTCATTTTGGTTGACGGTGGATTTAAGTGCTTTCTGCTGATGGAAATCAAATCATAATCATCTTCACAGTAGGCCTAAAGTAATGCATTTGTTTTGAAAGCCTTAAAGAACATAACCTTTTCTTTGTCAACAGCATTTCATGTTGCTTGGATCAGAAATTTTGAAATTATTTTCTCTCAGTTCCTACTGGCACTGCTTTTATTTATGTTGTTATAACACCCAGAGGTCACCGCCCCAGTGTTGGGCAGTGTCAAGGTTCTTCATGCTACACAATCTGTGTTCTGATGTACAGAGGACTGAAGAGACAAGGAACAGAGGGTTCAGGGGAAATTTCACACTGATGTTAAACATGGGGACTGATCTTATTAACTTCTTTTTTCTCCTGGCTCCGTGGAAAGCAGCACTATGAAAAATTATGGGAAGACACGCTAACAAGACAAGAATGTCCTCTTCTGTGTGCATATGTCATATATATACTTAAACACCTATTCATGTATGCATGTACATGTGAACATAGTACATACATATGTATATACACAGATATCCAAATATGTTAAACCTATAGTCATATTTCGTACAGTTCAGAAAAAACACACATGTAAGTGTGTGTGGAAATCTTTCAAGAAATTATTCTTAAAACAATATTTAAAAGAAAACCGAAAGCGAGCCTCAGGAAATTGTTTGTGAAAGTCATTAATTCAATACTCAGTGGATGCTGTGATGGATAATAGAATAGGTATTTGTGAAGTAGGAAATCAGGCTCCTAGCCTTGTACTTGTGTATAATTCAAGAGTTTTAATGGAGAGAACAGAACTAATAGTGATCTGAAAGTGAAGGAAATAAGTTTGAATTTGTTATACAAGGAAAACAGAAATTATATTTCTACATTCAGACTGACAAAGTGTGGTAAGTGTGACTACTATGTAAGTTTAGGGTTTTCTCTTTGTTAGTAACTAGTGGATCTGAGTAATTAAAGGAGGAGTAGGTTGAGGAGAGGGGGTTGTGACAACTGAAACTGGAGACCTTATCTTCATATTTGTGGGATTTTTATAATATTATTTTAACTCATTTTGTAAGAAAAAAAAATTTGTCTGCTCAGGACTGGAGAAGGAACAAAAGGTGAACAGGCATAGACTGCAGAAGTAAAGGTGAACTATAGAACAGAGCCAATGCTCAGGAAGACAGTTTATATTGGAAAGAAGGCACAATGAATAGAAAGAACAACTTGGTGTTGTATATTGCCCTAGGTTCAAAACAGTGGTACAGAAGAATAAGAGCAAATACAAGAGCTCAGCCACAATCTCTTTAGATATTCAAGAGACTCACGTTTTCTGAACCACCTGGATGAGAAGGGGGAAGGTGGATAAACCTAAGGTCTTACAAAGGTGACTTGTTGGGCCTTCACCTGTTGACAGAGGAGAAAAAGGCATCTCCAGGATGGATATTAGAGACAGAAATACGCAATATTAACCTATAAAGGAAGTTAGGGAGGCCTTATACTGATAACCTAGAAATGCAGGTGAATTAAGAGGATGCTTCTCTAGAAAAGGGCACCAGAACAACAGAGTTGATGGGAAAGCCATTTTATCATGTGGTTACAGAAAGTCATGATTCAGTGACACAAGATGGTCACAAATGAAAGCAGAAGCAATGCACACTAGTCGAAATTGTTTGCTATTTTTTGTTCTAAGGGATTATGTGGTCAAGTCAGTTTTATAGAAGTGACACTCGTCTGCACTTGGGGACTATCAGCATAAGAATGATAAAGGACCTTTGCTTTGTATAAACAGTTATCTATTTAAATACTAGTACTGTAAAAAGGAGACTACTTTCCTGCAGAGCCTACAACCAACTCTTTGAAATATTTCAGCAGAGAAAGCACTAAGTTCTAGCAGTTACTCTATTGCTTTTCACACTCTGACTCATCTGTACAGGTTTTCTGTTTGCTCTGTGAAACTGCTTCTTTCCTATTAACATGTCATTTGGTGATCTTCAAAGGATACTTTATCTGATTGTCTTTTACTTGTTTTTGCCTTCAACAAAATTCCTTCCTCTCTTTTCTCTCTCAGTAAATCATCTTTCTTCCATTCACAAATATGCAATTGAAAAAATTGTCAGACTGAAATTAAGAAAAATACACATTTAAACACACAGATACTTGAAAATACATATACCTATTTTATAAGGTTGTACTGTGTCATAATTCAGCTAGGGCTTTTGAAAAGGCACGTAAAAGAAATTAAAATAAGTATTGTCAAATAAATCCAAAGTTGCAAGTTTTCTTCATAAAGCCAACAGGGGGTGAGTGTATTTGTCTGAGATATTGAACAAGATGTCCTATTAAATCAGAATTAATAATGCTAAGATAGGAGGCTGGATGAATTACAAAATAACTTGCTGACAGTTTTATTAAAGTTGTTAATGGAGCTGTAAAATGGGCTAGTCCTAACTCTTGAGTGCCTCTCCCATCCCAGCTCAATAGATTATACAATGAGTTTCTGTGTTTCCGGAGGCTGTAGATGATGCACATACTGGTGGAGCAGACACTCTGAATAATGCAACACTTGGAAGAATTTAATTGCCTGATTAAATGGCTGTAATAAAATATTATGTGTCTTAATACAAGCAGAAGTTGAGGAATGATCTTCCCACTGAGTACAGCACTGGTAAAACTGCCACCAGAGCAGCGTTATTAGCCCCACTTTGTGGAAGTTTCACATTCAATAATGAAGCAAGCCCTGGCAAATAAGTCTTATAATCAAGGTTTATGCATCACAGTTGATTTTGCTCATTAACAAAGAGAATGAGGGTTAACGTGCAGTTATTTACACAAAGGAATTCTATGCCAGTCTAGGAGAAAGTGGGCTTTTAATCCAAGATATGTAAACTGAAATTAGGCAACTACAATCTGCAACAAGGTCAAAGTACCTATAAATGAAGGTAATTAATACTAGAGCAATTTGGAAAAGCTGTTGCGGGAGATTTCTCCATTACCACCTCTAAAAACAATCTGAATTTTCTGAGAACTGAAGGTAAACCTGTCTTCTATGGTGAATTCTGTATCTTCTCTTACCATTGCAGAGGCTAGACATTCTGGGGAACTTCTTTTTGTTGCTGTTGATCTACAGCTTTAGCCCTACACTAATGAACTACTTCCATTTGATATATTCTCTGCAAATGCTCTAGATACTTCAAAGAACGGAGAAAAATCAAAAACTGACAAAAGAAAAAAAGAATCATTCTAAATTCAGCTTCTGTGGATTACACTAGCCATCCCCTTCCTTTAAAATAAGATCTTTGGTGTTGCTTTTATTTCTATAGTGCTTGCAAATCTATTAAGATAATGATTAAAGTAAAATCTCATGGTTTAGAACTTCAGCTAGTCATACCCTAATAGTCAGGAAGGGCTTTTTCCTCTGCCTGGCTATCAATTTTATTCAGTTTAGACCCTCCTTCCTCTGAATGTGGAAGTGGCATGAAGAGCCCACTATAAAATCTGACAGACAAGGGGGAATATCTGTTTGTGAGAGCACTACAGCCCTTCCACCCTGTCCTCCACACACAGCCATAGGATCATCAATTGCAATGCAGCATTGTAAGGTAATCATCCATAGTTTAGGTAAGCTGCAAAATTCTTTGCTTGTAAACGCTGCAGTTTGAAAGCTGATGAGCAAAGAGGTCAGGCACCCATGTGTGCAGGGCAGAGGGGACAGCAGCAAGAGTAACCTTGTTAGCTGGCACAGGCAAACAACCCCTGCTCATCAGACACCCATCGATTCCTCGCTGGTGTGTTTTGCTCCCAGGGTCGGGGTCAACTGATTACTGGACTTGGGGTCAAGGTGAAATAATCTATTGCCACCCGAGGCTGATGGTATTTTTCTTCAGAAAACAACAAAAAAAGCCCATCTTGTTTTCATTCTCCTTCAGAGAATAAAAAATATGGTAGTATCCAAACTTTTTAGAATTATCCCCTGATAATTTTCCTTTACTTTATGTAGTTCTTGAGATAGTAGGTTTGTGCTTATTTTTAACTAGCTAATTTATGCTAATAACATATTTAATTATAATCAGATAACTTGTGTAAGATAAAAGTCAATGACCCTGCAAATTTTTCAGTGTGTGTCCGGAATAGGTCAGACGGTGCAGCTTTTTAAAGCATCAGCAATAAAATTTTGCTTGAAAAATTCATTATTATTATTATTATGCCAGGAAATACAGCCAGGTGTACAAAGGATTGGATATGTATTGCAGAGAAATACTGTCCTTTAGTTTTTCAAATTCTTTTTTGGCAGAAAAACCTTAATTCCCTGCTTTTGCCATCCTTCAAATATGTATTAGGAGCACCTTCTCTGGTTTACCATTTCTTTCTGAAAAGAAATGGGAGTTATCTCTGAGCTGTTGCATTATTCAAACGAGTTTATCCAGTGTTAAATATCCTATCTCATTTCCAATTTTACTTTGAAATTACCTGTTCAAACCCATGGATATTAATTATTTTCTTGTAAATTTGTTTTTCAGTATCAAGTGTTACAGATATCTTTGGGACCGGCAGCAGACATAAGCTAGCATTCATTACAGCTGTTGGGAATAATATTGCAGATTTTGAATTATAAAATGTTTGTGTTTCCCAGCCATACCCACAGTTCTTACTAGAATGAAATCATGTAGCCCAAACATATGAACGACTCATAAAATTCTGTAACAATACTCTTCATGGGCCAAGCATTATATTAGACATATTTAATCAATCCTTGATTACTTAATGGAATTCAGAGCCATTTTTCCCCTACTGTGTTGGGAATGATAGCTCCTTAATTATGTACTTACCCAATCCTCTGCATTTTAAACAACATAATTAAGCATCTTTCTGGTATTCAACAGCTCCTCTAGTAAGGAATATTTTCATCAAATTCATAATTTAGTCTTTTAAATACATATTCATATAAATAATTTGAATGAAGGGTCTCACAAAGACTCAAAAGAAGAGAAATCCTCTTCATGCAACCCCTGCCTGAAGTCTAAATTCATTAAGAAGATGATTCCTCCCTTGCAGGGATGGCCTATTTGAAAAGACAGGCCAAGGTGGAAGACAGCTGTGCAGGGCTGGAAGGGTGTGAGATTTCCATCATGCTGTAATAGCAGTGAGTCTTATCATTGGAATTTGTGGTGTAGAGGAAGAAGAAGGGAGAGAACAGCATTAGGAATTAACTTCCAAGTTCTACTAAACGAAACTGAGGGGAGGATATAACACACAAAATACACACTCTGCTACTGTAGGGGATAAAGTTGTTGAGGAAGTCAATGCAGAAACAAGGAGCTCAGATCTTACAGTAAACCATGCAGCTGTTATACATGTATCCTGTTTTAATTTTTAAGGGTGATCTTTAATTATATTTTCTCCATAATTTCTGGATGTTTGATATTGGAAGTGGTTTGGGTTTTTTTAGGACATAACTAGTAGTAAATTGTTTTAACAAAAAAGCAGAATTTCAAGGTATTTCATAAGTTATAAAAAGCATGTACTAAGTGACTGTCTTCTGCCAGAAGATAAATCAGGTTGAAAATTGTGAAGAGATTTCGTATTTAACTATGGAGAAAGAATGAGTTTTAAAATTCATTTAGAAGTTAAAGTTCTGAGAAAAGGACTTGCTGAAGACGAAAGCTACCACTGGCTTGAAATGAACCTCATCATTTATGTAAATGAAGCCTGCAGGAGTTTCAGCATCACCCTCTGATGCCTTCTGTTTAATTCCCTTCAGCAGGAGATAAGTGCCTAGATACCCTGAGGACTTGAGTGTCAGCAACTTGTACAATCAGACCCTGCTTCTGAATCTTTGAAGCTTATGAGGGCTGTCTCACAGTGACATTTATGCATGTAAGTTTTTACTGATATCAGTGCATTTGGGAGCTTAGCTTTAAATAGGCTACAGCGTGGATGCATATGTCTGACTAAGTCAGTCATGCTGGGCTCCTATGATGAGAAGTTTGGCCCTTCCAATACAGCTCATGTAAAAATTGATACAAAAAAAATGCTTTTGAGTGTATTATATTCTGAGTTTACCTGGCAATGAGTGGGGGAACTTCCTTGTAGGTTGGTACTCAACTTGTTTTAGTGGTTAGGATTGTTCAGAAGGAACATCTATAGAAAGAATTAAATACCTTCACTTATGGGCATTTTTCTCATCCTTTTCTCAGAGAAAAGCTAGGCCTTTCATACCTGTGTGTTTTGTTTGATATCAATTTTTATTGCCTTATTTTAATTATTTTGTCTTACAAACAGCCACATTTACCTCATATTTTCATCATTCACCAGAGGAAAAGACAGGGTCAAAATTGAAAACCACTATGTGAAAAGAGGAAAATTGTAATACTGGACTTGCTAGTTTCAAGTGCCAATGTTTTTTTCTTCCCTTGGTGTGTTTATTCCGGCAGTGATCTCAGCATATCATTCACTTTCACTGATCAGTATGTCTCTTCCTCAACAGTACATACATAGTTTTTCTCTATGTGTAGATGCATAAAAAAGAAGTAGAGGCAAAAAACTGAGATAAGTGAATTTCTTTTCAGTTTTTCATTATGCCACTGCTCTTTTTCCCAGCTTGAACAGTTGACAACCTACTGTGAATGGCAGAAGTAGAAGCATATTCTGCATTACAGAAATCCAAATGAAAAAATACCTTAAGCAACGTGTACTTCGCCAATCAAGACATCTGGAAGATTTGGAGGACACAAAGATAAAATTTGCAGGTATCAAGGCATTCCAACAAAGTAACAAATTTATTCTCTCTTTCAACACTTGTACTGTGTAACTACTTAAAGAAAAAGGGTTTTTTTCCTAATAATTTTCATTCTTCATGTGGTTCAGTTTGCAGTTATCTCCTAGTTTTGTTCTCAATCATTTTATTTATATTATTTTTTAAAAAGTATTTGCATTTATTTCCAGAATTCCAACATATTTTACATATACTTTTATTTAATTTTCAGACATATTACAGTTCTTATATCATACTCAGTCAGTTCTTAATACTTTCTCTCTTGTGCGGGAACTTCAAAGTTTTACTTTTGGAGGTTTTACTTATTAATCTTTTTCAACAAATCTGAACATCCCCTGTTACTTGTGTGGAATAACAGCCCAGAGATGATGTTTCCACATTGTGGTATCTAAAAAAAAAAACCAACTCCTTTAGAGAAAGTTTTTTTTTGTATAATTGACTCGATTTTCAACATTTATAGCTTCTGTGGTATTCTGAGGTACATCATAGATATCTTGAAGGTAAAAATCATAGAGAGGAATTGTGGAGGGTCAGCCCTGTGCTGCCTCCGCCCCCTGGGCGGACGCTTTGCTGGTTCACATTGACTCCGCCCTGGGATTGCGAAAGGCATGCCCAAGACCCTGACTCCGCCCTCTCTTCCAGACCCTTCTATTCCGTTATGTATATGATTGGTTGGTTTGAATTATACTCCTCCCTCCTCTGTAACTATTGGTTTGTGTACCCTTATCCCTCCCCTCAGCTCTTCCCTGATTGGTTAACCCTCTTCCTTTATAAGTGGCTGCACGGAGACATCTCTGAGGNAATAAAGGAGAGCCTGGGGGAGACCCCCTCCCGCACACCCTTAGTCTCCCTGGGTCTTCTATCATCGGCTCCTGTGGAAGGTGCTCCTCGGCTGGGGTCGCCACCACCTCGAGGTGAGACATCCACCCTTTGCCCCTGTCGGCGGGTGGCAATGCCTGGACCGAGGCCTCCCAGGAGGAAGACAATGCCGGGTTCGAAAGTCGGTCGGCAACAAGGAATTTCTTCCATTATAGCAGAATTCCCAAACTTCCTGCCAACCCTAGACTGATAAAAGAAAGTGATGTTGGTAACCGCAGTTTCTGGTGACAATGACAAATTTGGGGTCTTCTGGCTTATAATGTGAAGTGCTGGAGAAAATTAGGTTTCTCCAGTCTTGGTAGCATTGGTTCCACTTCAAGCATTCCCTGTTTGTCATCAGGATTTAGAGGATCCTGGCTGGTTTTACTTCAAATTTTTGCCTTTAACTGCTTGCTCATACAGATCATCTTTCATTTCTCCATCAAATGGAAGAGAAGGTTCCAGAATAGAGAAGAACAGGTTATTTGCAGTTGACAAGACCTTAGAATTTGGACTAGAACTGATAATGCTAATGGAACCTGTTTGTTCTGCCCTACAGCCTGCCTTTATGTTCTTCCAGCAACACTGAGTTTAGGTTATGTGCTAAACATTTATTTGTAGCACAATGTAAATTCGTTATCTTTCTGGTGCCCATACCAGGCTAATTTCTTGCAGATGACAAGGTTGCATCACATTTAGAATGAACTTAGACAAGCAGGAATTGCTGTCCTAGGCAGCTGTTGGCAAAGACAATATTGGTGAAAGGGAGAACAGTACTTACTGTGTTTTGAGAATTGAAATCAAATTCTTTTAAGAGGTATTCCAGTTGCACCAATTGCCAAAAAAAAAAAAAAAAAATTGCTATTATTATTAGAAAAAGTTCATTTGTTTGACTCTCTGGACTAGCCAGAGATGGTGGACTTTTCTCTAGGGTTGGTTCTGAAGAGGTGAGAATGGAACACCTACTCCCTTGAAGTAGGCAGCATGGCAATAATTTTCCTCTAGTCCTACTATACACTATAGTGTAAGCTTAATGGCAATCACCTTGTGATGTACCCTAGTAATGAAACCACTTCAAAATCATCATAGTGGTTTCCAGGATGATTATTTGTCCTTTAATTATGTGACCTGTTACTGAAGTGTTTTATTGGCATTACATGTCCCATTGTGGTTACCTAAAAGGCTGCCCAATTTATTAATGGTGTTAATGGAAAAAAGATTCCTAAGTAATTGCAAAATGCTCTTAACTATTTATCTCAGTTCTGTTTAATGTAGCATTTACCCTAGTATTTTGTGAAACTAATTTTATGTTGGTTTTTTTGATAATGATACAGCTAGAAAATAGATCTATCATTTTCACTTTTTAAAGGAGAGAAAAAATGTTTATTAATTTTGAGTCTTATGCATCATTTGCTCTGCTTGACCTTCATTTAGAAAAGGACATCACCTCTCTGGAGAATTTTGCTATTTCTAGAGTTTGCCACGAGATGTCAGTGTTTCAGAATATTACTTTTGTCATAATCTGCTATTAAAAGCCCAGTTCTGTGCTCTGAACTGTTTAAGGTTCAATGGCTGGCATCAATTTTTGATACTTTTGTATTAGCAATAGAAACTGATTGATTCTCTCCCAAGCAGAAATGGAAAATTAAACATTTTTGTTAAAATAAATAAAATAACAAAAAAAAGGGAAAATTAAAAAACAAACAAACAAACAAAAAAACCCAACAAAGTAAAACAAAGCATTCAAGTGTCCCTCTAGAACCACATTTTACTCCTTTCCCCAAAATGGCACATTGAGCAAATTTTTGTGGGTTTGGTCTACAGTGGATATTTAGTCACTAATGAGGTTCAGGTTTGGGTTGGGTTGGATTTGGTTTTTCATTAGAAATTACAAACAGCACTGCAGCTCCTGAGTTTCATGTAAGACACAAGCTAAGTCAAGCCCAAATCTGATGCTGCATATCTCAAGCAAGAATAGATTTAAAATTTGGAGGTTTAGAGCTGTGGAATTCATTTCCTTAAGCTGAAAAACCTTAGTAATTAGCATTACTATTGCAATTGTCTGAATGGAAAAGCTTTATGTCATTGGGGTGGGGGAATAAAAGGCAACGGGTGAATGAGTGGTAATATCATCTTTCTAAGATCTTGGTAAAAATTCAAATTCATATTTTTTGCTGCAAAATGGCATTAAGAATTTCTCCCTCAGGCTTTAGTGGCCTCTGTCTGCAGCTCTAAACTAGTTTCCTGAAGGTGAAAATACACTATGAAATGTTCCAGTTTGAGAGTAATTTCCCAGGTAGGTACACTATTAGTAAGTAGATAAAGCTGTCACACGAGCTGTAAAGAATTGGGAACATTGACTTTAAGATATGCTCTTATTAGACCAGAGGCACTTTTTTCTTTTCAACAAGAATATAAAATTCCTATTGTCCTCTAGCAACTGGAGTGCATAAAAACAGATTAGTATATATGGCATATGATGTACATGGAATGTACCCTTCAGTTTGTATGGGAAAAATAATGAAAAAATGGACAATATTGTCAAACATGAGTATAATATGATCCTGATGAACCAAAAGCATTAAAAGCAATTTACATTTCAATTCCAGAAATAAAAGAAGCAAGTATATTCAGTTAGAACTAGCTCTGATGATATCACCAAGGAAAAGACACATTGGCTTTTTAATAGAGGTGGGTTTTTAATGTACATAATTTGGTATATATTCTTCTGCTAAAAAGGTGGAAACCATTTAAAAAAAAAAAAGTAAAATGGAATATTTTTCTCTCTGGTAAAGGACTCCAAGTCATGAGTCTAAAGCTCTGGTTTTTGCACCATTTGGTCTTTTGAAACAGCTACCACTATCTTCTGAAGAAATATTCTCATTTACATTTCCCACTAACCACTACACTTCCTCAGTGTAGATTTTTAAAAGGCTCCTGAAAGAGGACAGTGTTTGCCCAAAGTACACAGGCACTCAGCCAGTCACAGCAAGTGAAGTCCCTTTCTTGCTGCTCCTCTTGGAACAAGGTCCCACCTGCATTTTCTGCAAGCACCTCCTGGCTTCTGAGTCCATAATTTCACTTTCTTCCTTCTGAAATTATAACTCAGTTTTGAATAAACAAGGAAGGAAAAGAAATAATGAAAAGGAAAGAGATTATTGAAAATATAACTTCTATGCGTACATACTTTAGTTTCAAAATACTTGCTCATCTTACATATCTGTCTCTTCAAGTAACTATAGCCAGGAAAAAAATGCTTTAAATTAATCTCTCTAGATATATTTCTTTTCTAAGAAATTCACGAACAAAGATGTCCTGAGAGGCAACAGAATATTTCTATATTCTACTCTCACAGAAAAGAAAACCATAATAAGCAGTTCAACAGACTTTGAAGCACCCAAAAGTGCTGTGGTGATTGATAATCAGCTCGGTTTATCTGCAGAAGTGTGCTCCAGGTCAGAGAGGAATATATGACTAATTCAGCTCATCGGCTGCTTACCGTGATCTGATGTTGATCTAACGTGCAAAAGAAAATTGGGTTGAGACACCCACCATTGTATGGATTTGCATCAAATATTTTCTTATCCAAACATTATTAAAAAGGTTTTGACATGAGTAAGTTTATTCTCTGGAGCAAGTTCCCTACTTCCACTGCTCCCCAACAGCTGGGGGTTTTCACATTCTGTCTTTTTCTATCAAAATAGTCAATACAACTTAGCACAAAATCGTAATGTCATAAATGGCTGTACAATTTTACTGTCTCAATAAACAACAGGAAGTTATTGCACTTGAGGGAAACCATGATTTTCACAAAGGCACTGCTAATGTTACAGTAACAGGAGAGCAGTAACAAAACAGTTAATTTCAACATACATGCTGACTTACACGAACACATGTATAGATATATGTATATATATTTATAACACTATTTCTTACATTAGAATGGTTCTCACAAGGAATTTGGATGATGTATATCAGGTGCCTCTTGATTTGCTAGAGATTTGTTTTCTATAGAAGAAAAAAATCTTAAAACGCCTGAAAATAAGAAAAATTTCTTCTTTTATTTTTCTCACTACACACCCTTCCCCTCCTTTTTTTACCTATACTGATATACTTGGACTCACTCTGGCAGAGAAGGATTATTCTTCAAACATACAATTTCCTGTGGAGCCCTAAGCAAGCAGTGTTCAAATGAACTGCTTCTGCCCTAAAGCTCAGAGGGAAGAGTTACTTGGACTTGAAAGGCTCATACATTGTTGGCATCCTTTTGAGGAGCATCATATACGGTAAGAGTGCTGGTCTGACTTCTGTGGTAGATGTGAAACCTCAGTATGTCACAGTTGCTTGTCCTGAGGCTGCAAAGGGCCACTGGTGTGCGCGGGGTCCTCACCTCAGATGCAGCATACATATGTTGGGAAGTTTTGCATAATGGCTCTCGACCTGAAGTGCTGTAGTCCAGCGTGCTATTTTGAAAAGGCTTTCCAATAAACAAATAACAGCCTTCACCTGCACGCATTAGGATGTAGATGTGTCTACTAAGTAGGGCAGCTGAAAGAAAGTCTGTGACTTCAAAATTAAATTCCAGCCCCACCATCATTCTGGTGTTAATATTGAATATTCATGATATCAAACCTTGATGGCTCCTTCCCATGGGACCTGCTTGCTGAATTTCAGCACTTAGGCTGAAATGGCACAGGCTCAGAAGCAGTACTTAAAGTATATTTTTCAAATTTATCCCTATACTGGATAATTTGTAGCTTCCACCTACTGCCTACATTTATCTCTGTGCAGGTAAAGCTGTGACCATTTTCCATGCAGGAATTCAAAATGTCCCATCCTGACACTTTACTATTAGTGTTCTCATTACTACTGTAATGGCCAAGCTATAATTATATACAAAATGTTAGTTTGCAGCCTTGTGATGTATTTTGGGAAAAGAATTTGCAGCCAAGATTATGACCCATAAAATACAAAAAAAAAAAAAAATTAATAAGGCAATAAAACTTAGTTAATGAAACCAAAATAATTTTTTTCGTATTAAAATAAAAACAGCAAGTAGAAAATATTGGGTGAAATGAGAAAAACAATAAAGTTGAAATTAATTCTTTCTTCTTCATATTTCAGCAAGTTTGCAGATTCTTGTAGCTGTTCTTGTGGCAGTCAAGGGAAACTGCAAACTCCATAACCTGGAGAGAACACTAACACGGATGTTCACGCATTAGCAAGTGATGATAGAAACAGTCTCCTCTACAGCTTTCCTGCAGCATGGTGTCTTCTGTATTTGGTGGGAAAACTTTGTGTCTGAATTAAAAGGACTCATATCCCTCAGACATTTTATGTTTCATGTTTTATGTTTTATATCTTAGGAACTGGAATTTGAATTCAGTTGTGATAAAGAAAAAATGAAGTTGTGTTCTCTCCAAGCTTTGCTGTTTTTTTATTTCAGTTGAAAGATGACTCACTATCCAGTAAGTAGATCACCTACAAATTATAGCATTATCATGCTATAGATTACTATCTTATAATTAAAATACAAATATTCCAAAGGTTTTCCTACCATGGAGCAAAATCCAAAGGGGCTTTTTCATGGAAAAAATGAGCAATTGGCTACTCTAGTTCTAATACTACCCTTCAGGAGGATGCCTACTTCTCTCCCACAAGTTTTTCTTCTATATTTATCACTGAATTTGAAAATGACAATGAATCTTATTTGCAAAGGAGAGACTTTAAGAATGATAGTGGAAATCCATATTAAGAAAAACATATAATGAAAGTTCAGTACTCTCAGGTATAGAATAATTTTAAGCAATAAATTACATCTGATATATTTCTCAGCTTTCAGCAAGCTTGCGAAGTATTTTTCTTACCAAGGTTCACTGCCATGTAGCACCTTTCATTATAAGTAAGTTTAAGAATCTGCTACCCTTTCCATTACAAAATCTGTAATGTTTTAAAACTCAGATATAGAGCTTCAGAAACAGACACTGAGGTTCACACGGTCACAGTTAGCAGGCTTCTTTTTTTCTATGTTTTTAGGGAAAATAATTTATGTGCTTTTAATTTTAAAAGCACAAAGGTTGGCCTTGTTGCTGCTGAAATCTATTTTTAGTGCTGACAAGGGGTACATCTTAGAGTGATGTGGGATGTAAAAGCAGACCACAATGAGAAGAAGAAGAAGAAGAAGAAGAAGAAGAAGAAGAAGGAGAAGAAGAAGAAGGAGAGAGTCTGTTCTTTTGAAATAGGAGCTCACATTCCCAAACTATTACTCTAGTTAGTGTCGGGGGGAGAGGGGGGGGGTGTTGCTGCTGTTAATTGAGGCCAATAATGTGAGTATTATTTAATGCTTTGAGAGCCGAAGCTATGTGACAAATATTTGACATTGTAAATTGAATCCTCTGTACACAAAGGAATAATTGTATTCAGTTGTGTTATTGTAGTTGTGACTAATTTTAGAATCGTGGGATCACCAAGGTTGGAAGAGACCTACAAGACCATCCAGTCCAACCACGGAGCCAGAAGGGTCAGTGTAACCCCTAAAACAGTAAACCACATCACCCAGTCCCAGATCCAGATTCCTCTTGAGCGCCTCTAGGCATGGTGACAGCACCATCTATCTCCCTGGGCAGCCTATTCCAATGCCTGAACCCTCTACCTATGAATTTTTTTTTGTAATATCTAGTCTGAATCTCCCTTGTCTCATCTTAAGGCCATTTCCTCTGGTGCTCTTGCTGCAGGCACAGCAGAGGAGACAAGTTAAACTACCCCAGCTCCCTCAGCCATGCCTCATAAGATGTTTTCTAGACCCTTCACAAGCCTATTGACATTTTCTGAACAGCATGGTTTATTTCTATCATTCTTCATTAGTATGAGCTTCATAATATATACCTGGAAGATATAAAGTGCAAATCTAATTGATGTGAGCTTTGACATTGATATCAAGACATCTTCATTGGCTTAGAAGTGTGCAACACAAAAAACCAAAGGACCTCAACCCTGGGTGTTTCAGCATCCATAAACAATGGCTTTCTTCACTCACCTTGGTGAAGCTGCCTCCTGTTTGCACTAGGAAACTTCTGGACTGGAGCTACAGCCTAGTCAGGGCATAACTGATGCACATCTACCATTTTCATTTATTCCTACAGGTGTTCCCAAAAAGCCTCCACTATAGGTTACTGGTTAACATTTTAATATTGCTTTATCATTTTACTGCACTAATTCTTGGAAGGCTCCAACATACTTTGCCTCCCCAAAAGGATAAGGGTACAGTACAGGCTGTGGGAAACTATTTGTGTAGACGAGGATGGAGGGAGGTGGTGAAGACAGCAGTCACGTCAGATAGCTTTAAAAAGCACTTAGGAGAGCTGAGCTTTGAAGCCAGCTTTGAAAGAGTCAGCTATTGATAAGGCAAATCAGTGAGGGGATTAAGGAAGGGGCAACATGAGCTCAGAGGTTGTATCTCCTCAGTGCCTGTGTACTTAACTCTAGTAAATAATTACGTGATGCCTTACAATCCATATGTTTTACCATGACAAGCTGTGATCAGATACATTTTGTTTTATCTTTTGAAATAGCTGTCAGTCAGAAAACGAAACTAATTTGGATTAGTAAATAAGCTTTTCAAAGTCATGCTGAGGATTACTGTCAGAAGGATTATTCTTTTCTTTCAATAAGGCAAGCAGTTGCATCCTATATGGACATTGAACCCAAATACAGAAGACACTCATTTAATGTAACTTATATTAGAAATCAACTTTCTCTAACCCCCCTATAATGCAAATTTCTAGGACTCAGTCTGAGAAGACATCGTGGCAAGAAATGGCAAGAAATTCTTAAACTTTCTATATCAATAATTGGTTGCACATTTCTCTTTTCTATGTTCATTTATATTTCCAATTAGGGGTTTTTTTGAGAGGGGGTGAAGATTTTTTGTTTTATTTTGGAATTAGATTGAATTACAGCCCTACTACCATATTTACTACACAATTGCTTTTCTACAACACTTATTTAAATACTTTATTTTGAAGTATATTTTCTGTTTCATAACTCCTGGTACTGTAAAGATGAATGGATATTAGTTTTATTTTTTTAAAATTAAGGTCAATCTAACAATTTGTTAGAAAACCATACATAGAAAGACAAGATTAACAATTTTTATCATTTGCTCTGTCAAAGCTTATTTGTAGAAGACTATTTCTAGATTTTCTCCTCCTATGGGGAAAACATTATTATAGAGAAAATGTGATCCTTGACAAAGCTGTTATAAATTCACACAAATATGGTATGAATTATTGCCACCATGTAAGAACTGTTGTAAATTTTTTGGGTGACGTCTGCTCTGTGGCAACTGCCCTGTGCATGATCCAGCTCTTTCAGACATGCCTGGTAGCACATCCCTTCACAACAGATATGGAAACATCTTCAAATTGTTGTCACACCCACACAAAAAGGCTAAATTGTAATTTAGCTATACTCTGTTATGTATTCAAAGTAATATTGCTGCAATTTTTTTTTTCATATTCAAATAAGAATCTTTCAGTTGAAGGGGTGCTTGCACTCAGTTCATTCCCTCATAAAGTTACCTTTGCTATGACTAAAGCACTAGGGAAGTTAAAAGTTTGGTAAATCATTTTTTCAAGACTGCACACACATGGTATTGGAGGCAAGTAATCTTTACCTCTTTTGATTTTTAACGTAACTTGAAAACTTGGCTTGTCACATCTCAAACTCTACATCTATCCTGTCCTAACAACCGAGAAAGAGTAACAACAAAAAGCAATAATGAAAGAGCAGTAAGATTGTGCATGAACTGCCAAAACCAATGTTAATACAATATTTAGATATCATGCTTTAAGTATATTCCAATGTCGATAAATTAAAAAAAGAATTGGAATCACCATCCCTAGATGTGTTCAAGGAATGTGTAGATGTGACACTTGAGGACACAGTTTAGTGGTGAACATGTTGATGCTAGTTTAATGTTTGGACTCAATGATCTTAAAGGTCCTTTCCAACCTAAAAAATTCTATGAGTCCATGATTTTTTCATATTTTCTTTCCTGGTATTTCACCAGTGGCAGCAAATGATAAAGGGGCACTCTTAGCCTTCTTAAAATATTGTTATGTTCCCTGCAAATTTCAGTGGGATTTAATACCAATTATACCAGCATTCTAAATATTATCTGAATAAATGAAAATAGCAGCCAGAAAAACAACTCTGGGTTTCTTCATAGCCCTGCAGAATATTTCTTTTTCTTTTGTGCTCTTTAATATTTTCAGTTTTGGAATTCTTTCAAAGCTGGTCATGCCACATTTCAATCGCTCTGGCACTTAGAATTTAGTTAAGAGATTTTAAAGATCCTGACTACCTTAACAGTTTCTCCTTGTGCCCTTACATGAAAGAGTTATTTAAGTGTGTTGTGCGACTTCCTTATCTCGTGTTCAGGTTGGTGTCATGTGCAGAACAAGATTTGTCTCAAGCAAGGATAATGGTACTCTTGGGAGAGGAAATGGTTGGTCCCAGTTTTTGACATGATTCATGTCAGATTCAGCTATTGCAAAGACGACAATAAAGCTTTCATCTGCAGTGAAGAAGAGTTTTTCTGTCCTTGGGAAAATGTTGTGCTATACTCATTGTTTTCTAATGCCTTTCTTTTTCCATATGTACATACATTAAAAAATATCTAATAAGATTCAGAATCTTGATCAAGTAAGAAGCTCTAAGTGAGCAGTATAGTCTCTCTTTCGGTGATATGGTATGTGTGTTCCTCTCTCCAGCAACTGATTTTTTCAGCACCTTCACTCTGCAGCAATGGTTGTGCCTCACCCCTTCAGCTTAGAAAAGCTGACATGACAACTATGTCAAATAAACTGATACCTGTATGTGCTTCTTTAACACTCTATACCAGCCTGTGATAAAAGTGAGCATGTGATGCAAGGATTAAAATATGATTCAAATCATCTCACTGTTGCTAGAGCTTCTGAGAGCACACAGAGAGTTTCAGGGATTCATGTGGTGTTCTGTGACATTTCAGGTAACCCTGAGCTGGGTCCATATCTATTTTGCATGGCTTGCATCTATAAGAAAGATTCAGACTTGGTGAAGCACAGTTTTTGTGGGGTAGTAGGAACATAACAGTTTACTTTCTAGTAGCCTGTGGAGGAATTTCCTATGAAATGTTTATGTGTGAGAGAGGCGATAATAGTTTTAAGATCTTATTACACGAATTAAGGCTGCCAGGGAATATACATCAGCCACCCTGCCCACAACTCAAATGCACCATACCTTAATCAGAAATACAGAATCAGAATATGCAACTTTGTCTTTTGTTTAAGATCACCTACATTTCTCAGTTATCAGTATTTTGTGTTAATGTGCTGCTTATTTTCATGACATGGCACTTGAGTGATTGTCCCACAAAATTAACAACTGAAAATCACAAGGTGAGTGAGGATTCAAATTTTCTATACAAATTTTCCACAGAGATAGGACACACTTTACAAAATAACACAATTTAAGAAATTATCATTTGAATGTTGCTTTGATGAAAAAAATCTTTATGCAGCTCAGGCTTATTATTTTGCATAATTCACTTTGATGGGAAAAAAAGCTTTTCTTTTAGCTTATTTTTGTTGCTCAGAATCAGTGTCTACAGTAGGCTGCCAAATTGTCACATTACTTTTAGTTTTTGTAATTTCAGACTATTACTATGTTTAGTATACATAGGAATAAAGATTGAAAGGAATTTCAGGGGTCATCTAGCCCAATATTCCACTCTTGAAGGTTTTTACATCATAATACTTTTCACAAACTTTGCAAGCCTCCTTTTGGCCCCCAAATCTTCTAAAAGAAAGATTTCCAGACCCTTATTTCTCTGATAGTTCAACCTAAGTGTATTCATGCCCACTGACTATGCATCTGCTCTTCTGACAGCATTGTTTTTTGTCTTGAATAGTTTTTTCCCTCTCTGCAATTTGCCCATACTAATGTATTTATAGAAAACAATTATATCAGTCTTCACAGTCTTTGTTTTACTGGGCTAAACCCTTATGCCTTTGAGCTGTCATAATCTCTTCTGATAAAAAAGGCTCCCTTGGTCACAAGTTATTATATAAATTTATTTGTTTTTTTTCCATATTCTAAAAATTCTCATGAGATCACAGGGGTTTTTTTTGCAGAGAGTGAGTTTAGACCCGGGTTTTTTTAAAACTTTTTAACATTTGTGAGAACTACTTGTCTGATAAGGTATGTAACTGCATCTGTATTTTATACTTGGCTCAGAATCAAGAAAATATTGTGATCTTTTTGCTTAGTCATTTTCAGTTGATGGCAGACAGATTATTACAGAAAATCTCTTGATTAATCCTTTCTGATTAGTCATCTCTATCACAAAACTATCTAATTTTTCATAGACTTTAAATGCGTGACTTACATTAGAATTAAAAAAAAGTCACAAACAAAATATAACCTTAATGGTCTTGATCCTTGATATTTCCAAGTGGAAATTTTTTTTTGTGGAACCCCATTTTCCCTCACTGTGGTTATGCCTGTGAGGGCACAGGAACACTGCAGTCATGCACTCCACTCTAGGACACCCTTCTCCTATTTCAGCTGTGACCAAGGTTTGCAAAGAGACCAACTCCTTTTCTCAGCTCTGGCAGCTCCAATGAGCTGTGTTGAAAGGTCTTATCAGGGATCATGGAATTTGACAATTGAGCATTGTCCTCATATCCTCAAATCCCAGTCTGATCTGTTTGTCTCTGACTAGAATACACCTCTCATTCTCACAGCTTTTCTGTAAATTGCATTAAATGACACTTTGTGTAAGAATAGTATCCTACATATATGTGTACCTGAATATGAAAATAACACAGGGCTTCTGGATGCAATTACCTTTCTATCGTTCAGGTTATTTCATGCACTGTTTCAGTTATGTTTCCACCTTCCTTCCCTCTACCTTCCAAGCAAAACACACAATTTGTAAACCCTGGATGCAGACCTTATTCCACACTCTACTGAGCTTTCTGGAAATGTGGCTTGTAAGTGATGCTAATCCATTTTCCAGACTCTCAGTGATAAACCATTGGTTAGCCATGCAGAAGGAGGCTGCCTTGTTGTCACGTACACACTAAACAAATCTCCTATTTATGGCTTAATGGTCTGCTTTTAATCAGAAGACCAACTTAGGATGTAACAATTTTCACTTCTGCCTTTCAAATTTGAGATTTTTAAATGGATTCTTTGAAGCTAAAGTTACCAAAGAAAATTCTACTGACAACACTATGCATTACCTTACCTACATTTATTCAATATGTTTAACTGCACCACTGCTTATATCTGTACTAGTTCTTACTCTGCTTTGGTTTAGCTGAAAGTGATTGAGTCTAGGTTTAAATCTAACCAAAATGATCCACTGTATCTCTGAAGAAAAAGAGAATTTAGTTAAATCACCTTAGAGTCTATAACGGGGGGCAATATAGTCCTTTTATTACTCATGTTTAGTTTGCTATAATCTTCACTAATTAGAAGAGACACATCAGCATTTATCCTAATCATGTACTCTTTTCCTAATGCCTGGCTCCTTATGGTTTTAGGAAAAAGACAGAGAGGGTAAAAGCCTTGAAAGTTTCACAAAGCGATGATGCACTGGGAATAGTTCAAAACAGAGTCCAGAAGTGGTGGGCAAAGTGCAGAACAAAGAGAAGGAGAAGAGCAAAAGTTCTCTGTAGCTGACTATTCCTTTGAACTTTCCCCACAGTAAAACAGATTTTAAAGGAGAATGCCACAGTTCAGGAATTGCTGTATTTTCCTTACAATTGAACCTTTACAAAAACTGCCACAGCCAACAGCCATTTATTTAATCCTGTGCTCATTGCTCATTACTGACAGGACTGATAGATAACTTAAGGCTATTTTGTTCCTGTATTTGCTCATCAGCTGGTAAGAAGAGCAGAGAGTTGATGGACAGCATTCAGACAAGTAATCCATAAAGTGAGAACATAGGTGATTTAAGAAACAACATCTGTAAATAAAAAGAGATGGCTTGTGTTAAGATAAGGTGTGTATTTGCAAGGCTTGGACACTGTAACTTTTTCTTGGATAGATGGGCATTGTCAATTTTGAGTCATAGTGACAAGTTCCATCAGTGAAAGTACAGCTGGCAGATCTCCTAACACAGGAGAAATGCTTTTTCTGAGAAGGTCACTTAGTGGTTTCTGTGTCAAAAGAGCAAAACCACTGTTTGGAATAATAAAAAGACTATTATGTGGCAGAGCTCTGCAAGCTTAGAAAAGGTTTGAAGTCTCAAATTAGGGAAGCCTTCCTAAGCCTTTTCAGTCCTATGGAAGGAAAAGGTACCCTGCAAATTAGTTCTCTGATACTGACTGCACTGGGAGGCAAACTCTCACCGCCTGAGAAAACCTAAGAGAGAGTTTGAGGCAACCTTGAATGTTTAAACAGGCAGATCATGACAGTCACTGCTGAAATTCAGTCCTCTCTGTCCTCATCAGGCTCAGATAAATAACCTCATCTGATGGGTGCAGAGCAAGATTGTTTCACCTGAGTTCTGTGATCCATGTTCAAAACACAAAACAAAGGAGATAGTGTGCTCAGAAAAATGGGAGGTTAGGCCTGAACAACATCTGGGAATTGCACCTCTTGTGGTTTTATGTGGGAATAGAAATGAAAACAACATCAAATGTAGATCTGTTTTAGAATTCAAAATAGTAAAGTTTCCTGGAATAAGATGCATTGGGTCTTGAAAATCTCATATTTAACAAATCCTGGAGACAAAAAGGCAAGTCATGCTGGGATCTCTTAATGCCCAGACTTTAAGCAGAGAATTGGATTTGGATGGATCTTGTCTGGCGTGTTAGGCTGTCACTTACCAGCTTGTAAAGTTTCAGACTTGCAGGCTGAATATTGGCTTAGAGTGATGGGAAGACTTAAAAGGAGTGATGCTGGCAAGGAAATAAACAGAAAAACACTTTTTCTTACATGAGGTGATCTGAGAGTTTAAAAAAATAAAGGACAGAATGACTCTGCAATCAAAAGGAAATATTTTGAAAACGTCTTTATGTAATAACAAAACATATTTAAATGAGAAAAGATATAAATAACTCAAGGCTACAACAAACAGATGAAACTGAAGTATAATAAGTCACAAATAAAAATTAATGATACATCTATAAATGGATTTGATCTCAGACAGAAAGGAAACAAAAAGAAAGTAAGACTTGTGAAAAGAGATTTGAAACATACAGTACAAATAATTTTGGCAAAGTCCATTTTAAAGTGCTTTTGTTAAAGAGAAAAAAGGGAGAATAAGCAGAGGATAGGATTAGGAGGAAGAGAATAATCAGCACAGATATTAGTTATATTTTTGTTTTGTGTTTTTTATCATTTTTTTTGGCTTCAGGTTTTAGCTTGTAGCTTTCAATATGGTGTGGAATGCCCAAGGGACTTAGTAGAGTGAGGCTGATGAACAGCTTTCCCACAAGTGGGTTTTAATAAAAAATCTTTCTGGCTAGTAATCCCTTCAAAAAGCAGAGCTTTCAAATATATTCAAGATCTTCCTCTCTTGGGAATTTTCATGATTGGGAGAGGAAAGTGTTTCCCTTGTGGGAAGTATTTTGTATCTTACACTTCCCTTTCATTCTCAGGTTGGAAAATCTGCTAAGAAATTGAAAGCAAAATCCATGGGGGGTTTTCTGAAACAATATTATGGAAAAAGTCCCCGTTCTTTACATAATGTTTTTAATGCCTGGATGTTGAAGATATTCTTAACTACAACCATTTAAAAAAACAGTTCTCAAAACAAAATTTGAAAGATATAATCATTTTGAATCAATCTAAAGGAATTTAGTTTGATTTTCCTGAAGGCAGTTATTTGGCAGGAAAAAACATTCAATTTAGATGTTCATATTTGTTTCAGTACATTTTTTAACTTTTCTCTTTTTTTGAATACTTGCATATTTTCATTCACTTTTTCTTCATGTATGACTTTATGAATAGACTCTGATGAATTTACTTAATTACAGTCTGCATATGTGGATTCACAGAACATGATCTTTGCTAAATATGCATCCTCAGCTCTTGTTATGAAGCACAAACCCTGAGATTTTTAGTTAGTAGATTTGTCTACTAGCAAAAGATGGCAGAAGAAAGTACCTCCCACTGAGGCTACTCAGTTTAAATTGTCCAAGTGACAAAAAGTCCCACCGGCAAATAATTTCTGTCTTACAGCTACCTCTTCCCCCACTTTTAAAAAAATTGCTTAAGCTTGAAAATCCAGGTTTTAGTCTGAATCCATGAGGTGTACACATAAAAACCACCATGTTTTTGTCTCAGATTTCTCACCAATAAATCTACAATTTCCTGTTTTCCTGGGAATAAGAAAGCAATTACAGTTGTAATATGGTTAATCTCAGAGGCCTAGGATAGGTAAAAATGGAAAATAATTGAAGACTGTGTTCTGTCTGTATTACTGTCTGGAAGCTTAACTTACTTTCAGAACTGCACAGAAATTTTTATCTGAGTGATGAAGAGGTGAGAGATGGCCTGATGCTGACCTGAGGAACTCGGAAGAGGAATAAGTATGGACCAAAATTAAAAATTAGATCAAAAGCAACCACACCTGTTAGACTTTAACACACTCTGGTGTTACTCTTTGTTAAAAGATCTATTTTTTATACAGATAAAATGTGTAAGATTTATTAGTGTTACCATGTGACAATTTTTTTCTTGGTATAAGAACTCTGAGGAATGGAGACAAGCATAGTTTGTGCTGACAATATAGTAGAATATTTGTATGTTTGTGGGGATATATCTTCTATATTATTTTTGTTAATGCCTGTGGTAGAAAAAAATGCAAATTTCATAGTGAAATATGTTAATGACACCATTGTGGTCTCCTTAAAACTAAGAGTTGGATTTCATATGCTTCTTCCAATGCCGTTGGATTATAATATGCAATATTAATACAAGAATGATCAGTAATCAATGTGAAGTAAAAAGGATGATTTTTAATAACAAGACTTTTAGATGTAGACTTGAAGCTCACTGCATGTAAGCAGATGAAAAGGAATTAGACTTGCTTAATTAAGTGTTTATGGAGCAACTGTTGGCTGTGAAAGCGCGTGGCTGTGGAAAAGGCAATTTTTTTAAGTTGAGCAAGATACATCCAGAAAAGATACGCAAAAAAAAATTCTGTTTATGGAAGGCTGACATAATTCCATCTGAAAGAAACTATTTTATTCAGATGTCATCACCCAGTCTTCAAAAATGTTTAAGGCTGAAACAGATTCAGAGGAAGATATCTAATCAGTGAAATTGGAGGACTTATTTTTAGATCCAAGGAGAATACTGCTTCTCTTGCATGGCTGAGTGAGATGATGACTAAGAGAGGAAAGGGTTCCTTGTGGATTTTTCTAACAAAAATGTGGAATTTATGCACCCATCCACCACACTCACAAGCAGATTTTATTTTTAAAATCTCTGTTGGCAGCTGAGGTCTGCAAGAGAAGATTTTATTCTGGTATTTTACCTTTGTATAAAATTCATTCAGTGTCCTGATAACCTCTGCCTCTACTACACTCTGGTTCATCTGATTCTGATTCTGTATTCATGTAAGTAACTGCATTAATGGATTGGCCATAACTGGACATACAAGTGGTCTTTATCATTTAAGATTCCTTGATTTTATTTTGTGGTTATTTTCCCCTAAGGAGACACTATTTTCTGAAATGCAGGTGGTAGATTTTGGGCTGAGCTCCTGTATACACCAGGTACTACAAGCTGATAAATCTTTGTAGAATGGTGAGATAAAACTTTCAGAAATATGATGGGAAGGTATTGCTATGTCTACCTTCTTCTCTCAAATGCTCTGCATTTTTGTGATCTTATAAAAAGGATAATTTTTAAGGAAGACCTGCCATTAAAAAAATTCTTGGGGATTCCAGGTGCAGTTGTCATGCTGTAGCTCCTAAGACTGGTTAATAATGCAGATGCTCTTTCATCCTTGGCTGAAATATTTGAAGTTCATGGTCTTCAGTGTAAGCAAGTTAACACCTTGCTGTCATCATTTGTCTGATTTTAATTGCATTTTCAGACTTCATGGAACAGTGGTCTCTGTCTGATGCCAGTGCATTTTCAAAACAACGTTACAGTCCTGCAGTCTAAGTGACTATATTCTCTTCTTATGCAAAGCATAAGCACAAGCATTGACAAAGACCACTTGCTGCCATGGTGATAGGAGGATTTTCCCCCTCTCTGCTCCCACAGTTTATAAACATGCTTCTTCTGCTTCTGGAGATTTAGGCTTTTTAAATTATCACCAGGGAAAAAAAAAAAAAAANAAAAAAAAAAAAAAAAAAAAAAAAAAAGGGAAAAAAAGGGAACACTCACTATCATATTTTATAAAAATAATATTTATTTACCATCTGAAAATATCCTTGGGCATCCCGAAATTTAAATTAGTGGTGGAATTAAGTGTCTTTCATTAAAACCTAAAAATATTAAAAGTATTAAAAGTAAGTATAAAAGAAGAAGATGTTAAACAATTAACTCCTTCCTAACAGATTCTCTCCTACATCTTTACCCTAAAGTACAGTAACCAGTGAGAAATATTTTCATGTCCGCTAATTTAGATGGATCCCTGGGAACACAATACATACAAAAAGCAAGCTTAGAATATAAATGTTTCTTTGGGTATGACTGAATCTTCACTTTGAGGAAACATATTGCTAACTTTAAATAAAAGCACTTCACCTGAAATATTTTTTGCACAATTCTTTTTTTTTTGTATTCTTTCTAACTCACCTGTAGCAGCCAGAATACATAAGGAATGGAGAAACTACTTAGAGCTGTTAATTCAGTTGTTAAGCACATTAGCTTACATTGAACAGAATTATAAATTGTCTCTGTAAAGTTCTTTATTCAAAGACTGTGTTGGTCAAATGAGGGATTATAAAAAACACACCATAAATAAAGTCTTTTATTCTTCAGATTCATCCTTTTCAGTTTCATACGGGCTCATTTATTCTCAGTTTATCTTCCTAGGTTTAGATTCAGCCAAGAATGACGCTTACAATTTCTCTATATGAATTTCACTTATTCATATTGCTCAGTATATGCATCTGAATAAGTACATTCTGTTCAGTTATCATTCTGAATCCTAGGTATTATAAAAAGCTTTTCATTATCAGTTGACACTTTCCAGAGTTTCTGAACAACAAAATACTTAATTCTGATGAATTTTCTTCTCTGGAAATGTGTAACTCAAAGTCAAGGTTTCTAATGCCAAAGCAGCCGTCTGAGACAAAGCTTTGTGGCAATATTCCTTAATAAGAAATATTAATATACCTTGACAAAAATCTTCTTGTTGTTCTGTACTCTGACTACAGTGCTATTTATTCTGGAATTCAATGTGTGTCCTGAACCCTCTGTTGAAGCACTCAGTAGGTTCTCAATTTCTTTTGCAGGACAAGAACTTTTTCTGTTCTCCCACAGCTCACTACTGTATAAATTCTTTATCTTTTTCAAGGCTAATTTTGAATTTGCAGTGTTTAGTGGTTGCATTGATCCAGTTTTGGCTACTAGGTGGGCTGTTATCCTGGAGGCAGGTGTGTTGCAAGATTATTACCTCTGTTCTACAAGTGTCGTATTTTCACAGAATTAATTAGTTTACAGTTCTGTAAAAAAATGCTCCTGATCTACTTCACATACATATAGAATGGTCTATTATTTATCTTTTTTTTTTTTTTTAATACCACATAATTCTTGTTGCCAAAGATAACTAAGAGCTATTAAATACAGCAGTCATGACCCACTCTACCAGCCAATAATCTCTAAAAAAGATTGCAAGTCAGGAACCTGAAGGCTTCTTAATTTCAGAAGTAAATATTCAGTGCAGATAAATTAATTCAGCCATAATGTAATCTCAATTACCCTATGGTTCCCCCACAGCTGGCAACAGAGAGAAGCTAGGGAGATGCAGCTTCCTCACTGAATAAATTATTGCAAGAAGTTTGTACAACCCGTGCTTTAGAACCTGTTATTGTGAGAAATAAGTCTTACTGCTGATTGTCTACCTATTAAATTACAGATTCTTAAGGAGGCATTTCTAGTTAAATCTTCTTGGCTTCTAAGCCTTCTAAGGACATCTAAATCTAGCTGTCATCACACATTTTTTCAAGTGAATTCCAGAGCAGTGTTTTGATTAGTTTATTCTTCAATTCTTGTGCTTATTCTCCACTTTCTTGTAGGACTACTCAGTATCAAGAAGTCCTGAGGTGCTGAAAAGAAATTTATTTTGGTTAGTGAAAGAATTGCTCAGTAACAGCATAGACCTTTTAGAACACCTTTCTTCCAGTTTAATTGGCCTAGGAGGCTATAACTGTGAAAAACTGCATCTCTGAAGGACTAAGGTGTAGATCAAGCCTATGGTCTGAGCCATCAAAATAAATATTTATCAGCTGGGGATTTTTTAAACCCTAATCCAGACCATGATCATATTGTGGTATGTCACTATGTTGCAGGGAGACTGCATCTAGAAGAAAGTGAAAGATAAATTAAGAGTTCTGCCAAATGATTGATGAACTCTACTGAAACTGATGCTTGTTTGCAGAAGTAATCAACACTTCAAAAAGACCAGCAGAATTCTTCTAGTAACTACTTTGCAAGGATGAAATTATTTTGAACCGTTTCTACCCGCTATTAAAACACATACGGGTTTTTTTAATAATAAAATCACTATACCATTCTTCTTTGCATCTTCTGCTCTACAGTTGTATCTCAGTCACAGTTTATGCCCTGGAAATACATGCATTTCAGTCACACAATAAATCTATACAGGAGAGGAAAAGGGGAACAGTTGAGAAGCATGTTGCAACAAGTATTTCATAAATATGATTTGTCTTCTATTGTGAATGCGTTTAACCAAATTCACAAATAGGCCCAGGGGGAAGGAAAAGAAAAAGAATAAAAAGAAAAAAAGAAGAAGAAAAAAGAAAAAGAAAAATGAAAAGAGAAAAAAATAAAAACAAGAACACAAAGAAAAAAGTAATGAGCATTTTTACCAGTTAGTATCTCAGTTAATAGGGCTTGTGTAAGCACGGAGAAACCACAGGGATTTTCAATTGCCCTGTGACAAAATGTTTGCTTATAGAGGTCGTTTATTTTGCACGTTTGAAGTACTTGTTTACGGAAATAGATGAATCACAAAGAATAATGACAAATCCTAGTTCTTGTACAGAGAAATTGTTTTGCAGTCACTAGAGAGCAATATTAGCAATTCACCCCTCTCCCCTCTCTCTCTTTTGTGCCCTGTAGAGATTATTTTAGTTGAATTTTATGTCACCTAGATTGTTACCTTATAGATTTCAAAGCATCCATGTATTTTACGGGATTAGTTGTACAGTTGTTTTTAGACAGGTTTGATTCTTAGACTAAGAATCCACATTGTATTGAAAATACTATTTACTATTTACTATTACAGTAACTATTATTTTTATTTACTTTTACTACACTTTACTATTACAGTTGTACATATTTGATGCATATTTGGAAATTCCATTGGGGATTTTAGTATGGCAAATTCTACAAAATATTAGTGTTATATCAACCACACTGAGACAAAAGTCCTGTTAGAAAAAAAATGTAAAGACAAGTAAAACAAATTAATTTGAACAAAGCCTTGAAAAATTTCAGTATATAATGAATATAACTGTTCAAAATCATGCCCATTTACTGTTGATAACAATATCTGGAGACTGCAATATACAAAAAGTGAGCTACTTGAAAAAAGTAACTCCTGGTACGAATAACAAGGGAAAAGAATATTCCATCTAATAAAAGTGAATGTCAAGGCATTTGCATAGGAGGGAGAAGGGTCTGAACTTTTTATTGTGCTATTTAAAGCATGACCTTTGCTTTTATGCTGCAATTGTTAATGTAGGTGGCAAAGTAGCTTACTAGCAGAGACTCCAAATCACACAAGACAAACCCTCTGAGACTAACAATATATTTTACCTTCAAAGTCTCTTATGCATTTCCTCAAACCTCCATTACCAGAGTAATCTGCTACACAGTGAAAGGAAGAAGTAACTTCATTCATAGACCTAATAAACACTGTTATATTCCCAAGTACAGAACCCTCTGTTAGTCTCAGTTTGGTGACTAAAGGTTTATATTTGAGGTATACTAAAATGAGTTAAACTGTCCTTGCTTGCCCCAATCACTATTTGGTAAAAACAAAGAATCTTGTGAAATGAGTTAAAGGAAAATCTCTTACAGGGAAAAAGAAATTATGTTTATATTCATATTCACACATTCATATTATCTATTGACCATGCTCATACATAATTTAGTATGAAAAAACACCTGAAAGAACACAGTGTTACTGGCATGAAAGTTTGCTTAGGTGAATGGATCAGCTCAATACCTAATTTTGAGACATCAAATGTTCTTTTTACATATCACATAAAATGCCAAATACCTTTTTGTGCATATAGAAATTTTATGCCACTGGCTCTTTGCATTAGTGTTCCATAAGCATAAAGTCATAAAAGGATATATTTAGAGTCTTTAAGGAATTTTATTCTGTTTCAATATAAAAATTCTATGCGAATAGTTTAATTGTGTTCCTGCTTTTTTACTTTTATTTTTTCTATTATGATGTACTGTGATAGTGGGCTTTTTGGAGCAAGAATTGAACATTAAAAGCATAACTGATGTTGTATTTTAATTCCTAGCTGGAAGTTTCCAAAGTGTTCTCCCTTCAAAGTGATGATCATGTTCTATAATCTCCCTATGCATCTTAAAATGCTTTGCAACCCTTAATTATTGAACAGATTTAGGCAAAGGGAAAATAAAAAAGACCATGATTATGCGAAAATAATTTTTCCTGTATAACTAAAATCTTTAAGAGGGAAGTGCGGGGGGGG
>VZRL01002478.1:128100-180904 GCA_013397895.1 Origma solitaria
GGGGGGTGGGGGGGGGCAGCAGATATGTATGTTCATACAATAGCAACTTTATATCAAGGTAAATCTGTTATTAATCCTGAAATAAATTCTAGCTCCATTTGAAGGTAATTTTTTCCTGGAATAATTGTTCATTTTCTTAAAGGTGCATCAAGGCAGCTAAAACCCGTCTTTTGTCTTGAAGTTCTTTTTCTTAAGACATCCTTTTAAATTTAGTTATGACAATAACAACTGTTTTAACAGAATCTATTGTCAATTTTGTAGGCATACCCTGTGTGATGAGAAAGATCTTTGAGTAATTGGTGTAATGCAAGATGTCTCTAATACTCAGATATATTCCATAGAAATAAACACTGTTAGATATTATAGCCATACTAAATCTTAGCAGAGCATTTCCTATACCAATATTTCATAGTATTCAAAAATAAAATTGACCAAGAGAAAATTATGTGTTTTAATGCTTTTAGAGTCTTCCTAATTGCAGGTAATCCAACTTAGTCCAAAGTGGTTAAGCCTCAAATGAAGAGCAGGAAATAACATCCTCTAAATCTTGACTAAAGAGACAGATTTTAATTATTTGAGAAGCACATCAATATCTTTGTTTTCTTTGGTTTAAAGGGGGATCCAAGAAATAATAGGCCCATCAGTCTTCCTTTAGTATCTGGGAAAGTCATGGAATGAATCCTCCTAGGTCAGGCACAAGTCAGATGATTCACGATTAGGAAAAACCAGCATGAATTCAGCAAAGAAAAATACATTTGACAAACCTGTTCTATTTCTACGACAAAGTAACCTGTTCACTTGATGTGGGGCAAGATGGACATTGTCTACCTGGATTTCTCCAAGGCTTTTGACATGGTTTCCCACAGCCTTCTTCTGGAGAAAGTGATGTGTTATGATCCAGACACGTCATCTGTGTGGTGAGTGGGGATGTGGCTGACAGGCTGCCCCCAGAGGGTGGTGGAGAACAGCTCCTCTTCAAACTGGAACCTGCCAGTGATGCCTAAAACAGGGCTTCCTAAAAGAGAAGGCTAGACAAAGCTGGGAGAATAAAAAACAGATTCATTTTATTTATGTGCCTTTAAGGTACATTTTGGGCAGACAAAACCTACTAGAGAGACTACACCCAAAATGGATGACAAGTCACAAGTTCTTCACCAATAGACCTAATATGTCTGTTAACATACCAGCTCTCAACTCTCCGATTACAACTTCAGGTGATGATGTCAACCACCCCGAGCTTGCCCCTCCCAATTCACTGTTGTTTACTTATTTTGGGGTTCTGAGGCAGAGAAGTGTCCTTGGATTTTCCACTGAGTGCAATTGTTTTGTCTAAAATGCTGGGGACAGAGGTTTTCAGCACTTCATATGGACCTTAAAGCTACACGCCAAAACTACAGATACATTAAAAATAGAAGCTAAAAATCCTTAAGGCATCACCAGAAGTGGGGTCCCCCAGACATCTGTGTGGGGCTCAATGCTGTTTAATATCTTGAAGACTGATCTGGATAGTGGAATTAACTGTACCCTGATAAAGTTTCTCAATGATATCACAGAGATTGGGGAAGTAGACACTTCAGAATGTAAAGCCACCCTGCAGGAAGACATTAATAGTGGAATAGTGCAGGACATGACTACAGGAAGAGTGGGTTGACAAGTACCTCATGAAATTCAACAAGGACAAGTGTAAGGTCTTGCCTATGGGAAAATATAACCCAGGAATGTAGCACAGCCAAGGATATACCTGGTCTTTAGAAAGGGACCTGGGGGTCCTGGTGGACAGCAAGCTCAAGATAAGTGAGCACTGTGCTGCCATCACTGAAAGACAGCAGGATGCTGAGTTCCATCAACAAGAGCATCACCAGCGGAGGTGCACTCTACCCACCAGGCCTTGACAGGCCCCACCTGGAATGCTGAGCTTGGTTTTAGACCTGACAATACAAAAAATATGCAGACAGGCTGGAGAGGGTGCAGAGAAAAGCCACAAAGGTCATGAAAGGACTGGGAAGCCTGACATATAAGGAAAGAGTAGAAAAACTGGGTTTATGCAGCCTTGAGAATAAAGATTTAGCAGAGACCTTATTAACATGTTCTTGTATTTAGATGGTGGCTATAAAGAAGATAAAAGACTTCCTTTTTTACGAGGAGTCACATGGAAAAGACAAGGAATAATGGGTACAAGACACTCCTGTAGAGATTCCAAGCAGACAGAAAGGGCAAATTTTCCACAATGAAAGTTTTCAGCCATTGGAATAATCTCCCCAGGGAAGTGGTGGATTCCTCATATTGGTCGTTTTTAAAATACATTTGGACAAGGTGGTGGACCATTTTGTATAGACTGTGCTTTTGCCAAAAAGATTTGGACCAGATGATCCCTGAGGTTCCCTTCCAGCCTGGGATTCTATGATTCAATGATTTCAAGTGCGTCATTTAGTGAACCATCAAAAACAAAGTTATGGAATATAAAGAAGAAGTGTGTGCTGTTTTGTGTAAGTGGATTACTATCTATCAGCTAGTCTATAATTCTGGTTATAAATTATTTGAGATTTACATCTGTTCTGTATGATTCATCATCTTTTATTACTTGAATTCAATCAGACCAAAAATCTCTATTCTAGCAACAAATTTGCCAGTAGAGCAATACAATAATTGCACTTCACTGAATCAAAGCCATGTACTTCATACTGGAGTGGCAGATTTAAATAATAAGGTTAATCAAAGAAGCTCCGGTGCAAACGATATATTTCTTAGTGTAGTGCACTATAATGCTGGTCCATTTCACATAAAATAGATGATGTATTTGATATACAAAGATACTTACTTGATTATTTGACAGGAAATAATTTTAGTCTGGAATTCTTGAAAGCATGTACATTCAAGAGAAATGCATGCTAGACCAAATCTTAATGAAAATGCATTGTAAAGGATCATTGATTAAGACTACTGGCTTAGTTGTGTGAAGCTTTTTGCATGCTCTAGAGGCAGATAGAATACCTAAGGCAGCACAGACACATTCATTAATGGTGCTTCTTTTATTATTAAAGAGAGAGTGAACAGAGGCAATTAATAAACAATAGTTTACTGAAGAGCTTTCAACAGAAATTAAGCTTTTTAATAATTTATAAGGTAGTATCAGAGATAATAGTATTGTGTTTCATCCAAAATTGGTGTTGAAACTTTTCTTCTAATTAACTTTTCAGCATATGACACATCAAAGCTTAAAGCTCAGTTTACAGATGATATGGCTTAGTGATTTCTGCAATACGGAGTCTTCTCCTTCCTAGACAGGAAGGAAAGATACAGGTAGTGTAGAATAGTCTCAGAGTGATTACCCTTGGAAATGACACTCAGAAATCAAGATACATATATCATGAAGAAATTTTATTGTTCTGATCACATGATAATGCAATAATTTTAAAAAAAAAAGACTCAGTTTCATGGATTTTTTTTCCTACTGACTGTATGGCCACATACACAAATACTTTAAATTCTGACTGATGACAGTGTGCTAGATATTAAATGTATTAAATTTGTGCTTTTATGCAATAGGACAGGCTGGATATATACAAGATGCCATCCTCCCCCCCAAAAAACCAACCAAACCAAATACAACCCAGAATAAAAACTGGAATAAAAACAACCAATCAACCCCACCAAGCAACCATCTACCCTAGCAACAACAACAACAACAAGGACCACAGCTTGTGGTCAAGCCTGAATGCAGTCATTTTCTGCATGCAGCTTTATTGTTGCCACAGTGCTCAGGGTGTCATCCCAGGAACATCACCAGCACCTGACATGAACTGCAGCAATAACAATGAAGACTACACAGACTATTGACCTTGGTGGTGAATAACAATGGAAACAACAGAAAGAACTGATAGGAAGTTTTGATGTTGTGGAAATGTGTATATTGTGATAACTCCTTTTGTTCTTAACACTGACTTCTGCACTTAATATATGTTTCATTTCTCGTAGCAATGTCATCTGAGCAAGGATAACAGAGAATTGTATGTTAAGTGAGCTTTGCTGTCATTTACTTCCTCTGCTCAGAAAAACTGATGCCTTTCTTTCCTCCAGCCTCACTGAGCCACAATTTTTTTCTGTGTCTTGATTTGGTCATTTACTAACTCAGTTTTTGCTTTGGATGATCTTTTTTTAGACCAGCTCATGTTCATGAGCAGTGAGCAGCAGTTATCAGTGCTGAGTTTGCTCTTGTTTTTTTCATTGGGAATGTTTCAGATTAAGGCTTTAAAGTTGGACGATAAGTATTTTCTTCTATTCTTCTATTTTTTTTCTTTAAAATCTGCTGTTTCTGCTGTTTAATATGTATTTAATTTATGTTTCAGGTGAGTACAGCAGTTACCTTCCTGTACATAAATCATTCAGACATCAGAACAATAATTTAAAAGATCAAATAATTATGAAAAAAGCTCTTAAAAAGTCTTGGAAAAACATGTCCTTAACATTTGGGCTTACTGCTCAAAGTTAAGCAGTGGTTTAACCACACTTAAGCAGGCCTTTGCCTTAGTTCAAGTATTTACCCACTCATGATGATCTGGAGTTGAATTCTTATTCCTCTGCACTCTACCATATTACTCTTCATTTTTCCTCCTGGCAACGACTGCTGAATACTTAGACCTCTTTAGTAGGCATTAAAGTTGCTTATGACATGTTGTTACAATGTTAGAACTGGAAACAGAAGGACATATATAATGGTTCTTTTTATTTTTTCCTAGAGCTTTCATTGACAAGGGGTGAGCCAAATGTACGTCATCTCTGCTGTGTCTGACAGTTCAGTTCTGTTTAGCTATTTCTGGCCTTAAGATTTCTACAGAAGGCACATTGGGCCTGAATGGAAAGGATGGCTCAGCAGCTAGGACACTGATCTAAGACTATGGAGTCCTGGGTAAACCAATTTTGTGTCTTAATATTCCAACCTTCAGGTGGGAAATAATATTTTCTAATCTTATGAGGATTCTGTAAGGAGAAAATTTATAGAGGTATTAATTATTAAATAATGATTAAGTGAATCACACTATGCCATCAGAAGGTTGTCATTTCATCTCTTCTGTCTTTTCCATCAGATTCAAATGACAACTCCAATTCTTTTCTCTTGATTGAATGAAGAAATGGTTAGAATAGAACATTTTCAATGAAGTTCACTTTATAACTGCTTTATAGAAAATGAAAGTCAGGTATAACAAAGATGCATTTGTTTTGTTGACCTAATCTTTCTGCTTCACCAGGAAAATTGTGAAGGGAAACTACTGTGTACAAGTAAGGCAAATTACAATTTGTTGATAACCAGGTCATCAGATGAACCCGAGAAGAATCTGGCATTACTTCTTGTTCAGGGATTTTTTTTTTCTTCCTGTTGGCAGAACATGCTTTAGTATTTTGTATGTCGGACGCATTTTTATAGGCTTTATACAATCTCAGGTGTGCGTGTAAGACTATTCTTTAAAACTAATTAACATCTGACCCTTCATTTTGAGACTGGACAGATAAATAGCAATTACAAAGGCTGCTTTCCTCTGTCTCTAAAACCATTTATCTACAGTTAAATCGCAATAAAACTTGTCTGCATCAGACTGTTACATCTACATGGCCTGGCTTCAATAGTGGATTTTTTTTACTAGGCTTAGCATATTTTTAATAGCATAAAGAACTTCTTCAAGTTGCTGATCACGCTCTGTGCAAAAATGTCTACCTCAAGGCTTTATCTAAACTACAAATACAGAACACAGAGAAATATTTCACAACATACTGCATTAAAAATAGGCTATTTTCTTTCTGAAAGAGGAATATTTTCTTAAACTGAAAACATTTATAAAAGATTTATTTGTGGTCAAAGCTTTCCAAGCTGTCTGTTTTGCGGCAGGTCACAGATATGCTACTGAGGAGGGCCCTTAGGCCAGAGTGGCTAATTTTATTGCAAGAGGTTCTATTCAGATTTTACCTAAACAAAGCTGACTAAAAAATTACTTTCATTTGTTTGTTTGTTGTCTGAATGTGTCAGCAGCTAAAAAAAAAAAATTAATGAGCATAAATATTTTAAGAAAAATGCAAGGGTTCCGTCAACAGTGCAACATACAAGGAAGTAATTAAGGGGTCACAGAAGAAGGGAAGATTTTCCACAAGCCCTGAATAGCCCAGCACATCAGGAGCTTTTGACTCTTAATGTCAAGATCAAAGGATGAATTTCATCCATGAGCCTTACTGTGTGTCCAACACCATGGCTGTATAGACTCATTCCAAAACTGAATTATCACATAATCAAAACAGAGATTTTCCAGAGAAAGAAAGTGGAGGTGCAGCGAGGGAGGGAATTCCATTCAAGAAGGTTGGGATAAGTTTTCTTCTTTTTTAGCTTGCCATCTGAACCCATCTAATTTCTTCTGCTTCAGAAAGAAACATCCCTTACTGACAGAGAGCAGGTGTTATTCACCTAACCTGGCTTCACTGTGTGCAAGAAGTGCCCATAGAATGTTCCTGCTGGTAAGCAATGGGGTCAGGTTGCTGCATTGCACAAAATTTAACTTTCTTCTGAGTCACTGTAGCCCATAAAACTTTAGTACATTGTTGTTTTCTATGCCCCTTACAAAACACACAATATTTATTTAATTAAAAACAACACACTTGGGTAAATTATATGTGTGGCATGCTTGTAAGTTTCATATGAATTTTGACTTTCCTGTCTTCTGAGTGCTGGATTTTACAATCAACCTTTTTAAAAATTATTATTATTTCCTAATTATGCAGCTAATATAAACAGTTTGGTTTTTTGAGGTGAATTCTATGAAAGATACAAAATGATGGGAGTCAGTCAGTAGGAGAATGATTTTCTGATTCAAAAAGAATGACACCAAGATCAGGTCTTATAAAAAAGAATTTTCATTAAACAGCATAGAAACAACAAGGTTTATACAGTCATCTGTTGTGACAGCTAAAATTCTTAAGCAAGTTCATCTTATTCCTCTAAAAACATTTTTATAATGATGTTTGAAGCTCTCAGCAAAAATCCAGTGGGAAATCCTGTACTTCAGGTCCTTTTTTAAGGCAAGTCCAATCATTTTGTTGGGTTTTCTTCAAAAGTCTGCCTTTCCGTTACCCAAGATTCTTTCCATCAGGGAATTTGACTAGATATCAGAAGTGACATTTTGATTTTGTTTGTTCAGGATTATAACAAACAACAAAACATCATACTGAGTACTAAACTGGTAGGGCTTAGTTGACCATCAACAATATTGTGCAAACCTTTTATTTAATTCAAGTACCTGCTTGTTTTTTGGAGCAGGGATGTGTTGGGTTTTTTTGTTTGGGGTTTTTTTGTCAAACTGAATGTCGTCTTCCAGCTTTTTTGGTTTACATTTTCAAGAAAGACAGGATACAGTCCACATTTTTCCCTGCAATATGCTTCTGAAAAATTTAACGTAAATTACCCTTATTTTTTCCTCTGTTGAATTTACTCTTGAGAAGCCAAATACCTTAAGTCCTATCATGTTTATGCCATTCTAATTCTATACAATATGTTGCAAATGGCTACTGAAACTAGGTGTTTTGAATACCACTTCAGTTTATAATTCTGTAGTTAGGCATCTTAGTCTTATAGTAATTCTTAATGGGTCTCACATTTTTTATTCATATTTTAAAATTTTAGTAAAATGCTCCAATGGGTTTGTTAAAGTATTTAATTTACATATGTTGCTCGATTTTGGGAGGAGGGTTTCAGCTGCATGCTTCACATATAGATACCATCTGTTTCCCAAGTGACAGAAATGCTCTGTACAGTAGCTCTCACTGGGCAATTTGGAAGTTATTCCTATGTTCACAGAGGTGGGCACATGGAAATTTAGGCTGAGCACAGAAAGCAGCATGTGGCCTAAAAAATGGGGTAATTATAGGATTCTTTAAAAGAAGATCACCATTTTTCCTATTATTCAACATGTATCAACTGTCTTTTTTTGCTAGTATTGACTTGCTAGGCAATGACCTATACCATTCTTGCTTTCCATGACATTACTCTTTTAAATTTTTTCTGAGCTATATCGTTGCTGTATGACATTGTTAAGACCAGATGAAGGTCTTATGAAGCTCTTGTGAAGCTCTTGTGGGTATACAACCCACAGTCCACAAAATATATACTGTAGATACATATTTATATATATCCATATCCAAATATATACATATATAGTGTATATGTAGACACATAAAAACAAAGATAATTTTGTCATGGATTCAGCTGTTAGATTTGTACTCCATGCTGACAATAGCTCTGTTTCCTTGTCATGGTAAATATGTTTTGCATGTACTCTGGTCTCAGGTTGAGGGTTTACAGTAATACATATACTAAATATACAGTCACTAAACCTTTTGTACATTACTGGGATTTTTTTTTTCTTCTGAAGCAGTCATTTTATTGCTCCTTGGAGGCAACAAACACTTCATTCTGTTTCAGTTTAAAAGCTCCTTCACAGAGATTATCTAACTTGAGTTTTATTTGCCTTTTTTGGATTTTTTTATTTCTTCAACAAAATGACAAAGTGAAGGGGGCTTAATTGTTTACCTCACACTTTCCATAGCAAATTTCTTAACAAGAGTGAGGAAAGGTGTTGGAGAAAAATCACCTATGTATGCTTTAGAACAAATCTGTTATTTAAAACAAATCAGCAGTATATGCTCCTTCCAAAAAATTTTATTCCATTTTCCTCCTTTAGGACGTAATTTCATGAATGATTTAGTCAATTCAAATGTGGGCTGCAAGTAATAGAAAAAGAGAGCTCCACTCTTTTTCCCCTGCAACACAGGCACTTTTTTGCTTATTTCACATCGGATTAGTTTTTTTTTTTCAGGGCTAGCTACCTCAAGACATTTCCTCAGTGTAACTTTTTAAGTAACCAATTATTTAAGAAAACATAGTTGCATTTGCATCTAACCTGTTCCTGGGGAGCAAACCAGTGTATGCCGGTGTATTTTTCAGTCTCTGCATTTGCAATTTTCATCAACTTTTCCTTACACTCTAACTTTTGAAATTGTATTGTCATTAAGCCTGTAGCATCCAGCATAAACGCCTATTTTGATTTTATGAAAAGGTTGATTTCCATTAAAATAGCCTTAAAGATTTTTAGTGACAGAGGAACAGCTTTCAACTTCAGTAAATCCTGCTGAATTTCTGGTCTTTTTCTTTTTTTGCCTCAAAGCAGCACTTTTTGCCTACAGTAATAAAAATTTTATGGTCATATTATGCAATCCTACCTATGCCTTTAATGTCATATTGTTCAATTTTTAACTGCTCTCATAAGACTACAGTTTTCTTCATTTAACGAGTATCCCAAAACCCTACAATTTTTTTTTCAGTGCTTCTTTTCTCTTTCTCTTTACTAAAGAATGACCAAATAAGTCTTGGTCACCCTTGTGATTTTTGCATTATCCTTCATTCAGAGAGTCTACTTCTGACCTGTGGCTTCATGGTGCTCACTGTTTTGTTTAATTGCCTCATCTTTATTTAAGATATTATACTCTGTCCACATTCTTGTGATTGTTTTCCAGTTCAGTTACACAGCTAATTATGACTGAATAGGAACAGGAACTGAGTATGTCTGCTGTCTTCTTCGTCCTTTAAATTGTATTGTCTCTTCAAGGCACACTGATGCTCTAACTTTTATTTCTATTTTGGTTTCGGGATTTAAAAAAAAACCAAACAAAATTATGTGGCTGAATGACAATGGTCTTGGTCTTCTTTCTGTATATTTTCACATCTTTCCTCCTCTTTTTAAACATGTATTCATTTAAAAATGCAATTAATTGTACTTAATTTCTTTAGTGTGCTTACTCCACCTTGCTTTTTTTTTCCTAACATCATCATCTGCAACATGGAATTTATCTCTTTTCCTTTTCTTAATTTTTACAGAAACCTGCTGCTTATCATTTCTTTTTTCCAAATAGTGAATCTTGAATTGAGCCCTGGGAGATCCTTTGGTTAGTATTTCTCTAGGGAACCACTGAGCTTGACACAATTCAGTCCTTTAAAGGAATGCTCACTCCAAGTCCTTCATGAGCTATCAGAGAAAGAAATCTGCAAATGAAACCATCCCAAGGACCCCACTCTAAATCATGTCAATGAAGTCTTGGCTTTTCCTGGCAGGTTCACCCCTCCGAAGAGTTAAGGTTTGTTGAATTTCCTATGTGCACCCATCTTGGGATCAGAAGTGCCACTTGTGGGGATTTATTCATACAGTCTGAGAGGTAGCAAACCACACAGCTGGTAAACAGCTGGCTAAAATAAGTCAGCACATCTATCCAGCCAGCAGCTTGAATTCAGATTGTTGGCCACAACCTCCTTTATATTCAGTATGCATTCAGACATTATACTGCACATTTGCTAGATCTGTAATCTTATGTACAAATTTTTCATGCATGCACAGTAATCATTGTGCTGCAAGCATGTTTATTTGTTCATGTAAAAATTCTATCAGTGTGAAACCAGTCCAGATTATTCATATAATCAGTTATAGTTGCAATGTATTTTAGTTTGATTGCCAAAATGTGTCTTCCTTTTATCCTGGCAGCACCAGCATTGCTTAGTATTATTCAGGACAAGTACAGAATATCAGCTGAAGCCTTTCCAAACAGAATAAAACTCAAACAACTTAGTAAGTTTCAAAAGATAAAACTGAAGTTTTGGGATTTCATGTTTATAACTGGGACAATTGTCATTTGAAGGGACATAGGGGAGCCTGAACTGAGCACTTAATTTATCCTTTGTCTAGAGTCGAAAGAACCCTTGTAATACCTTTTTCTCTTAAACATTCAAATCTTCATAATGATTAAAATAAAACTTAACCTGTTATCAGAAGAAAGTAGCTTGTTTTTGAAGATGTCTTCTTTCTAAAGAAGGAAACACTGAAATATGTATTTTTAAATAATTTTTAAATTTCTTCATAAACATAAAGTTGTGTGCACTAATCATTAATTTACATCAACATCGGATTTGTGTAGCATATTCCTACCAAAAATGTTGACAGAATTGATGTAACAAAATTTCCAATTAAGAAACTGAAGATACAGCATGGTGTATGCTATTGAAATGACTGATAATTTGAAAAAAAAATGTTTTCATTCAAACACTTTTGTCAAAAATAATGAGGAAGTTATTATAAAATTACAGGAGATTTTGGGGTTTTTTATTATCTCAGATATTTTATTTATAAGTTCTTTTTCTAAATGCTAGGAAAAAAAAATTAGGAAAAAAACCCAACCAAATTTGGAATAACCTTTTTTCTTAATGTGACCAACAAGCAGAAATGTACAATTTAAAATAATTTTTCTAAGGAATGTCTTAAAGACAAAATGATTCATTCTTCAAAAAGAAGAACCATTGTGTTTAACAAGTCTAAATTTAGCTAATATTTTGGAATGTAGCAGAGGAATATTATTATTTGTCAGCAAAATACAGTGAAAAACTGTATAACACTGTAGAAGATAGGACAGAAAAGGTATAGTGCATGGAAAGGGAGTTTCTTTTTACTTTTAATGAATAGTCAGTGTGGGGGGAGATCCACAGCAAAACTGACCTTTTCTGATTTAAAAAAATCTGCATTCTCTGTTTCCAAGCACCCCATCTATGTCTATTTTTACTTGCGTTGCACAACAATGATACCCTGAACTCCCTTGGGAATGGCTACAACCTGTGTCTTGTTGCTGATTCTTCATAGCCTTTCTAAAATATGTTCTATTCCCTAGCAAAGGAAAATCACACCTTTTGTCTTCATCAAAACTATAAACAATATTTCAGCCTAAGAAAATGCTATCCAGTTGAGTTTTCTCAATAGGGAACAAACATTGTCATTTCACCTCTGATTGCCTGCTAAGGTATTCACCTTTGCTACCATTCATTCATATTCACTCAGAAGCAGAATACAATTGAAATACAGAGAATTATTTCTATTTCCTGTGTCGATCACTCTCTTGAAACCACACCTGATGTTATGTAAGTGTGGCTGATATATTTTAGATTCTGTCTTAATCAACATTACTGTGAGATGCAGAAACATTTTTTTAAGAAACCGACTGTATAGCACAAGCACAGCTTCAACACCAATGTAGATAAAATGGGAGTATATGAATCAAATTCTTTACCATCTGGAGAAAAATAGAGGAGTCTACTTTCTGTTTTCTTTCTCTTCTAGTATCATATTTATAAGGAATAAACAGTGCCTTCAATTTCATACAAACAAAATCCCAGGTATTCAGGTGGTATAAATTTCTACAGCACTCTTGACTGTGAGCCTTTACAGTAACACCCATATTCTGTTAGATTATTTTAAATTATTTAAAAATGTTAGTAGTCACTGAGAGGTCCCTGGTCTCGGGACAGATGTGGGTCAAGTGGGAATGATTGTGTATTGTGTTTATATAAATTAAGGAAATTCACTGGAAAAATTCTGAGATGTTACACTGATCTGTTCTATCCTGGTTCTGATGGATGTGTGTAACTGGGGTCTGATGCAGGAGCCTGTGGTGGTTTAACCACAGGCAGCCACCAAGCCCCATGCAGCCACTCATTCGCTCCCCCACCACAGGATCAGAGAGAGAATTGGAAGAGTAAAAAGTCAAGAACTTGTGGGCTGAGATAAAGACAGATAAAGAGGGAAAGCAAAAGCCATGCACAGAAGCAAAGCAAAACAAGGAATTAATTCACTGCTTTCCATGGGCAGCCAGGTGTTCAGCCATCCTCAAGAGAACAGGGACATATCACATGTAACACTGACTTGGGAAGACAAATGCCATCCCTTTTTCCTTCTTCCTTCCATTTCATATATGGAGCATGGAGTCATATAGTCTGGAATATCCCTTCTGTCAGCTGGGGCCACCTGTCCTGGCTGTGTCTTCTCCCAGTCTCCCATGACCTCCAGCTCCCTTGTCCACATGGCAGTAGAGAAGCAGAAAAGGCCTTGGCTCTGTGCACGTCCTGCTCAGCAATAACAAAAACATCTCTATATTATCAACCCTGTGTTCAGCACAAATCCAAAACACAGCCCGACAACAGCCACTGTGAAGAAAATTATCTCTACCCCAGCCAAAGCCAGCACAGAACACAAAAGCTTCATGGCAACAAGGGCAGGGTGAGAGCTTGCAGAAGAGTAAATTTTACTTCCCCTGAACTATGAGGAAAGCCGGATCAATTCTTTTTCCTAATTGAAGTGTGTACTCCAGCCATGGAACAGACAGGTTATGTGTCAGGCTCGTTGAACAAGTCCTGGTATTCAAAGAAAATAAAGTCTCGTCTTTAATTTCTACCAATAGATTTTTTTCCTACCATCCTGTTAGGATCCTAATCTCTACCTTTTTAAGATGGTATAAGCCACTTTCTGAAGTTGTCTACCATTTTTATTTGTCTCAAAGAACAGCTTTGCAATGTGGCAGTTCCCAATCTGTTGAAGACTGCAATACTTGTGTGCATTTCTGTTTTTTCCTGAAACAACATGAGCTCTCTTGAGCAGCTAATTTAGCATCTGAAAGTCTGCTCTTTTTTTTTATTGTTATTTGTTTCTTTCCAGAAAGACTCTGCGTGCTACAAGTCATTATGCCTTCAAGACAAAGAACTTGTTCTAATAGCACAGACTTTTTTAATATTAACCTTTGTCTTGTTCTTCTTTAGAGTTTAGGAAAGCACTCAGTTATTTTTTCAAAGAACAAAAGAGGAAGGAAGAATGGATGGGCTAAAATAATTAATCTTAGCTCAAAACATTTGAATATGTAGGAGCTCACAGAAACCATATTTGACAAAAATAGGTACTTACGTGCTGATTCATTCAGTTAAATGGAAAACTGTCCATCAGATTGGCACTTTTTTGTGTAGTAAAATAAAAAATAACATGATGACAGGAAATTAAAGTAAAATTAGCTTGATAATAGACAGCAAAAGCTTTTTCTTCTCTTTAAAAAAAAGGAAGAAAAAAAGTGACATACAGTTTAGACAAAAGATGAATATTACCAGTCTGCTTTGACAACCACTTTTAAAAAAAGTAACTTGAGTCTTCATCTTGTGGTATGCCATATTCTTCTTTTCTCCTAGCCTATCTGACAAAGAAATGAGAGCAAGGTAGGAAAGTAATCTAGAAGTTTAAATACTACTCAGAACAGGACATCAGAGCAGTATTGTCAAATATAGCTATGAAAACCCGATGAATATATAATAAATAAAAAAAATTATAATCTTTCAGATTTTAGGGCATCTATTTCCTTGTGAAGACAAATGTTGGCATGGAGCTGTTCTTTACTTAAGAATTTTTGTCTCCAAGAAATAACAATCTCAAAACTTTTTCTTAGTTCATTCAAAATAAAACAAAACAAAACAAAACAAAAAAACTCACAAAAAAACAACCAAACAAAAAAAAAAGCCTTAGGTGCTTAGGTTTCAAACTGAAACAAGTTTTACATTCAATTAAGTCTGACATTTCAAGGGTCAAAAGTGAATTTTGCTCAAGTCAAATGAAATACAGGAAAGATTTCCAATCCACATAGCAACCCTAAGTGCTTTGCCTCTTCACAACTGTTGATTGGACATTCTCTGCACCAGACACCACTGTCACTATCTTCTGGAGCTTGGAGGGTTTTTTCCCACTTGTTTCTTGAGAGTTTTTTCCCCACCATGACAGTTTTCCCCTCTCTTTAAGGACATAAACAGCACAAATCTGTAGCTGCTGTGCCAGTCACTGTACATCAAGTGCTCACCATTCACTGTGGGGAGAACCAGGGTTTTCCACAACAGAGGTGAGAAGAACAAAATCCTGGCAAAGCAAAAGGTAGCATGGAGCTATTTGAATGATTCTGTGTTAAGTGGTTGGCCATGTGTGAGAGCTCAGAACTCCAGGTAGTTTCAGGCGCTTGCATTTAGGGCCAGCAGTTTTATTCCAGCAGTTGAACTGATTTGACTATCACTGACTGGCTCCAGTTTACTACTATTTCCACCTTTTTTTTTTTAAACTATTGAACTGACATATAAGGCAAAACAGCTTTGTACTGTCAGATGGTTTCTCTTTCCTTTTTTCATTAGAATTTGCCTAGTCACTTGGCATTAAAATAGCACCTGGCAATATAAGGTGATGAAATGAATTAATATAGCTTTTCATTAAAAAACCAAAACATATTATTAGGGTTTTTTTTTTACCTGAAACGTGGACTAATGGTATTCCAAAGGATAAGAAAATAAGTACAATAATTAGCCTTACTCAGCTAAATATGGGGATGTTTAATGAGTCATCCAATCTCTCTTTACCTCCAGGCTGCATTGATTTTACACATCTTCCGTCCTTAATGAATGAGCATAAAATATAACACCTGTGATTACATAGCTCTTTGACACTTTGTACCTCTTCAGCACTCTGAGCAGTGCTGTCTCTGTTGTTTCAAGAGAGAGCCATCCAAAAGCTCAGTGCCTGGTATACATGAGCCATCGATAGCCTTTCAACATGCATGGATCACAATTGCAATTTGCTGAGTTTAAATGTCTTCTGCATCCTGTGATTGAATGAATGCCTGTACACACAAACAAAAAGGGAGAACAGATTATATATGCCAAGAGCTTCTGTTATTGTGGTTGGAGCTTTTCCCACTGTATGTGAATTACAGACCTCAGAGGACCCGTCCTTTATGTGATAATGCTGCATTTACAAAGTATTTAAGTGTAGTCTCCCAACCACATATTTATAATTTCCTTCCTTCATTTACTAATCTCAGGCAATATACTTCCTGAGATTTCTCTGGAGCAAAGCAGTTTTTATTAGTAGTGATTGTATCCAGTATTCTAACAGCAGTTAATTTCCCTCAACAGTCACGTGTGTATATTGTTTTCTTGCAATTTATAACAGAAATAAGTTGGAAAACAAGACAGCAGAGAAAAAGCCAATAGATTTTTACAAGCTCTGCCATCTGGGCTATTATAAAATGAATCCAATTATCTGGAAAACGTGTGTCTATAAGCAAAATCCATGCATATATGAATAGAGGCATTCAGAACGGAAGTCTACTTATAAGCAACTGTGGCCAAAGCATATTAATTGTTCAGTTTTACGACATGCGAAAGCCTGCAACATGATAGCAAAGGCAACAACAACCAGAAAAGCCATCTTCTATTTCTTACTATCTTCTGTTTTTAAATCAGTACACTTTTTTCTTACTCTCATGGAGCATGGAATTAAAATGGGAACAGGTGAAGAACTGGCCGATTAGATAACCTGCATGATAGACAACCTACTTGGCAAAAGACAATTGAAATATTTTGGAAGAGATACAACTGTTGTCAGTGAATATTATAGGGAGTAAATGATGGAGAATTAATAGTTAAGCAAAGGTAACACTGGGGCCAGAACTGAGGAGTGTAAGCTGAGCAGATAGTAATTCAGCAGAGGAAGTGTTCAACACCAGTCTGGATGGAGCTCTGAACAACCTGGTCTAGTGGAAGGTGTCCGTCCCATGGTAGAGGGGTTGGAACTAGGTGGTCTTTAAGGTCCCTTCCAACACAAGCCATTCTATAATTCTATGATATTATGATTCTGTGATTCCATGATTCTGTGATATCTACCCTAAACAAGGGCAAGCTTCTGAACAGTTTTCTAAAAGCAGTAGAGACAAAAATATAACTTGTTTTAAAACTGAAGCTTGATGCATTTATGGGAAGGATCATATGAGAGTTTCCTTTTATAGCAAGAGTTTGGAGCTGATGACTTAGCAAATCCCTTCAATTCTTCTGTTGTTTTTCATTATATTTTTATGCTATGGTTTTCAACACTTTGCAGATTGCCATCTGAACCACTTCATAGATTTGCCTTTACAGTAACTAAATTGATTTTTGTCATTCTAGCAAAGTAAGTCTGATAGTCGCGAATTTATTTCAAAACAAACCTTTGAAAAATGCATCACAACAATTATTTACTGGATTTCTTTGTCTTTAAAAAATGGAAAATTGATAATAATTTCTTTTTAGAGTATTATATGTCTACATCAGTTACCCTCAAATGTACCTGGAGTCCTGGGAATTAATCTGACAATCATATTACGTTTTACAGCCATTTCCTAGGTAACTAAAAGAGCCACATATGTGCAATACAGCCATTAGAAAATTTTTCTTTTCCCTAGTGACTTCTCTTTTATTTTTCAGCTCTTCCATACACTCTAAACTTTTTGTAATGGTAGACAGATGTGAAGTGCGCTAATGAGCTGTGAGCGAGAAAAAGAACAAGAGACTGAAATGTCATGAAACATGAAAGGGACAGAGTCCAATCTGGGGGTAAAAATAGCATCTGTGAAAAACAATCAGTCAAAATTTGAATGCTTATTGGAACTCACTTTTATTTGCAAGAGAAAGAACTAGTAGAAAAAGTTTTTATCATATTTATTTAATATATCAGTTCATTGAAATCTTGCTTTACATGAAGAGTGGATGTCCTGAAAACATCTTAAATTAAGACATGAAAAGACAAGCCCACCAGAAGCTTAGTGTAAAACAAAGGGCAAGAACTACAATGGCAGGAGTATAGGTGGCTAAAAACTCATTTTCTTGATTCACTGTGTTTTTTCCCTTGAAAACTTCGGGTGTTTATCCATGTACCTTATTGGTTTGTCTCTTTTTGGAAATGTGAAAAAAAAATTGACTTGGATTATTTGGAAAGGTCATTGATATCTTCTTTTTTCTGGCTTCCACACAAAATATGAATATTTTTGTCTCTTTTTACTTTTGAAAAGGGCTTTTTTCCTTTGAAATGTGAGGTCATAATTCCAGTACTGTGTAAATAGTCAGTCTTCCAGTTTCGTTCCTTTCCTTGAAGAATGTTGTTGGGATGACCAGTGACTTCCCAGACCTCCAACAGTAAGAGGAGAGAGGAATGGCCTACTTTCTAGGGGGACAGGCGGAAGGCGGTAACTGTAACTTCAGTTTTTTGCCAAGCTGGAACAATTTCAGGGCACAGGAGTTTGGGATATCTGGGGCAGCAGATATCAAGCTGACTTCCTACTGTTTGGCACTGAAGAAGCCCAGAGGTTAGAAGGAATTCCTGTGTGTCCACCAGGCAAAAGGTCTTTCTGTGTTCTCAAGTTGGCTATTACACCTATTTGCGCTGGCAGCCTTTTACTGTTGGCAGCAGTAAGATGCAAATGTTCACTCTGGATATCAGCATTGATGATCATGGTCCATTTTGCTTCTGCACATGTGCTGAAACTTCAAGTAAATGACAGGTAAACGGCACATATAGTGTTTATAGGACAGTTTGTATACACATTTTTATTATTATGTATTTTTATTTATGTTAAAACGCACAGACGAAATACCTCTTGTGGGACTGTGAAGATCTTCACTGACCTCCCATATGGATGCAGAAACATCACATTTTATCTTCATCCTTTTTCAGAGAATGGTGATGGGTTCTTGGCTTGAGATCTCTCACTTCCATCCAGGTGGCAGTGCTGAACCATATTTAACAGTTCCAGAAAGTCTGCATATGCACATTTACAAACTTCAAGGAAATGTCAGAATGCAATCCCATCAATGCACAAAATTTGAAGTGGAGGCGGCCAAAATTCCGGTTTTTCTTCACTAGGTACATGATGATAGGAGGCTTTCACTGTTGCTTGTCTTAGTGAGAACAGCAATGAAGTCACAAGACCTGTGGGAGAGCGTGCCAAGCAAGGTAACAACTTCCTACGTCACACAAGCCAATAATAGTTTGAGGTAGAGAGAAGAGTTTCTTTTTAGCTGCTTCACTACTCTGCAGGAAATTACTCCAATGGAAATTGCTGTTTTATCTATCAGTTCTTTCTCTTCCTTATGGCTTTGGGAAACACTAAAATTAATTCTGAAGTAATTTTTCCCTCTTTGAGAATGGGATATCCTTGCATTTATTTTTCAAACTTTTTTTGTGTTCTGGATATAATAAAAAAGCTTTTCCATCAGATGTGTTCACTTTTCTTCAAAACACACTCAGCTAAAAAATGCCAGCAACAGTTATACTGAAGGATCAGAGAGCACTTTCACATCCATGGATTGTACACTCTGGGCATGACTTCTAATGCATGCCAAAATCAAACCTGGGAACAAAGCATCCCTCGAAGTGCCTTGCTTTCTGCTGGAAGATACTCTTGTCTGCAGAGCAGTGATGTGCGTGACAGTGCATTCACCCTGTCACAAGAAGCAGCTGTCAGGACTGAACTGGCATTGCCAAGTCCATCTAGCTGACAGATTGTAAACAGGCAATAAGTCCTGCTTGAAAGATTTAAAACTAAAGCTCCCTACCATTTTTTCAGTAAGTTGAAGAGAAGAAGATGTAACAGATGAAACTAGGAAGAGTGAGCTGTGAAAAGAACTGTTGTCATTTGCAATTCTCACATGTTCTCTTATGGGTTTGTTTTTATGGAAGAGCATGGGGGCAAAATGAAAAGGAGGTGTGTTCAGTAGAATTAGTGTCTCACACAAGACTGAGTATAGTTATCATATAATCATGAAATGGATTGGGTAGGAAGGGACACCTTCTACAGCAATCCCCCTGTGATGGGCACAGACATCATCCAAAGACCCATCCAACCCAGCCTTGAAACCTTTCAGGAATGAGGCATCCACAGCCTTTCTGGGGAGCCTGTTCTAATGTATAGCTATCCTCATAATAAAAATATGTCCTCCTTACGTCCAGTCTAAACTTACCTTTTTTTGAAAAAATTATTGCCCCTTGACAATTGCAACAGGCCCTACTAAACAGTACATCTCCATCTGTTTTGTAAGCCCCCTTTAGATATTGAAAGCCTTCACTAAGGTCTCCCTGGAGGAGGACTAAGGTTCTCCAGGCTGAACACCACTGTCTCAGCCTTTCTTCATAGGAGAGGTGCTCCACCCACCTGTTCATCATTTTGGCCCTACTCTGGACTCGCCTCTACAGGTTCATGGCTGTCCATATAATGAGATAAATATATTGAAAAATTCGGGAAGGGAGTATTCAAGAAGATACTCTCTTTTGGAATAGGAAGCAGAACAGAATTAGAAGCCTTGCATAGAATTCCTGTCAATTCAGCAATGACTTTCTTACCAGATCTTTACAGGATGGACAGGCACAGTTACTAATTGAAGTGTGTGGGTTTTCAATTTTCAATGCAAGACTAACCCAGAACTCTGATCTTTTCTGTGTGCAAGCAGTGCAATGCTGCTGATCGTGTCAGTGTTATACACTATATTTCTGGGCTGACATCACATTCCTCATAGTTGAAATTCTGAAGTGGTATGGGATTCATATTTTTATCTGAACTGTAAGGCATCATTCCTGTTAAAACCAAGTCTGAGAGGATACCATTGTGATGATATTAACTTATATCAAAAGAGATAAGAACTGGTCTGTATTTTTCACAGCAAATAAAATGACTGATGTATTTTTGCATATAGTGAAGCTGGAAGATACTGGCCTTTGCTACAGCACACATTGTTCCAAAATTTGATTTCTTTCTTCATGTCAGATTGTTGGTATCACAGTATGATTTTCAGGAACTTCTCAAATTATTTGACTGATATTTAGCTTTGGCATTAAACATGGTTCTATTGACCACAACAACATCTATGACTAACTGGAATTTCGGTTTCTGGTGTGAGCCAGTCTTTTTTTATTTTCAGGAGATACAAGCATTGATACAAAAGCTATGAATAATTTTTTTGCATGGGGTTTGAAGTATGTCATAAATGTCCTGCATACAAATTTCAGAATTCTTATATACCTTTTGAATTAATAAGATTTTAAAGTGGAAAAGTCCTTTAATAGACCAGTGAAATATTAATTGACACCATAGGGAATATCTCTTCTTTGTACCACTGTGTTTTGAGGAGAACTAGCAACAGTTGATTATTTATTTCCTCTGTGATATATTACTTGTTTTTAGAGTCAAGGCAACCTGCTACTGTAATAAATATTAAAATCTGAATAAATTCTTTCCATTATAAAATTTAGTTCGTCTCTTACTTGATTCATTATTTTCAATTTACTTCTTTAACGTGGTGATTGTAGGACAACTGGCACCCCTCACATAACTTGGAGGAAAAAAACGGACCACAGATACAATATTCAGTCAACTAACAGTTTGAAATTGGTGGAATCACAAAGAGGTGGTAAAAAAAAAATTCTACAAAGAAACATGGCTATTGAAACCACACTGTGCCTAACTATCACTGACTTCAACCAAGCATTGAAAAATTCAGACATTCACAAATTAGGACTAGATTGAACTAAGAGCTGTAGCAAGCTTTGTTGAGCAAGACTTTCAATGAATGCAAAAATACAGATGTAAGAAAGATTTCAGTAGAAGATTCTTTATTACTCTTTATTATTCTGGATTATGTAAATTGGATGAAAGTGTTTTCAGTAGTGATTTTAGTGTATGTTAGTGTCAGCTGAAGTATGTTTTTAATTTTTTACAGTTTATATTTGGCTTGAATAATAATTTAAAAATTGCTAGTAAATACTGTGAAACATTGGAAGAGAATACAGGAAAACAAAAGAACTCTGGCAATACTAGCATGATTTGACACAGCAAGATAACAATACAAGCTGATTCTCTGTTTGTTATATTAGAGAGTTATTTCATATATTAAAAAGAAAAAAAAAGCAACCAGGAGCTAACTCTAAACGTATGTTAGTGGCACAGAAGTGCCTTTCTTGATTGCATTTTAAATATGATAGGTTAATTAGTAGGACATCTTTTTTTATCATAATAAACCTGATGAAGATATTCAGTAAATTGTAGTCCTTGTCATATTTCAGTTAAGCATATTTTCATACCTCATGCTCTCTTGGTGTGCTTTTGACTAGTGTTGACAAGTGACTAACAAACTGACACTGGAGGTGTTTATGTGTGCACAAATAGAAAAAAAAAACCCAGCAACCAAAATTAAAATAAAAACAACAACAACAAAACCCCAAACAAGTTTGATCTAAAAATTGCCTACCAGAAAAGGAGTTCATGTGAGACTTCCTAAGAACAGTATGCAATGGTTTTGATCCCTTTCAGTCCTCTATTTCTTTCTTTGTTTGCTTTGAAAAAATTAAGTTTTATTTTCTGTCTGTGTTTGTGAGACTGAAATGAATTAAATAGTCAAATTGGTTTTATTAGTTACCATAAGATAACCTAGAACACAAATGATGCCATTTGCTTGTCTGCAACTTTTGTGGATTGCTACCCAGTAGTGTTAGTGATGTAACTCTGGATAATTCATCTTCCATTTCAAAGCTGCTGAAGTTGTTTGCATTTATCATGGGACTAAAGATCATGCCCAAGTGTGACTGTAAAACTGTCACCTCTGGTGGCTCATATTTTTGTCCAGACCCTTGTATTCCTGAGTCAATTTATAAATGGGACTTTTATCTTGCAATCACATAACTGCATTTTGAATAATGACAGTTACTTTAAAATTTTATGTCACTGTCAAAAATAACAGGATTAGTAGCATTTTATGAACGTCTTCATTTCTTTCTTGTTGAAGTTGTATTTTTTATTTATTGTGTTTTGAGGAAAGACAGGGTCTTTAAAAACAACTCGTTCTGAATAGAATATGGCAAATACTTTGAGCCAAACCATAATTTTGGAAGTGGTTTACAGTATATAATATCTTCTAATCAATACATCCTGGATCCCCCATCTCCCAAGGAAATCCCCAAAGACAGACTACTCCTTCTACTTGAGTAATGTGTCAGAAAATATCCCTCAGTTTACTGAAGGTCTTGATATAGGAGAATAAAACCATCATGACAAGGACGAAGCTGCTTATTTTAGCTAAAGGTGTCACTTCCTAACCAGAATTGTTTACTAGATAAAGGGTTTGTAATGAAAGAAAACTCAGATGAAATACCATGAATTAAATTAAAGACACAAGGTCAAATTTGTATTGGTAAAAGAGCTTCTGCTGTTAGACCTTAAGGAATGTTACTTTATTACAAGATTTTTGTAATTTATTTCTTTCTCTCAGTATTAACCTTTTATGTACAAAAATGAGATACTGTAGCCTGAAGAAGAAATTTAGCTAAGACAAATTCTAAAGTGATTCAGGATTAATAATCTTCTCTTATGTGTAGAGCTTCATTCCTGTGAAATTTGTGCTCTGCTGGTATCTGAAAGCTTCTTACAAAGCTATTATTTTTTCACTGTTGATCAGACTTTGCTCAGAGCAGCTTGAATAGTAACCTAAAATGAAATCAAACTAAAAACTCAGCAAATCACTATTCTGTCATTATGTTGTACCTTCCTTAAATATATTTCAGAAACTATAGATTTTGTGTCTAAAAATTCTGTAAACAAGAAGTGATGGATGCCACGTGATAAACCCTACTGTGCTTTTTTTTCAGCCCTGTTAAGAATATGTGGAAATCAATAGATTATTCCCACAAAAAAAAAAAAAAAAGTCTTCAAAAAATATTAAGAAACAGCCAAAGTGCTTTTTATGTTTTTAAATATGTAAATAAATAAACAAACAAATGGCCAAAGAATTTACCTGGAAAAAACTGGAAATGAGCCCTAAGAACTCAGTTCTTGGCTCCAGTGCAAAGAAGGGTGCAAGATGCTTCTGTACAATGTCACAGCCCCAGAAAGCGAAATGCAAGAAGTGCAAACCACAGAGTTCTATCAGTCTGGGTTTATCACCCAACTAGTGGTTCCACAGAGAAGAAGGGATAAAAAGCCTGGGTTGGCTTTACATTGACAAGGTTTGGCTGCTTTCACAGCTTGAGGAAAGAGTTTTTCAGTTGTCTGTGCCATTTTCAACTGGATAATCTGATCATCAAGAGACACCTGTCCTTGGTATCTCCCCATCCTTTACATGTTCATGTATTAAGCTGTTGCTAAGACAAATGAAGGCAGAACTGGGAAGCAATAACCTCCCCAGACAGCTAAGAGCTTCAAGGAAGAAACACAAAGTTGTTGCTGCAAATAATAATGAATTTTAAATAATAAGGAAAAATAATTTTAAAATCATTTTGGTGAGAAATTCTTCTGCTATGGAGAATGACATTTTCTATTAAAATAAATTTAGGAACTTCTTCTAAATAGTGTTGAAAATACTGGATTATTTTAACTGTTTTTCACCAAAAGTGTATTCCAGTAAATGAGGTATAGGCATCTATTTTGACAATAATTTTATTAAGACTCGAAAACTTAAAAACACTTGCAATGCTTCAAAAGGAAAATAACAAAGTCATTCTGAAATTTTTCACTTGCAGAAAATACAATGAAATTTTTTGAAGCTAGAATAGACATCCAGCAGGAAGGACAGCTCATCTTTTAAGAGGTTACCAAAACAGATATTGTATTATCTAATTTGGTTGATATTCAAAGCAACAGAAATCACATGACAAGAAATCAACAGTATAAGTAAGATTTCAATTTTCAGCAACTTTTGTTCTATTTCATTGTTCAGTTATTATCACCAAGTCCTCTGAGTAGCTTATATCTACTAAAATCTTAGGTATGGATTCTTTTCCATTCTTTTTAAGTCCCCAAATATCATGTCCTTTGCAGTATGGTGAGTCAGGCTGTGTCATTCATACAGACATTAAAGCTCACATTGTGGTATTTTAGTGGTCAACCATATTATGTTTTGACAGGTGAGTTGAGCATTGTATTGCCTGCTTTCAGAGGCCATGGAAGATCAGCAAGGGTTTCTGAGTTCAGAGGTTCAGGGAATGCCTCAGCCTCATCCCAGCTCCATCCTGAGGAATTTGTCCAAATATATTCCATGATGCTTGCTGCCTCTCCTAACATGGCTAGGCTTCCATAAAGGAAAAACAGCTGGTCCATAATCTGGACATTTATGGGCACGGGTCACAAAGTTCTCGTGGAAGTCACTTATATGTAGTCATGAAAAAATCACTGTGTTATGCTCCTGAAGAGAAACTTTGTAAGACAAATAATGATACTTTCCTAAAATCACTTTTAAAATAAAAAAAAAAAACCAAATTTAGATGAGGTTAATATAAAAACTTTAGAAGTTTATTCTAGAAGCCCCTTTCCATTACTATTTCATTGTAAATTCAAATGTTACTTCATACATTTCTGTCTAAACAATCTTCAAAGTAACTCTTAAAATTAATATCCTTTACCTTGGATAACGAGATAAGTCATAGAAATGGTATGACTTTTTAACTAGCTTGAAATTCAGGTATTTTAGTTGATTATTTGAACAAGAAATCTCTGAGTTACAGATCTTTCAGTATGAAATGTTTTCAAGTACCCATCTGTTGCCTTCCTATCTCAGTATTCTTTCTCAAGCATGTCTACCTTGTTGACATCCAGCTGTTACTCTCTAATTCTCTCAGGTCCAAAATAAAATGTGTTTATGTAAATACTGTGTTGCCAGAAAAATGGGAAATTATTACTTTTTTATCATTGTCTTCACCAACACTTAGATCAAAAATACATTCAGTATTATCAGTTCTGTATTTCAATGTCTTCTGAGAAATTACATGTCATAGCAGCAAAATATTTTTGATACAATAGCTTTTCCTGTAAGTTGCAACAACTGAAAAATCTTCCTGAGTAAAGGCTTATCTGTGACATCAGCTACTGTATTAAAACAGTCCAGGCAGAAACTAATCTATACTTACAGAACTGGGCATAAACAACTTACTTTATAAACCTCAGAGTATCTGCACCTGGGAAAATGAAAATAAGTGACTAGCCAGCAAGACCTACTTTACTACCATTTAAAATAATTACTAGTCTACTTCAGCTTTACTGTCAACAGTGTGCATTTTGATTAATCATGAACATGTTGGAGGCTAGGGTTGGCGCTTGTTTCTGGTGTCATTTCTCTTTCTGGCTATAGCTGTCATTCATGTTAGAAATAATTACTGTACAACTACATAACTGGGGTTCAAAAGATATACCTGGTGCATTAAAAATGCATGAGAAGGATTGACGATTGGTGCCATCTTTAAACTTGTGAAAAAACTGGCCACTTTTATATCCCTTTGCTCATATCGATATCCATCAGATGCTTAGAAAAGTGAATCATAGTTGGCATAATATTATTGGACTCTGGACCTCCATAATCAAATCTGACCATATGCTTTATGATGGTTAGCTTTTTCAAGAAGTGCAGTCTCTCTGCAAATAACCCCCCAAAAAAACAAACTGGAGTTCTTTCAAGCTAATCTGTCATTTGATTTATTATGAGATAATTTAGTTCATGTCTGTACCAGCAGAGCAATTGGCTCCATGATGGCTATATTCAGAAGTGAAAATTCAGGAAAATGCAATGAAACTCTGTTGTGCAGAGTTTATTGGCCTGGACACAGAATCCCATAAGCTATATTCTTTCCCAATGTGTTCTGGCACATTCCCTAGTGCTACACTCTGTTATGGCATTTACCAAATCATTTTAGCTGTAGCTTGGATGCTTCTGCATTGCTCTTCAATATCAATATCATTTGACTGAATTATATGTAAACTCTTTATAAGTCTTAATTACAAAAAAAGAAAAAAAATCCAAATGTGGTTGAGGTAAGATAATGGTTCAAAGGAAAATTTTCGAAAATAGAAACTGTCGAGAAAAGAACTAGAAGATGATGACAACATTAAGACCATCACAAATGCCATCATTAAGGAAGACAAGAAGATGAGATTACATTTATTTCCTTTGATATTATTTCTTGCTGGGATCATTTATACCAGTAAGGCTTGGTAATATATTCTGAGTAAGTGAATCCAGATGGAATATGAAAACGAAGAAAGAAGACTCAGTGCCCATATTAGCGAATTTCTGCACTTGACCTATTTCTCATAAAGACAAGAGTGAGCAAAGAAAAGTTTGAAATGTAGCTCACTCAAGGCAAAAACTCAAATTTTAAACCCAAGGCATGAAGTACAAGAGATTATTAAAGGATATTTAAAGATTCAGCAGAAAGTAAGTCACAGCAATTTCTACTGATTGTCAGAATACTTGTATCCTATTTTACATGGATCAAGGTTTTCCTTAAAAACATGGAAAATAATAATTTTCCATCTTTTCACAGTAAGATTTACAAAGAGAAATTTACAAAATGCATCATTTAACAGTATTAGAATTGCTTACCCTTTCAGCAACAATTGCAGACTTCTAGTGGAAATTTAAGTAGATGTACCAAAGTCATAACCCAGATCTGTGAATTTTACATCTGTCTGATTACTCTGTTTTAATAGTGGTGGAGTATTTCAGGTTGGAAATATTTTTTGTAAAAAATCACATTTATTATCTGCTTACTGTACTAATTAAGTTCCCGTGTACCTGTTTGTGCATGCTGTAGTCCATAGAGTATGCACAGAAATGCAACATAGCTGAACAATTTTTAATTTCTGGTTTAGAAAAGCTGAATTTTTTATTTGCTCTCCTGTCCCATCAGTGATTCAGAAAACTCTCTATTTCATTTTTATCTTTTTTACTGACTGCACCTGGAAATCGGTACACAAAATAACCAGAAGTAGCTAGTAAGAAAAGCTTCATAAACAAAAAAATAATGCTGGAATCTGATCACAGCTTCATTTTGGCACATCCTTTGTATGAAGTCCTGGAAATCTGCAACAGTCAACTTGCAATAATTTTATAAACATGACTGGAAAAGGGAGGAAAAAACCACAAAAAAAATTAACCACCCCTCCCGAAAGAAACATCAAACAAAACCCTTAATGCACAATAAGATTCTATTTACATAATTTAATAACTAAAAGAACTGTGTCTCTGCTGTTGATATTAATGTATGAGCATTTTAATGAGCAAACCAACCCTTCTTGAAAATATTCTTATAGTGGGGTACAAAGAAGAAATATAATATCTCCTCTGACTTTTAAAAAATATTAATAGATAATTTCTCCCTCCAGTCATAATAATATTCTAATTGGAATTATCTTTATCTCATTTTTACTTCTTTTCATATTCATTGAGTGGAGATGAAATCAAAAGCATAAGTACTGAAAAAGAACCAGTTTTTAGCACGCTGCTTTTGTTGTGTGAACTCAGAGATGCAACTAGGCTCATCTTATTTCCAGACTAGTTCTTTAAAATGGCACTGGTTTGTTCTCACATGATCAAAAATAATTTCACAAAATGTGATTTCACCAAATATAATAAAAACAGAGACAAATTTCAGAAAAACCTCTTAACCTTCTGAAAGGAGTTTTAAAAGGATTTTAGGTGTGCCAAAAGTCAGAAAGCTCTGAAATGGAAAAATATATTTGTTTCAAGCACATTATTTTGTTCTAAGTTACATGTCATTTATTGTTATATTGGTCCCAGCATCGCATCCATAAGTTAACTCTAGTCTCTTCCATATAATGCATTTAACATTTGAAATATTTTTTACAGTGTTCACATTTCTTTCATACCCACTGAAGGATCTGAATTTGGATTATCACAGTTTACAAAGGGGAATCTAATATGATACTATCTCTTTTAAGGAGTATTTAGTAATAAATGCAAATCAATACTTTGTAGTAATAAGTGAGTTGATTTACAAACAGACATTTGCCCTGAAATATTAATTATGAACATATGCACATGAAGACACTGCTGTGGGAAGATAATGTATATTCAAGTATTATTGTCAACATAATGGAACAGACAAAAGCAAAGTTCCAGACCTATTCAGAAAATGAAATCAGTAGCAAAAATTAATAGAGGTTATTAGGAGAGGAATTGTTTAAAAAAAACCGAGTGAAAGAATTATTCCCCACTTTAAGAAAGAACATTTTGACACATATGAGGCTCTTCTATCTTAACACATGTATTACAGTCACCTGGAGTTTTGCTCACCTTTCTAAGCAGTGCATCAATGAAACTGCACTGACATTAAAAGATTTTAATGACAGCAAAGAACTTGATTGGTCTCTGATAAGCTCGACATCAGTATGGGCATATCGCTTTTAAAAATACTGATCTGCAAAGATGAAAAAGTCCTGAACCAGGCACACAGTGAACATTCTGTCAACATTTGTCCATGACTTGGGGAGCTGATATCTTTAAATATGTAAACTGAGACCCAGAAAATTAATAAAATTGGTCTTTTTCTTTGATTAGCTTGAGCACTATCCAGTCAACAGACTCCCTAGCATGTATCTTAGCAGTATGGGTATGAAAGAGATTGGGCAGCATTCATTCCAAACATACATTTTTCATTAAATGATGTCAACTAGTCAACCAAACAGAGAAAGAAGAGATTCAGATTCCACTGATGTAACCAGTCATTTAAGAATCATTTAGATGCAGGAGGTGTTTTCTGCAAAGAATCCCACTGAAGAGAAGCAACTTGCATTCTTATGAAGCAGGTGGTTTCTTATTTAGGATGAAATAGAAGGATTTAGACTGAAATATGAAAATGATCTAAGTCCTAGTTTTTTAAAGCAAAATTGTTTCACCAAGAGCATGAGACTTACACAAGATCCACAACTCCAACTACTGTAATTTCAGGATAATAAAACCAAATCAGTTCAGCGAAGAAAAGAAAGATCTTTCAGTAAGTAATTTAGATAACTATTTGTGGTTTCTTCTTTGAGTTTTGATTGCTTGTGACAGTACACTTTTGGTTCTTATTAATATTTGCTAGTATTTTCATTTCTTATTTTAAGGCAAGCAAGTATCACTACTTATTTGATAATCTGATATTATTTATAAAGAATGGTCTTGAGAAATTTTAGCAATAGTCCACCAACTTGACCACACCTATATGCTGTATAACTCTCTCTCTCTCTATATATATATATATATTTGTAAAATGTACAGCATTGCATTTAATACCAGAAAAACAGACTTTCATTTGATGAACTTGCATGTAGAAAAATGCCGCAAAGGACTGAACAGTAGGGAGGAAGGATTTTACAGGGGACTGGATATTTTATAGGGACCATGAGTGTCAATATCAGGCTGCCCAAGATGCAGCAATGGATTTGACCATGTTTGAACTATATGGGACATGGCAAAGGAGAGGCAGTAATAATTTGTGCTTTATTATTTTATCCTTTTATTCATTTATCCACTTGATCCTTGAGACTGAAGTTCTACAAATCCTTAGAATTTAATAATAACTTTGGATTGCATCACTGGGCAGCTCCCTGCCCTTGGAGACTGACAAAGATATTGAAGAGGATCTCCCACTGCCATTCCAGACCTTGCTCCAGACAATTTCCCTTACCTCTCATTCAGTTTCCAATGCCTGTTTGAAGATGCTCCCACTTCACTATTTTCAGAGTTTAATTTTTCAGGCTGCCTGATTCAAAATCTGATTGTCTTTCAGACTGTTGGGCAAGACTCTGTGCTTTGCTCTGGAGTCCTGTCTCTTCTGCCACTGACTTCAAAGTAAGAGCAAAAGGTAAGATTCAACATCAGAGCTGCAGATGATTCATCTGAATACTCTGGCTGTGGCAAAGTGAGTGATTTTCACTGAACTCCTTTTCTCACAGGCAGTATCTAGCTTCTCTAATTCACAAAAAAATGTCATGCTTCCTAAGGAAACCTGGAAAAAATATTAACCACTTCATTAGAGAAAAGTTTCATTTCTTCTTAGGATTTAAGCATACCTCTTCTAGAATTTAATGATAATAAATAAACTCAGACAACACCATACCATAATGTTTGCATACAGATTAGTAGAAAAAAGTATTTATTTTATTGTATTTGAATGATCATCATTATAGTACATTAATATAATTCAATATTGCATTCAACTATTATTTTTTCATTAGTGTCTTCCTGTTTGGACACTCTTGTCTGAAAAATTGGAGTTCTGTATCTTGAAAAATATCAACAGTTGAATACTATTTCCAGTGTTCTACAGAAATATATAACCCTAATCCAAAATACTGTAGAAAGGTTACTGCATGAACTAAAACATTTACAAATAATTTTCAATATATTTTAATTATTTTTTACTTTTAAAATTAATTTTACATTTCTTTTACCTGAAGTATCTGTTCTGGAAAATTCTCACATTTGATTGAATACTACACCACAGTTCCAACTCAAAAATATGCAAATTCTAATTCTGAATTTTGAAACTAAGAAAACTTTCTCACTGTTTTCAGAACTGTCTATGATGCATTGGTACATTCCTCATGTAGACTTTATTGATCAAAATATTTACTCATTAAGCACATAGAAACATAGAGAAATTAATTAATACTCAAAGCACTTGAGTATGATTCTTAAAAGTCTGGGTAGCTATATTAAAACTGCTGCCAGGTGTCTAAGTGTTCACCTTAGTTGCAGGTAGATGGATAAGGAGATACTCAGAAATGAGAAAATAAAACGTCCAAAATATCATAAAAGTAATTTAGATATAATTTTGACCACTGTTGGACATTTTTAAGTTGCTGGACAAATCCAGGAAGATTAAAAAATTGGGTTTTTTCTTTGTTTTAATGATTTATGGAATTAACTTGCAAATGCTGCTGACTTGTGAAATGTTTTTGTGTATCCATTTTGCAAAAACCAAAAAACTAGTTCAGTGTATATTCATCAGAAAATGACTTTTGAAAGCCATTAAATCTCAAAGAGAGGATTTTAATCTTAAATTATGTAATCAGAACAAGAAAGTTAATCATTAAACTGTTGGTCATGGATATGAGAATCAGCCTGCAGAGTGTTGTTTGGGAATGAACATTTCTGGAAAAAAAAAAAAAAAAAGAAAAAAGAAAACCAGTCCTGACAAAAGATAGAGGAGATGTTCAAAAACTAAAAACTTCGGAGTGGAAAATGGAGGAAAATGAGACTTTCAGAGGAAGGCCTGCTTCTTTTTGGGAGTGTTTAGGACTAAAGAGTACAAGTACTGTTAGTAAAACTCGTAATTCCAAAAGCAGGTAGGGGTTTCTAAATCAGAGTTCTGAGTTTGTGTCTCAGATTCCTAAAGCTAATAAGGAAATGGCAGAGAGAAAATATTACTGTTTTTGTATCAGTCTTTATGTAGCTTGTTAAGAATTTTAACATTTTTTGAAAACTATACTGGATTTATTTGTTTATGAATATGTGTGGCTTTTGCTTATAATTATTTCTCCCCACTGGACATTCATTAAACTTCCTAAGAGAAAGACTCTCGAGCCAAGAGTGTCCACCTGGATAAGCACCTGATGACCAAAAAGCTGTTGAAAGAGTGGATGACTCAAGAGAAGAGAGCACCTGATTTACACAGGCTGATCTCAGGTGAATGTGCTGAAAAGAAGAGACCTTGTTTCTTGGTGGGTTTCCAGTGATATCTGCATGCAGGCAAAGATATATTAGAACACAGTAACTTAAAATCCACAAGATTCAGTTGTTTAAATTGGAGTGTTGAACACATGTACTTTTATCTCTGTTTAGCAAGAAAGTCAAACAAATAATGCAAAGCCATTTCTGGCAGCTGTCAGGTTAGGGATTTTGTGCCACCACAGAAAAATTAAATTCAGAAATGGAATAACATAAAGGTGTTATGAATGGAGATACACCTCCCAAAATCTGTCACTGTGTTGAGAAAACCTATATTTTCTAACCCTTTTATTTAAAGTAAGACCATGATGCCTTAAAGAGCATCTCTAAAGTGCTAAATTATGCCCTTTACCAGTGGAATAGAAGTAGTTTAAGAGGTTATGTCAGCCTCAACTGTGTGTAACATCTTGATAGCTCCCAGATGAGTACAGTTAGTGAAGTTGACTAATATATTTCATTTTGAGCCTCATTTGTTTTTCTGTTTTTTTCTCTCTATTCTCTATTAGGTATGTGCAAGCTGTAATTTGATGTGCAGACTTAAAGCAGCGCTTTAATATTTGGCATCAACAAGTCATTCAGTAGATACAATTTAATTTTAATTGGTTACAAGACAATGAGAAAGTGAGACATAGGGTAATAAACCATTTAAAACATTTTAAGATACATCACCAGAGCTCACTGAAGGTCAGAACCAAAAGATGTAGCAAAAACTTTTGTATGCTGAAGATAATTATGTTTTAACTCTGTAAGATACTAATCACCATGTGACTACTGTTACTAAATATCTTATTGTCTGCTAAACTGGCACTACACCCCCATGTGTTCTATTCAGATATATTTATTACAAGAAGATGAAAATAGAATGAGACATTTTAAGTATATGAGTAATCATGAATCCCTTCATGAAACCCTTATGTACTTTTAATTCATGAACTTTGAGGAATAATTGTAAGTTTTAACAACCTGATAAATGCTAATAAATATTTTCTGAAGGGTGTCTGAACATTTTTTTATTTGTGATTTATTGAAGGTAGTGGAAAAAAAAAGTTCTAGCGTTATGAATCAGACTGTTTTCTTTAGTCAAAACCCCAAAACAAAGTAGGGCATGAGTACAGTTTTCCGTGTGCTTTGCTTTGGCTTGCTTTTTAATGTAGGTAGCTCCGTCTGTACTGGAATGCCATGTACAACTAAAATTGAAAAATATAACTATTTTAAAGGTTTTTCTTATATAAATTCTATCAGTGATAGAATACAAGATCAAGGTATTCCAAACAGATACAGTGTATGAATCTTTCAAAATCCAAAGTGAAAAAATCTGGCTTTTTTACCTATTACAGAAGTAGGAAAAGAAAAAAATAAATTGGTAGGATATGCAGGTTCCAGAGAATAGTTTTGATTCCTCCACAAACCTTCAGAAATTCCTCTGAAGCATTTTTCAGAAAAACGGTTTTTAAGTTGACGGTGCAATGCACAAAGACAAAAAGTTTTTCTCAAAAAACTTGAAAGACTTTTTTTTGTTCAGTCCTGTTAATGTCATTGCAGCACATTTAGGGAATAGGAAAATGACTGCTTACACAAACTATGTGGGTATAAAGTTGGATGCATTTATTATTTTACAGACACCACTTCAATAAGTGTATTGGGAAGGAAAAAAGAATGAAAATAGAAATACTTCTAATCTCCTAAAACTTGCAGCATGAATTCAAGCTGTTGCCTTGCTGATTGAAATTTTATCTGAAGTTTTTTCAGACATTGCTGAAGCTTTCATCAAGCAGTAGTGTTTGAATTCAAATTCTTTTTGAATAAATGCTCTGGATTTTTATGCATTTTAACCCAGCATTCATTTTCTCAGAGCCCTTATAGTCTCTCTTTTATATTTATATACCTACTAAATATTCTGTTCCTGTTTATCTTGAAGGTTTTCTTTTCCTCTAAAGGAGAATTGCATTTGTACTTTCAAATTACAATTTAGCTTGCTTATTTTTTTCCTACCTGGTACTTTGGATCAGACAATTGTGTACTTCAAATTAGTGTACAGTTGCTCTATGGACAGCACAGATTACCTGAACCTCTGGGTTTGCAACAGCTTTTAAAATAAGTAGTTCTTCAATCCTATGTGCAGGAAGACTTTTAGATGACATTGCATTCAAGCAGTTGGTGACCCTGGGCCAGACATTTCTGTTCCATTGGGGCTAAAATCTCATGTGTTGGCACGTGCAGCTGCTGTATGGAAATGCATTGCAGTGCCTTGTTTCATCCTGCACTGTACACTGCACACTGCCATGACAGAGAGAGCATTCTAGCCTGTTAAGAGAAGATAGATAGTTTTGGGTTTTATCCAAGGTGATATGGGAACGCACGGGAAGAAGGATGGACCTCTGCATGGATGGGATCTCTGCAGCATGCCGTGGGAAAATCCATCGGATCTGTTCAATGCTGCACAAAAGCTGGATTCATATCTCTCACAAAGGCATTATTTCCTTCCTGTCTATATTCCTCTTTTTATTCTGTCTTTATGCAATTTGTTATCAGGTCTCTCCTACTGAGATTCAAAATAGCCCTGCACAACATCATCCCTCTCTCCTTTCCCTGTGCCCCCTTGCAGAACACCATGTGCCTGATAGGAAAATGCAGTCATTACCATTTTCTGCAAACTACGAGCCAGAACATTATGCAGCACTTTCTGGTTTAAAATTATCCCAAAGGAGTATAAATAAGTTAGTTCTCTCATTGATGTCATGTTCAATTATTGTTCTCAAAGAGCAATTGAGAGGCTTAAATGAAATTCTCCATTGGCTTCAAATGCTAATACTTGGAAAAAAATCCCACAAAACCTTAAAAACCAAACAGATAAAAGCCCCAAACCCCTGCAGTAGGGAACTATTGCTGGTTTAGTTCGATCAACTTACTTTATCTTTTCAGAAGTGTTTTATTTTCTGTTCTTTTGTTTATTTTGCTCTTCCCCTTCTTTTATTTGTATCAGCAACAAATGAAAGTGAGTGTATCTTTTCTAGGACACTATTAGGAACCTAAGGGATGATTAACAAACACAAAGGAAATTTATTTGGTTACCCTTTTTTTAGCCATAATGAACAGAATTTGAGTTGAAATTTGAATAGAAAATCTTTAGGGGCTTTTCTGAGGTTATTCAGAGTTCTTTCAATAAAGTGTTTAAGTAGAAACACTTAGGGAATATTGTGTGTAAAATTTTTTGGTTTGTTTTTTTTAGTTTCTTTGAATTTCTGAAACCTGTTGGGGATTTTATACAAAGCCTTAAAGTACTTCAAGAATCTAAGTAGTCAAGTATTTGAATTGAGGACAAAGGTGCTGGGAATCAATGCAGGTCTGAATGATTATTTTTCTTCCCCAATTCTTCCCCCACTTAGCCTGAAAGCAAGGTTTTAGTTTTCATATAATCATTATATTAGAATATACTTTTACCTTCTTTTAGAAAAGAAAAAATAAAGCAGAAAACAGCATGCTTTTCAGATAAAAACACTAAATCTTTGTTAAAAATAATGAAGACTGAAAGGCTGCTAACTCTGTGTAGTGCCATCTCATCTAACATTTCAAAACTTTACCTGCATAAAGCATCACAAAAATATTGGAAAAAGTACTGACATGAGAGGGAAGAGTAAGGGGGAAGTGTTACCTCTTCTAATGCACAATAAGGATGTTTAGGGATCCTTAAAGATGTGTGTACACTCCCTCTCTCTTTCTACTTCAGTAGGTGTTCGTTCAAATTACTTCTCTCAGCACAAAATTTTTTAGCTGGATGAACTTAAATGACCTACATGAGTATTTTCTATACAGTTGGCTACAGTAAAAAAGACAAGTGTCTTGCCATATAAAAACCTTTATAGAAAGGTAATGGTTTAAAAGGAATACTTCCTCCTTAATTTTGAGAAATAACTTACCTATTTCACCCACATGTAAAATAGGATTCGTGGTTGACATCCTAATAAAAATGAGCATCACTTCCACCCTGGAACTCTATGTTACATTTCTTAGAAAGGGCATGCCTTATCCCACTCCTCAACTATTTGTTAATTTACCTAGCTGCTTTCTTCAGTAAGCTGATTTAAACAAATTCAAAGAACACTGGAAATAAATTGAAGAAAACATAACTACTTTTATAATTATTAAGCCTTCAAAATAGTTTGAAAACTGTAGCTCTGTACCATTTTCAGATTGTCTAGTATTTATATCTTTGTTTACAGTGGGTATTTTTCCCCCAAATCTGTGTATATAAATGAGGTAGATCTCCCTTTTTGGTAGGCACACAGTGCCTACTTGGAAAGTGAAAACCATTTGTTTGGAGTGACCACATTAGCATTTCTGGGTCCTCCATTTTTGGTAAGTGAGGCCAATACATTCAATTTTATTTTCAGACTAGAACTGCTCAGCCATTCAATTAGTGTTCCTCAGCTGGAAGCCTTTACTGGTAGGCTGAGGGGCAATGCGGATGGGCTTCCCACAGTCCCTGAATCTTCTCTGCAATTCTCTGACAGCCTATGGCCAACTCTATTTATAGCTACACAGTAATACTTATGTGTTCAAAAATTAGGAAGTGGCTATGCAAAAATACAGATCCCCTAAAAATCTGTTTATGCTATATCCAAACTCACTATTACCTTGACCTCAAGCATTTTCTGTATGCATTTTCAGGCATATAAATTTTAGTTTCAGAAAGGGCTAAGGTAACAGAGCTATATGCATTCCAAATTTAATTTCAAATTAACAAAGGTAATTAACTGGAGCAATATATCGACAAAAAAATAAAGTTTGCCTTCTAAAATTCTTCATAATACCTTGCTAGTCCTTCTCTACTGCTCAGAAAATAAAATAATAGTTCACAGAACATTGACAGGAGAAAATTGCATCGAAAGAGCTCTAAAGATTTGAGAACTAGATCTGAGCACACAGTGCAAACAAAAGGTTTGACTTCTTCAAGTCTGTGCCTGTGCTCCAATGATCAGGATGTGCAGTTGACTAAGCAATTTTACATGAGATTAGTATATACTGATATACCATCAGAAAAACTACTCTGGCTTCTCTGGAGAGCATGATAACTCCTGAATAATAATGATTCTTTTTATCTAATGCTGGAATTAGTCATATTCTGCTGCAGGGAAGAGCTGATAAAGATATTTTCCTCTTAGGGAGAGGAAGAGAGCTCCAATAACGACATTATAAAAAAACAAGGAGACCTCCTACATTTTCCTGACCCAGAAATCACACAGAAGAATAGTTTATTTCAGTCCATCTCTCTTCTTCAAAAATTAAAATTTTCTACTTTATTTCTTAGCCATATTATACTCTTTTTTGGGGGCAGGTCTCTACTTATATTGTTTCCAAACTTGTATGTTGCTATGTAATTCTGTTTCATGTCCTCACCTCCCAAATGAAATTCAAGCCCTAAATTATTTTTAGGTCTTGAAGCTGGGTTCAGAGAGGCCTTTTTTGGTTCTGATATCCTTGTTTTGCTTGCGTAGCATTGCTTTCTTGATTTGTTCCCCTTGTTGGTATGAGATGGAACTCAAATTTTAGGCAAAATATGTCTGTCTTAGGTTATTTGGAATGTGTAACCAAAAAGTATATATTGTTGTTTACGCCTGGCTTCCCTGGCCGTCCTCGACTGAGGTGTCAGCTCCCAAATGCCCAGCGGCTCAACAGCCGCTCCGAAGCCTGGCATGGCTGGATCATGTAGAGACGGGGCTGCCCACAGTGAGGGACCGGCGAGGTGCCGATGAAATAAGTCAAAAGAGGCAAAGGGTGGCGGGAGGAGGTCTTCCCCGTGGTCTCCTCTATTATGGAAAGGGCGAGGGAATCCAGGAGGGAGAGTCATGGAGGCAGAACTCCAGGGAAATGTCCCTGTGCAGCCAGTTTTAAGGGGGGGGGACCAGCCAATGGGGTAAAGGACAAGGGGAAGGTACAGTGGTCAGGGGTCCAATAAAAACATTTGAGGGAGGGGTACAACAGCTCAGAACCAATAAAACTTCAAACATAACAGAACTTTCGGGAAGAAGGGGCTAGCCCAAGGCTCTGGACACGCCTTTCTTCTGGAACAAGGGGTGGATCTTAGAACCTGGTTCCACCCCTCGAGTCCTCTCCTAATGAGGAGCCTCCTACAGAGGAGGTGGAGCTGGAGCATGAGGCAGCAGCAACCAGGGCTGGACCTCCCACATACTACCATCTCCATAAACTGTTAAGAACAGGCGGGGCAGTGTTCTTTGTGTTCAGCATGACCCCACCCTGATAACCCATCTGAGGGCTATCTCTGCTAATGGGCTATCAAGGTCTCTGGGAGTGACCCATCGGATTATATCATCCAATTGTGAGATGCCCCACCCAGAGGGGAGGATCTGAATATTCCCACCTGCATATAAACTGAGTCTTTGGATCACTGGATGACCACTCCATGGGATTCCCAGGGGAGGAGATTTTGGTTTCTTCAGGATCACCACTTTAACCAGACTACATCCGTCACTCCAACAGGACTGTAGCCAACAGTTAACTGGACTGCTATTTTTTACTTAAAGTAAAAGCAATAATACAGAAATACCAGCACAAACTGACAGAGTCAAAACACAACCTGCCACCCTGTTGGTCAGTTAACCAGTCCAGTTAAGTGGTGGCTGCAGTCTCCAGCATGAAGATGGCAGCAGGTGTGGCAGAGCTGTGGTGGCTGCAGTGGCAGCTGGAGGAGCTGGAAAAGCGTGTTGGCTTTGGCATTGGGGGCTGAAGGCTGTGAAAGGTGTCAGACAAGCTGGTGAAGGTGCAGGTGGCACTGAGCAATATCACCGGCAAGAGGGAGAGGATCAAAATCCTGTTTAAGAAAATTGATGATGTAATAAAATATCTTAACCCCCAGTACACTGATAGGACGGCTGTTCCAGACGCTGTGAAGCTGCAATTCATCTTGGCAGAGGAGCAGGCTATTCCTGCCAGTGTTGCCCTTCTGCAACAGGTGAAGACCCTCCAGCCCATCTTGGACCATACCAGTATCCAAGCAGTTCCAGAGCATGCAGCCAAACTTCAGCAGCACTCACAGATCCACATACAGCACCATGGTAAAAGCCACCACCGGGTGGCTGGAGACATACCCTGTGCCTCATGCCGCTGCTTGTAACACCATCCTGGGCCTTGAAAAGCAAGTCCTCTGGAGACATGGTACCCCTGAAAGAATTGAGTCTGACAACAGAACTCATTTCAAGAACAGCCTTATAAGCACCTAGGCTAGGGAGCATGGCATTGAGTGGGTATACCACATCCCTTATCATGCCCCTGCTGCTGGCAGAGTGGAACGGTACAACGGATTGTTAAAAACCACCTTGAAGGCATTGGGTGGGTGGAATTTGAAAAATTGGGAGCAGCATTTAGCAAAGGCCACCTGGTTAGTTAACACCCTAGGCTCCACCAACCAAGCTAACCCTGCCCAATCTGAGCCCCTGCAGAGGAGAGGAGTAATGTGGAGGAAATAGTGTGGCCAGCAGGACCAGGGAGGTGATTGTCCCCCTGTACTTGGCACTGGTGAGGCCACACCTTGAGTGCTGTGTTCAGTTCTGGGCCACTCACTCCAAGAAAGACATTGAGGTGAGGAAAAAATAAAATCATGGAAAGCATTGTAAATCATTGGAACACACTTCCAAAAACAGAAGAATGAGAATTTTGAAATTTCTCCTACTTTACATGATTAAGCAAATATTGTGTTGTAAGAAGATGACACATGAGAGGAAAAATATTTTAAGCAAATATTGCTCATTTTTAACACCTGTAAATCGAAAAATTCTATCCTTATAATGCCACAATTCAATTTTTTAAAAAATAAATCACAAAACCAGTAACTTACAGTTGCTTTTAATGAAAGGAATTGGAGAGATATATGTTGACTTCTTTCATTGCGTTTTCCTAATTGTTAAATTTATATTCACTAAAATGTTAGTTCTCATGTTATTTACTCTATTTCTTTAAACACGACCTTTACTGGCTTGATTAACTACACTAGATTTTATAGTGAGAAGCTGTTACTGCTAGTTTTGGTTAGGCAGTTTTATAGTCTGTTGCTGAAGTTTTGACATTTATGTCTCTATACAGAAGAGACATAACTTTAGGTTGAATGTAATATCTGTAAATCTTGACATGAATGATAAACTAAACCTGAGTAAGAGGTTAGTTTTATTATTCTTTAAATAGTATAATGATCATTGCTAGCCTCTAATTTAATCAACTTGGATAACTATCCTATAAATATTCATCATCATGAACACATATTCCCAGCTTTCTTTTAGTGAATTAAGGTGATTCACAGAAGGTGAGGAATTAAAAACTATTTTAATATGATTATTAGATGTTTCTGTTCTTTCAGGAATTGCCTGTTTGACTTGAAAGAATCACAGAAGCAGCTTACCTTGAAGTAGGTAAAAGATTTATACTGAATGAAAATTGGTCATATTACATGCCAGTTGGAATACACAATGGATGGACAAGATATGGTCTAGAGCTACATTTCCTATTATAGAAATCACCACTATCGTGGTAACTGAGTAATAATAAAATACCTGAGGAATTAATGTGGAATTTTTAAAGATTATTAGATATTTCTGGCTGTACAGAAATGTTGGTTTCAATCAATATTTTTTTCTAAATGGTTACTTCTCAATTTATATTTATCCCTGTAATAAAATTAATTCAACCTTTAACCCATAACTTCAAAGCAGAAGTTTTATTTTAGTTTGGTTTTTTCCCCCCAAGGATCAGATTGTTCTTTACAATGTGTTTTATTTTTAGAAATATAATCATTAAAAAAGCTGGTTCTTTTTTAATTTTCCAGTATAATTTCTTGGATATGAAGAGGATTTTCTAGGAAGCTGTCAGTTATTTATCAGAGACCCTCGCCTTGTGTTTCAGCAAAACAAATTGTATTGGGTTAGAGAGACAGACAGGTGGAACCTCTCACTAAGTGTAGAAGAACATATTTCCTCCTGATAATGACACAGACCTTGTGTCTTGTGTTTAAACTGATAACCTATTGCTAAGCAAATGAGTAGAGACTACCTATTGACTTTGGCTGACAAAGAAATATCAGTCTGGTTAAAATGAAAGACACAATGCTACAAAAACATTGATACTAAATATGGAAGCAGGGACTGGGGGAGAGTATTTTCTTGTTATTTACAAAAAACCCCCCACGCAACAAACAAACAAACACAACACACATACATACACACACAGCCCCCAGTAGTTAAACATTAGCTTTCAAGATCTAAGGTTAAGAAGGACAAGTAGATGATTTTCTCCTTGAAAAGCTACACTTGAACCTCTCTGAATCCACAGCCTGAATACTGAAGTTGCACTTAAACATAACAAAAGGACAACTACAATTCTACACTGTAGGTTTTATTTGCTTGTTCAGTTTTCCAAAATGATTTGAGTAACTTACTCAAGAGTTTTGGAGAGTCTGCTCCTTTCAGTAGAAAAACTTAAAAGGAATCTCTTAAAACATTTTCAGTTCAAGTAAATAAACAAAAGAATCACCCAAATTTTTGTTGGTGATTGCTGTTTAATGCAATATTTAGGTTTGTGGTAAGGTCTTTAAGAACATAACATAACTGACTGAGGAAAGTCTAGATAATCATGTAGGTCAGGATCTTCAAAGTGACTCAGATATGCTGCAGAAGGGTTTTTTGGTGGTTTTTTGTTTTGTGGGGTTTTGGGGGGGTTGTTTGCTTGTTTTTTGTGAGGGTTTTGTTGGTTGGTTTTTTTTAATTCTTGTTTTTTTATGTGGCAGCCTGAAATGAGTTGAACATTTTTGATAAGAAATTCAGAGTTGCTACTATTTGAAAAGAAGCTTATTTAAGTGTTCCAAGCTTTTGATAGAAATCCTTATTGGTACTCTGTTTCATCAACATTTTTCTCTTCTGTCATCTTTATTTTATTTTGTTATACTGGGCTGCTTGTCTTTCTGTCTTTCCATCTGTTTCATGTTTCTTCCCTGCTGATAATTCTTTCCTTAATGTTGTTGATCTTTTGTTGTCCAAATTCTTTGATGGTCTTTCATGATCTCTTCTTTAATACTGGATTGTGCTAACCTTAAAAACTTCTTTCATTATTGATCTGGTTTAGTCTCCCTTCACATTAAGCTTCAGTATTGCTTCAGAATAATTTTTTATCCTGATGAAGAAATGGAATCAAAAGTATCTGACAATATCGGAGATATTAAAATAATTAGAAAGTTGATCTTTTTATTCATTGTGAGTGAATTATGTATTTAAAAGTATAATTTTCTTTCTGAGTTTTATATGCCTGGCTGTGGGACAAAGATGAAGCACGACTGGAAGTCTACCAGTGGGATACTTAAGAAAAAGTAAGTGCTACCTGATCATTTAAAGTTTTATGAGTGCTTTAAACTGTGAAGGGTGGAACTCCTCTTTCATATCACCATTAAAAATATAAAACATTGTCTCATTAAGAGTGACAAGGATGATTATGGAATGTTCTCCTCAAAAAGAGTTGATGGCTGAATAACATATCACCATAAAGTGACATCTTAGAAGTTCACATGAAAGAAATTACTGCACCTGGCTGGAATGGAGTTTACTTTCTTCATATCAGCCTGTATGGTGTTCTGTTTTGTATTTGTAAACAAAGCAGCATTGTTAATACTTCTATGTTTTCCTTATTTCTGAACAGCGCTTGCAAAACATCAAGGCATTTTCTCTTTTCGCTCTGCACTTCCCCTTTGTCTGGGTTTTGTCTGAAATGAAGTGATTTTTCTTCATAGAAACTAGCATCATGCTGTGTTTGGATTTGTGACCAAAACTGTGCTGACAATACTTTGATGTCTTACTTATTGCTGAACAGTGTTTATAAAACATCAAGGCATTTTCTGCTTCTCTCACTGCCCCACAGGTGAGTAGACTGGGGGTGAGCAAGAAGCTGGGAAGAGGACACAGTTGCGACAGTTGATCCCAACAGAGGAAAGGGATATTCTGTACCTTGTGATGTCATGGTCAGAAATAAAAGCTAGGGGAAGGAATAAAAACAGGGGATGAATGTTTGAAGTTATGGGGTTTTTCTTTCCAAGTAACCATTACGCATCATGAAGCCCAACTTTTCTTAACAGGTTGAACACCTGTCTGCCTGTGCCAAGTGGGGAATGAATTCCTTGTTTTGCTCTGCTTGCATGAGCAGGTTTTGCTTTACCTATCAAACTACATCTCAACACACGAGTTTTCTCATTTTTATCCTTCTGATTTGCTCCTCCAACCCACTTGAGAGGGGACAGTGGGCAGCTGTGGGGGCTGAGATGCCTTCTGGGGTTAAGCTACACCACCACCCTTCCCCACAGCAAAAAGGTTGAGGGTGGGTAAGAGCCTAGGAGGGAACACAATCAGGACAACAGACTCAAACTGACCAAAGGAATATTTCATACCACACAGTACTAAAATCTCAGGGCAAGGAGGACAAAGAGGGGAGTGTTGTAGTTAAGGAATTTTCTTCCCAAGCAACCATGACTATGGTAGAGAGCCTCCCTTCCAGGAAAGGCTGAACATCTGCCCACTGATAAGTGGTGAATAAATTCCTTTCTGCTTTGCTTCCATAAACAACTTTTTCTTTCCCTGTTAAACTGTCAGTGTCTTGATCCACAGGTTTTTTTGCCTTCCTTCTATTTTCCCTCTGTCCTATGACTGGGAAGTAAACAGGTATATGGATGTTGGCTGTTGGCCAGGTAGGACCACCACAAACACAGAAGATAAATAGGAGTGAATAAACTTTCTCTTCTGCAAATTCTTTCCTTCCAATACTCACAGAGTAAAGCACAATTAAACTGTGTGCTGCATTCTCGAATTGTATTGTTTGCTGCACATTTAAAGGTATGGGTACATTATATTACTTTGCTGTTTTTTCCACGTCGTAAATAGTAGCTGTTTCATTAAATCCCTCTTTTTCTTTTCCTCAGGAAATTTACAGCAGATCAGACACAGAGAATATTGTGAAATGACCCAGGAACATTTTATTTTTTCACAACCAAATGGGAGGAAAGTTTGACTGTTAAAGGGAGAACATTGATTTCTAGAATATTTTCTCCCTAAAACAAAATGTATACATAAAAATTTAGGATAGAATAGTTAATTTTTTTAAGTCTTCATACAATACTACCCATGTTTACAGCTGTGACCTAAAACAGTAAAAGGAAATAGTCTAATTTATCAATTTTCTTATAATGGTTTAGAGAAATACTCAGAATTTGGTAAAAAAATCCTTATTTTCATTTAGATAAACCATAGACATAAATAGGCCCACAGCCACTTTTCAAATGTAAGGTTGATGAAAGGTTGATCTTTTGTCTGAAATCACCACTAACTTTTTCCTCTCTGCCTGCTCTTTCTGATGAGATGATTTAATTGGAGATATTTATTTCTTTGTACTCACTTTTATTACTCTTTTAAAGTGTAAATACACCTGGTTCCAGTGAATCAAGCTTATTTCAGTAGGAAAAAAAATAGTTTTATTTTCTTTGGGGTAAAATGTAATACTGTTAAAGCAATTTTTTTCAGTTAACTTTAATTTTTACATAATTAATTTATCCTATTTTTTGTGATTTTTTCATTTTTTTTTTTCTGTTTCTTAATGTCTATATTCTGACTGTTGAAATATTTACTTGGTTTTTATTATAGCTTTGTGACTGAGTGAGCTATTGAAATTCATAGACACTGTTGTTCACTTCAAAATTAAAAAAATTATTCATGTCTTTGAAGAGACCCTGGTGTGAGAAATTGGATTAGCACTTGTAACCTGTCTGATGGTAACTCAGAGGGGATGTAACAAAAGCCCATTTACTCACATTCCTCCATGTGGTGGGCCTCCCATATTCTCTGTATATATCTTCCCTTTGACTCTCATTCTTTCTCTCACTTTATAAATGTGGAGAAGGTTTAATATCCCTTATAGTTTTAGAGAGGTTGATAATTAGGATAGCTATTCCTTTGTCCATTTACTCCACTGCAAAAATTGCCACTCTTTTCATAGGGTCTGCACTTGAGTGCAAACTGCTGCACAGTCATGACAGAGACCACATTATGTGAAAATGGATTCTTTTTTTTTGCTCAACAGTATATTGATCTTCAAGGACAACCAATTTGTGCCAGCTGTCATCTCTTCCTGTTAAAATTATTAGTTTTCACCCTACCTTGGTAACTTCTTTTTGGGTTGTCAAAATTTGTCTGCCACCTCCTGTGACCATCACAAATCTAATTTAGGTGAGGAGAAAGTCTGGAATCCCATAATCCACTCTGCTTTAACATACAAAGAGTATAGAAGATGCTTAGTTTCCATTACAAAAAGAAATTATCTCCTGTGGAGAACAGAGAGGTTTGAGTGAAAACTGTCCCTGATAGGATAAATTCTATATGAGGTTGTTGATACAGTGATTCACTACCTTATGCAAGTTAAACTGTTATAAAAAGGACCAGAAGATTGCAAATGGGATTGCTTATAGCATAATTCATCAGCAGAGTCCTTTCTCATATCAAATAAGTCAATGTTAATCTTAATGGTACAGTCAATACGGGGGAGAATTGCCTCATGCAACATTTAACACTTTTTTTTTTTGCCAAATCGGCAATCTCAGCCTAACATTGGCTAGGCAGAAATAGAAGGCATAGCACAATAATCACAAAAATATTTAAAAGGGCTGCCAGTGTCTCCATTTTACCTGAAATTAGGCACCTCCAGATATCCATTTCAAAACAAGCTTTAAGAATTAAAGTTCTGGTTACAATGAGTTCTTACAATGTTTAACTGCTTTAAGCAGTAAGCATTTTTTGAACCATTGTTCACAAAGCAAGTCCCAGACTCTGTACAAAATAATTAGTTCTGGAAAGAAACCCCGCATCAAGAGAGTTAATGTTGTTTGTCCTCGAGGGTTTTTACAATGGTAATGAGACCAGTAATTAATTTTCTTAAGAATAAAAAAGACTCATTTAATCAGAGTGTCTTGACTGTAGTAGTCAAAAGAACTCCAAGGACTAGAAATTTGCTTTGCTAAGTACTCTTCAGCATAGAAAAATCTATTTTATCCCTTTTTTCTTATCGGGATATTTTAGGGTTCAGAGAACCTAAAATAAAACTTCAGGTTTCATTTTTGGCAAGACATATGTAATATTTCTTTCTTTCTCTCTCTTTCTCTTTCCCTTTCTCTCTTTCTCTCTTTCCCTCTGTCTCTTTCCCTCTTTCTCTCTTTCCCTCTCCCCCTTTCTCCCTCTCTTTCTCTCCTTCTCTCCTTCTCTTTCTCTTTTCTCTTTTTTCATTCTCTTCTTTCTTTCTTTTTTTCTTTCTTTCTCCTTTCTTTCTTCTTTCTTTCTCTCTCTCTCTCTTTCTTTCTCTCTTTCTCTCTTTCCCTCTTTCTCTTTTTCTCTTTCTTTCACATTTTTCCTTCCTTCCTCCCTCCCTCCCTCACTCCCAGAAATGATAGTGACTAACTTAGAACACGCGATGTTTAGTTTCCCTACCTCAGCACGCCCTGACAAGTTCTTTAGTTCCTTTCTCCTTCTTATAGTAGCCTAGCCCATCTCCAAAAGATAGTAGGCAAGTCTAGATTAAATCTCTGTGCATGTTGCCTCTCCTCAGCCAAGGTGAGAGGACTAATTATGTACTTAACTAAATGGCATGTTCTAGGTGAAGAGAATAACAAAGGGTAATGTGAATAAGTAGGGCATTGCTTCCTCCCTCATCTGCTTAACTTTTTCAAATTAATGTTTCTTTCCTCTTCTTGCCTGCCTGGTTTGTCCTACAGAAATCTTTCAAAGACGTAATGCTAGAACTTTGTAAATCATGTGTTAAAAGAAACACTTATTTTGTAATTACCTAATTAAATTCAACACATTAATTAATTGGGAGCTTTCTACAAACACCAAATGTTCCACAACAGATACTAAAGCTTGGAAAAAAGGTATTGAGCAGTGCTTCAGCTAAACATGTCCTGATACATTTTATGGTTTTTTTCAGAAGTCAAGTTATAGAATTTAGCACATTAACTTTTGTGCAACACTTTGCATTTGGAGTTGAATACAACCAGAAGACTTGGAATAAGCACAGATATGTGTGCTAAAGATGAAGATTACAAATTTAAAAAAAGTATATGTACATAGAGATCCTACATATGCATTTTAACTTCTGTGCTTGAATCTCAGATCCAGGATGTGAACTCAGGGTGGAAAGTGAAATTTATTTAAACAGATGTATTTTGTTAACTCATATTTTCAAAAGCCAAGAGAAAGTCTCTCTTGTAACAAACTGATTTTTATTTGTGCTAACTCCTTCTCCCTTTGTTTTACTTTTGGTTTTTCCTTTCTTGCTATTTCCTAATAGATAGGAGACTTTTTCTACTGTCAAGTCTAAAATCACCTTCCTGATGTTCTTATGCTTCATTGTTGCATTCTATACCTCATAAATTACATGTTTTAAAACTAAGAACTAATTTTAAAAAGCAGGAACTTTTTCTATAGCATAGAAACAGTCATCCTTTTCAAATCAGAGTTTCACACAAAAATCATATAATTTATATTACCTACTCCTTTAAGTATTCTTGGCTAAATAAAATAGGTTATTAATAATGCAATATAAGACTAGAAAGAACTCTTAACTGCTCGTTTAACACTTATAGTAAAAATTATAAGTACTGTTTCTGATTTTTTATATCCAAATAAAGTGTAATTAAGTGGCAGAAAATGCTTTAAAAATAGCTAACCTTTCTGAAATCTTGATAAATATTAACTTTAAAATGTCTAGCAGCACTTCCTGTTCTCTTTAGTGCCAGAAAAGAATTTGACAGACTAAGGAAGGATTATCTATTTAATGCGCTAGATAAATTTGGATCCAGAAACAAATTTTGTAAATGGATTAAATGCTTACTCCTAGAAGCATGGCTCACTGGGCTAAGTATCAGGACTGAAATCCCCACAATCCTTAAACAACAGCTCTGAATCTTTCTGACTGTCGTTTTCCTTCCTTCAAAAGGATGGATAGTTCACAGTTATTTCAGGCTAGATTTTGGTAATCACTCTCCAGCTGAGACCTTTGCACAGAATTCAAGGTTACTGACAATACCTCCTCTCCTCTCCTCTCCTCTCCTCTCCTGATGTGATTTATTTTCCTTCATTTAAACTAGACCTTCACGAGATTAATACAAGTTAAATAGCAACATTAATACTAGTATGCCTAGCTCTAAACACTACGGAACCATCAGGGAATATTGAAGTTATAATGCATTCCTGCTGTTTCATTTTAACAGTTGAGAAGATCTAAACTGAAAGGATTTGGGGTAGCTATAGATCTTTGCACAATGAAATTCTTGTTGGGAACTTTGGATTTGTTAATCCATTTAAATCTTAATAAATACTGGGAAGACATATTTCTTCTAAAGTAGAGAAGAGGGAACCTCTAGAAAGGCAGAAATTACTTTTAAATTAAAGATAAAAAGAAATGTCTTTATCTGGTGCCCAGGAGATTAAAATAATATTGCGACTATTCAGTATTTCAGAAAAGAAAAAAGGAAACCAAAGGAATGGTTAGCGTATTTAATCTTCCAATCTTATTTAAAAATTAAATCATACTGAAGTAGGACTGAAAGTCAGAGAAGAAGGGAAATTGCAAAGGAAAAGTGGTGAGCAGTCGCTGATTTTCAAGGTTATTCAGTTTGGCAGTGCAAAAGTGCTAATTTGATAATTTTTATGTACAGAATTCTAAAATACAGCCCTTGCAAAGTAAGGATTGCAAACAATCCTTATGTTTGTCTTCAGATCTTTAGTTGATAGCTCTACACATGAGAGGACAGAAGAGCATCACTCACAAAATGTGTTGTGGCAGAAAAATTCCTCTAAACATTTTTAGTTGGTTTTGCCTACTGCTACACACTAGGAGAAGGAGCATCCAAGCAAACCTCATAGCTCTAAAAGAATGCCATAATCTAACAAGCATCATCTACCATCAGGCTCAGGCTGGTTTGTTTTCATAATTTCTGGTACAAACTGTTGTCAATTCTTTTACAAGCAGCCTTAAATCAAAGGCAGACCAGGTGTCAGCTGTAGAGTTTTGAAAGAAGTGATAGCACATGATAGATGCTACCAACAGCAGGGACACTGTTTGTGGATAATGTTAACAGAATTGCCCATTAGTACTGCACACTATTCAGAAAGAATATGAGGTTCTTGAATATGTCAGTGAAACTTGGGAAGCACAAGAAGAAATTTCTTAAAAGTGGTAAAACCAATGCTGCAATATTTGAAAGATTAAATATAACTTTTGAAAGGAAAAAATTATGGCTGGACGCCAGCATGAGAGTAACATTGAAAAATAAACAAAAAATATCAATTAAATGAAGATTGGATGATAAATAGCATAAAATCAGTCATCTTTATGATTCTGCAAAGTTATTTTGTTTACTTAGAAGTTGTTCTTTTTGATGTCAAATTATTTTTTCTCCTGACAAATGCTTCATTCAATTACATATCAGGGAATTACAGATGACAAGAAACACACTAGCAAGGAGTCATGTTTTTGAATTTCAACTAAAGTTAAAATGGATTTGTGGCATATTGCCATTGCTCTACCTCTCTACCTAATTGATGGGTAACATGTATCACCATCATATTATGGGCTGTCCACATCATCCCAAGACTACCATTTGTATTTTTTGAGTCCCTGTATTGGTGCAAGGCTCATTATTCTTGTTTCAGCAGTTTCAAAGAATCAGCTGGGAGCCTTGATAAAAGAATTAAAACAGCAGCTGGTAGCTGCCAAGTACATGCATTCCCTTCAAAGACACTTTCAGTGGTACAAGATGTTTGAAAATTGTCTTAATCACAAATAGAAGGGTGCTTGTTCTCTCAGTAATGAATGTTTTTCTCTGATCTGGATTATACAATTGTTTCTGAGGACTCTCTGTGGTCAGCAGAGGAGCACCTTTAATAATCATCAAAAGCAATTGTCTACTGAAAATCAACAGAAACATTGGTTTCAATTGCTGTTTCTTGAATGAGACTGACAGCCAGATAAACTTCCCTCTTTAAAATACTAAAAGTACTCTTTCAATTGATTAGCATATACTGTAGATACTTGTTTTTTATGAGTTTTTAAGGCAAAAAAGTTAATCTATCAATAACCTGAATAGTACAACCCTCCCTGCCCCCACCCGCAAAAAAATAAAAATTTAAAAATCAAAACCAGAACTGGAAACAAAAAGGAGAAGAATATTTAGGATAGTTGGCTCATTCTTTGTTCTCAAAATAGAGTGAGGTTTAGAAGTGCAATATTTTCCTAGGCATTATAGGGAGGAAAAAATAAAAACAGACAGTGAAAAATGAGGTTGAGGTCTGTTCATGGTAATAACATTTGTTAACACAACAATTTTCAGGATATCAACTGTTAGAATCATAGTCTTGCAGATTATTTCAGATAGGCAGAAGTCTCTGGAGCTATCCCCTTGTCAAACCAAGGTCAACTTCAAAGTCAGACATAACTTTAAATTTAGGTCAGGTTCCTCAATGTCTTTTTGAATCCTCTTTTGAGTACCTCTAAAGATGGACATTCCGTAATCATTTTGAATATCCTCATGGTTAGAGAAAAAATTTGTAATATATAGAAAAAAGCTGTAATACTTAATGAAAACTCCCCTTATTTCCTCCTCCTTCATTACTGATAATGCTATTTTTGATACCTTAGAAAAGGAAATGCATTTATTTTGTCTCTACAGTTCCAGATAGCTACATACCATAGGAAAGTCCAGTGTATTCATTCCATGGAGCTCAATGACCATAATTCTGAATTGCTATTTTGAGAATAGTCTTCCTCTTGCTTTCTGCTCTCTTTACTGTATAGGAAAAGAATGGGAAAGAGGAAGGCAACATAATCAAACCTTATAAAACCATGTATGATAAGAAACTATGATTATATATTGTACTGTCGAGTTCTTATTGATCCACTTAAAGGCACATTGACCTTTAATATGAATGTGCTTAGCTACAAATGTCATTGGGAAAGACTATAATACTTAATCGTCAGTGACATAAAATGTGCATGTCTACTATGAACAAAACCACAGGTGGTAGTGAAGAAATGTAACCTTAATTACATCACCTACTTGTCAGGAAGCTCTCAGTGTTTGCTATTATGAAAAATGGAGATTAAGGGTATTACCAGACCAAAAGGATACTATTCTTCAGGGAAAGATATTACTGTGAAATAAAACATAATTAGATTTTTGTTGCAGACAGGAAAGGTGGTTAAATTATACATGTTTACTTCGAAAGAATAGTGTCAGGATGCTTTTGATATATAATGAGAAGTAACAGCATGATAGCTTACAACAGTAAAGAGAAAAGGATTTATTGATTATTTTATCTGCCTGTAATTTATTTTCTTAGAGGATATAAAATATAGCTTAGAAGGCATAACCTTTATTCAGGGGAGATGCTGAACAGAAACACCGTTATCTGTGCACAAACTGATTCCAAAACCACTCTTTTCAAGAGTTAGGGGCTCTTAAGAAGTGGAGATTTTCTGTCTGTGCTGGGTGTAGATGCCCAGCAGGGTGCTGCAGGGGTGGCCTCCATGAGAAGAAGTCACAATTCCCCCGTGCCTGACACAGCAGGTTCCAACAGAGCCACCACAGGGCACAACTGAGCCCAGCAGCCACCATGGCAGCACCACTGGAAAAAATATTCAAGAATGGGCAAAAAATGCTGGAGGAAGTGCAGAGGGTGTTCTTAACCACACTCTCCTCTTTCCCTTGGTCCATACTACGACCTCAGAAATACTTGTTAGGCCTTGGTCTTGATGAACAGCACCTGAGCTAAGCTGCTCTTGAGCTCAGCAGAAGCACTGTCTCTTCCCAGGAGCTTGTGCTCTTCGACGAGTCCCCTTGAAACGGTTGGTGAGTTCCAGGACAAAGTTCGGCAATGGCATCCATTCTGAACTTTGTGACTCAAAGGAGATTCTGCCTTATTCCCTTTTATCCTTACCCTTTCCTACCCTTACCCTTTTCCCATCCCCAGCTTCTGCATAGATCCTTTTATGTTGATTTTAATTTTAGATTGATTGATTTTAGATTTTAGTCTGTTTTTTCTCTCTGTGCCTTAAACATGTAGTAAGCAGTAGAGTGAACCTTGCCAATGAACTTTGTCATGCTTTCACTTCAATATGAAGTTACTTTTGCCAATATCTTTGCCGGTGTTTCTTCAAGTGACCTAAAACACTCATTCACAACAGGGAGAGAAAAAAAGTTACAAGGGAGAAAAAAAAACTGTGAAAGAAGGTGAAAGAAGAACGTGAAGGAGAAGCAGCCACTGGAGCAGGTGAAAAGTGTCAGGAGAAAGGAGCAGGAGAGAGAAACTGCAGTGTACTGCCTATAACCCACTTCATCCCATGCTACTCGGTTGGGGGAGAGGGACAGGAGTCTGGAGGGAAACTGAGCTTGGGAGAGTAGGGAGGTCAGATACTGCTTTAATGTTTGTCTCATTTGTCTCAATCTAATCATTTGTCTCTAATAATAATATTATACAATAATTATATAATAATTATTAT